>SJYT01032399.1:181120-224099 GCA_006410635.1 Cephalophus harveyi | reverse complement strand
GTACTTTGGCCACCTCATGAGAAGGGTTGACTCATTGGAAAAGACTCTGATGCTGGGAGGGATTGGGGGCAGGAGGAGAAGGGGACGACCGAGGATGAGATGGCTGGATGGCATCACGGACTCGATGGACGTGAGTCTGAGTGAACTCCGGGAGATGGTGATGAACAGGGAGGCCTGGCGTGCTGCAATTCATGGGGTCGCAAAGAGTCGGACACGACTGAGCAACTGAACTGAACTGAACTGATATATATATATATACACACACGGAGCTAATTCATTTTGTTGTACAGCAAAAACTAACACAACATTGTAAAACAACTATACCACAAATTTTTTAAAAATAGAAAAAAAAGTAAAATTTGTATTCTTTATAAATATTATATAATTTATAATATTTTGAACTTAGTAATTCCAAACTTGGAAATAAGGTAAAATGATAATTACTTGAGACTTTTATATCATACCAGAGAATATTTTCAATAAGCTTATTTGATTTTCATGTGACTCTCTCAGAAAATGTTACCTTAAAAAAGTAACTCACCATTGACAAGGGACATTTTACGGACCTGAAAGAATACAGACTAACCTGGTAAGGTGTCACGGCTTTGTAGTAAATAAGAAGGAACAGTTAGGTTATTGTTACCCTGTAGGACATTAACTTGTTTTGCATATAAATTAACATTGTTATTTTGACATTTCTATTTTTTTTAAGATATTGAGAAACATTTATTTATAAATGGACCTACATGTACCAGGTATAACCCTATACTCTTTTTTTTTATTATTATTTTTATTGGAGTATAGTTGATTTACAATGTTGTATTAGTTTTTCCAGACAACAATACTGGAGTGGATTGCCACTTCCTTCTCCAGGGGATCTTCCCCACCCAGGGACTGAACCCAGGTCTCCTGCATTGCAGGCAGAAGCTTTACCATCTGAGCTACTAGGGAAGGCCATACTGTGAAATGATTCATATGCATACATATACATCCACTCTTTTTTTAGATTTTTTTCCCATATAGATCATTACAAAGTGTTGACTAGAGTTCCCTGTGCTATACAGTAGGTTCTTATTAATTATCTATTTTGTATATAGTAGTGTGTGTATGGGAGAAGGCAATGGGACCCCGCTCCAGTACTCTTGCCTGGGAAATCCCATGGACGGAGGAGCCTGGTAGGCTAGAGTCCATGGGGTCGCTAAGAGTCGGACATGACTGAGCGACTTCACTTTCACTTTTCACTTTCATGCATTGGAGAAGGAAATGGCAACCCACTCCAGTGTTCTTGCCTGGAGAATCCCAGGGACAGAGGAGCCTGGTGGGCTGCCGTCTCTGGGGTCGCACAGAGTCGGACACGACTGAAGCAACTTAGCAGCAGCAGCAGCAGCTGTGTGTGTATGACCTTCCCAAGACATTTTTTCTTATCAGAATGTATAAACCCCTGTTCTTCAATACATCTTAGAGCCAGTATTTTTCCTATTGATTCCCTCATCAGTGAGTTACATGTAACTTAAGCTCTTGCTTATGTATAACTCTTTGAGAAGTGAGATAGAAAAAAAAAAAATTAAGCTAAAATCAAAAGGGTGGAGAGGAGCTGGCTGGATATTGCCAGTTGGGTGTGTTGGGCAGAAGGGAACACATATTCTAGACAAAGTGAAACTGAAGTGCAAAAGCACTAAAGTTTAAAAAACAAAATGCATGATAAGTTCTAGAAACTGGAAAAAATAGGGGAAAACCTTAAGTACGAACAGAAGAGAAAGTATAATAAGATGAGGCCAAAGAGAAAGGTGAGGGTCACTGAACAATAGAACAATGGAAGGATCCATGGAAGAACTTAATCTGGCCAGGGACTTGATTGAGACTCTGTTGACTGAAATATGAAAAGTGAAATAAAAGAATGCAAATTTGATTTGGAATAAACTCTAAGGAGGCCCTTTGCAATCATTTAGGTGAAAAAGATGATAGTTCAGTTTCAGGCAAGAGTGGCTCAGAGAGTAAAGAGTCTGCGATGTGGAAGACCAGGTTCAATCCCTGGGTCTGAAGAAGGAAATGGCAACCCACTCCAGTACTGTTATCTGGAAAACCCCATGGACAGAGGAGCGTGGCAGGCTATAGCCCATAGGGTTGCAAAGAGTTGGACATGACCTGAGTGACTAACACACTAAGGAGAAGAAGAAAAGCAAAACAGTAAAGAGATGATGTGGAGATGAAATCAGCATAATTGGCTATTGATAAATGAGGAAGATAACCAAAAGGGCAGTGACTAGCGTTGCTCCCAGATTTCTGGCCACAGCAGGGAATGGTAATGCCCTGCAGAGTAGCAGCTATGTTGACTTGAGTCTCTGAATCACAAAATACTCCAGGGAAAGAGCAGGTGTCATCTTTAACTGCGACCATAAAGTGGCATGCTGTCAGGAACGTGCCAGCCTGCCTGGGCCACTTCACCCAGGAATGTGATACTTCAGTTCAGTTCAGTCGCTCAGTCGTGTCCGACTCTTTGCGACCCCATGAATCGCAGCACGCCAGGCCTCCCTGTCCATCACCAACTCCCGGAGTTCACTCAGACTCACGTCCATTGATCAGTGATGCCATCCAGCCATCTCATCCTCGGTCATCCCCTTCTCCTCCTGCCCTCAATCCCTCCCGGCATCAGAGTCTTTTCCAATGAGTCAACTCTTCGCATGAGGTGGCCAAAGTACTGGAGTTTCAGCTTTAGCATCATTCCTTCCAAAGAAATCCCAGGGCTGATCTTCAGAATGGACTGGTTGGATCTCCTTGCAGTCCAAGGGACTCTCAAGAATCTTCTCCAACACCACAGTTCAAAAGCACCAATTCTTCGGCACTCAGCCTTCTTCACAGTCCAACTCTCACATCCATACATGACCACAGGAAAAATCATAGCCTTGACTAGATGGACCTTAGTTGGCAAAGTAATGTCTCTGCTTTTGAATATGCTATCTAGGTTGGTCATAACTTTTCTTCCAAGGAGTAAGCGTCTTTTAATTTCATGGCTGCAGTTACCATCTGCATTTGCAGCCCCCAAAAATAAAATCTGACACTGTTTCCATATTTCCCCATCTGTTTATGATACTTACTGGGTCTCTACTCCAGCGCCTGCCTGGGGCACCACCATGATGCTCATTTGCAACAATCATCTCCCTTGATCACCTGCCTGGACATCTCCTGGGCCACAGAAATAATCCTCAAAATTGGCAACAGACTTGATAGAGAAAGTGAGGACTTCGGGAATATAACCGTCTTCCCTTTCCCCAGCATCTCTTGGGATCCCATTAATTCTCTTCTGTGTTTCTAGGCACAGAAGGTGACTCATCCCCTTCTTGGGAGAAGGAACTATCTGCTGTAACAACCCTTAGCTACCTGAATTCTCGTGGTGAAGCCCCACCACCTAGTAGCTTCTCCTTTTATGAAACTTGAATGCTTCAGGCTGAAACCAGCAGTGCTTCCTGAACAGCAAGATGCAATTACACCTGCAGGACTTTGAATCATCCAAGCATAGAAAGCTGAGTGGGAGGGATATTGCGATGCCATCCCTGCCTCAGTAGGGCTCACTATCTTAGCCCACAAGGGGCTCTCTACTGCCTCTTCACCTATTCAACAAAGATTTAAAAAATACTGCTAAGTGTCATTCTCTATGCTAAGGAATGGGGACGCAATATTGAATAAAAATAAAAATTTCCTGGTCTTTTAGATCTTACATTTTTATAAGGAAGACATTAGTAAGTAAACACATAAATAAGCAACATAATATAAAAATAGAATTACCCTACGATCCAACAATCCCACTTATGTGTGTATGTGTATGTATATATATATGTGTATGTATATATATGTGTGTGTGTATATATATGTGTGTATGTATATATATGTTTGTGTGTGTGTGTGTGTGTATATATATATATATATATGCAAAGCAAATAAAAACAGGATCTCAAACTGGTATTTGCACTACCATGTTTATTACAACATTATTCATAATAGGCAAGATATTGAAACCACCCAAGTGGTCATCTACATCTGCATGGATAAAGATTTTTTCAATCATGAGAAAGGAGGAGATCCTACCATTTGAGACAACATGGATGAAACTTGAAGACATTATGTTAAGTGACAGGGAAAGACGAATATTGTGTGATATCACTTATATGCAGAATCTAAAAAAAAAACCAAACTCATAGAAACAGAGAGTAGAGTAGTGGTGACCAGAGGCTGGGGGGTAGGAGAAAATAAGGAGATACTGGTCCAACAGGGCAAACCTCCAGTTATAAGATGAATAAGCTCTGAGGAAATAAAGTACAACCCAGAGATTATAGTCGATAATACTGTAATACATGCTTGAAAGTTGCTAACAGAATAGACCTTCAATGTTTTTACCACAAAAAAGAAACAGTAATTATGTGATGTGATGGAGGTGTAACCTGATGCTACTATATCATTTTGCAACATGCTACTGCTGCTGCTGCTGCTGCTAAATCGCTTCAGTAGTGTCCGACTCTATGTGACCCCATTAGACGGCAACCCATCAGGCTTTCTCATCCCTGGGATTCTCCAGGCAAGAATACTGGAGTGGGTTGCCATTTCCTTCTCCAATGCATGAAAGTGAAAAGTGAAAGTGAAGTCGCTCAGTCGTGTCCAACTCTTCGCGACCCCATGAACTATAGCCTACCAGGCTCCTCCATCCATGGGATTTTCCAGGCAAGAGTACTGGAGTGGGGTGCCATTTCCTTCTCCAATTTTGCAACATACACATATATTAAAGCAACATGGTGTACACCTTAAATTTATGCACTATTGTATGTTACTTATATCTGAATAAAGCTGGACAAAATGCTTAAGATAAAAATAAAATAAACTGGAGTTTATTTTTAAAAAACAAAAGCAACATAATACATTATGATAAAAAGTTATGAATAAAATAAGCAGAATGACAAGATAGAAACTAAGGAAAGGCACTCATCAAGAAAGCTGTTTCCGAGGTGGTGGCACTTAAGCTGAAACTTGAAAGGTGAGAATGAGCCTGCCTGTGTTTACCACAAGTAATGCAATAAAAATAATCATACTATATATTGAGAGTTCTTCAGCTTATTAAGTTGCTGTTTGGGCTCAGTGGTGGTTATATGATGGCAGAAGTGATACTGTTGAAATTACTTGATTCATAACACTGTGCAAGAGGAAACAGTATTTTTTTAAACAGACAAATGTGATTGTCTCTTTCAGCTTTTTGGAAACATGAATGTCTACCTAGTAAACCCAAAGCATCCTGGGAGAGAAGGAGGTGCAGACTGGATAAAGATTGTCAAAGAAGGAATGAAAAGAACAGAAGTTATTATTCAACTTGAAACATTCAAAGAGAATTTTGCAGCATAACAATAGACTAGAAAATACACAGTTGAAAAAGAAAGGAGTCTCAAAATGTTTAACTTGCACTACATATATCAAGGGCTAGACCTGATAGACTATATCACATTTAAGTAGAGTAGAGCTTAATGATACATTTTTTTTCCTGACCCAAGGGACTGTGGGACTGGAAGTGGGGAGAGCTGGAGGAGGTGAACGACATCTCAGGCGACCTGCCTTGCTGGGTTTCCAGGTCCCCAGAAGTGGGATGGACCAGCTGAGGAGGAACACTGGGGACTGCAGGGTCTCTGCTCCACTCCTTATTGGACACCTTGGGAGGAGCAGACCGCAAAAACACAGGGAAGAAGCAGGAACCAGCATGACTTAGGGCGCTGTTCCTCCAAATGCCTGTGTACCGGTTGATTTTTATTGTTTGTTTTTTCCATTCAGCCCTGGTACATTTACAAAATAAACTAAGAATAAATCAATAGGAAGAGGAAATGAAAAATAAAACAAGTGAAGACATAAGAAATACAAGCCCAAGTTTTTTTTTTTTATTATTAGATTCAAACAGACATAGACTATCAAATTGCTTTAAAAGTTTCTGTACACACTTTATCCAGATTCTCTTGGAAGATGGAGCAGAGACTTTAAGCTCAGCTTTCAAAGGACATAGGGGCCTCACAGCTTGCCTGCCCCTTGAATAGTTGCTGTCTGGCACCCAGATATATCCTTGGCTGGGCAGGTGATTACCATGAGTCATTATCTAAAAGTTGTTTCTTTATGAAAACACTGGGTGGAAGCTAGGACAGACTAGGGTGAGAGAAAGACAGGCCAAGAAAGGCAGAAAATTGCCCTGAAGGAGAATGGAATTGCTTTTGACATCAAGAAGAGCCTTGTACCCTTGCAGCCTCACTAAAATCACCCAGTGTGATTATGTTATTAGCAGACACCTTGAGGGATCCCCTACTGAAACCCTAACAGTAGTCTTGCAAATAATCACTTGGCCACATGCACAGAACCAGCAGCAGAGACTGGCTTTTATTATTTTTTTCCAGGTAATATACAGGCTTTCTGGCCTGAGGTAAGAGGGACTAAGTAAGAAAAATATTTATAATAATGGGCTTCCCTGATGGCTCAGAGGTTAAAGCGTCTCCCTTCAATGCAGGAGACCCAGGTTCAATCCCTGGGTTGGGAAGATCCCCTGGAGAAGGAAATGGTAACCCACTCCAGTATTCTTGCCTGGAGAATCCCATGGATGGAGAAGCCTGGTAGGCTACAGTCCATGGGGTCGCAAAGAGTCGGACATGACTGAGAGACTTCACTCACTCAGAATGAGGGACAGTTCCAACTCTGGTGAGCATACCTGACTCTAGGCCTGGCTCAAAACACAAGAGAATTTTATATTTAGCACTGTTATGTTGGGGAAAAGAAAAAGAGAAAGAGAAATGAAGAAGGTAACTGGCATCAGCAAACCCTGCCTAAAGATAACCATGGCTTACCCCTTTGAAGCTGGCTCATTCCACTGTTTTCCTTTCTTTGCCATAAACACTGGGGTTCTGGGTTCTTTCTCCACCTCACAAATGCCAGCAGTTGGAATTTCTATACACACCAAGACAGGGCAGCAGGAAGGCAACAGCGGTGCCATGGACTGTGGTCTTGTTCTGCTATTGTTGATGGTTAACGGGTTCTTGCCCTCAGTTAGAATAGGGTTCACCAAGAGACTTGTACCACCACGAACTTTCTTCTAATAGAGCCTCCCTTCCATGTTGTATTAGAGTTCTCCAGACAAACAAAACCAATAAGATATATAGATAGATAGATAAACAGAAAGAGGCTTATAATGAGGGATTGACTCATATAGAGGCTGAGAAGTCCCACAATCTGCAGTCTGTAACTAAAGACCCTGGAAAGCCACTGATGTAGTTCCAGTTCAGACCCCAATGCCTGAAAACGGGAGGTAGAAGACCCAAGAACCAAGAGTGCTGATGTCCAAGGGCAGGAGAAGAGGGATGTCCCAGCTCAAGCAAGAGATAACCTGTGCTTCTTCTGCCTTTTTGTCAATCACAAACTAACCAGCAGCTAATGAAGATAAAAGCAATAGTGTCCCCTTGGTCCTAAATGGATTACTTATATACCTGAGGACTTTCAGAGTAGGTAACTAAGAACCAAATAGGCCACTACAAGGCCAGGATTTCGTGCTTCTGTCCTTACTATCACCACCTCAATCCCTACCTGTTTCCCAGGAGTCCTGAGCAACAAAGATCTGAAGTTTACTTTAAACTGTTCTTCAATGGCTTTCACAGAAATCAACTGGACTCTAGAACTTGGGCTGCAGACAAGTGTTTTGGAAAGGGACATCACATCGAATAAGCACACCAAATAAGTAGTTCATTCTAAAAATTCTACCTTTTGTGATTCCTACTATTGAACCATTCTGCTCAGTTGATTTGGACAGACCATGCTGGACTAGTAATTACTGACTGAATCAAAAGTCATGAGTGTTTGCAAAAGGAAAGAAAGAAAAGAAAAGATAGCACAAGGAAAATAAATTGAGATTGGGTGTTGAACACTGAAACCATTCCTACTATTTTTCATACTGTCTATGTAATAGAGAATAAATTATCAACCTTCCCGTTATTAAATTGGAAGGCCAGGGAGATTACATATGGAAACAAAAGGTAAATATTGTTTGATCTCAGGAAAAAAGATATGCTTTCTTCCAAGCTGGAAAATATTTGTCAGTGAAGGTTGACTGTTATTTATTCAAAGCCCTAATCTATGGCTTTTCATTCTTGGTACCAATGCAATAAACACAGGAGAAAGTTAAAATTAAGAATATATCCCTTTTTCATATTACCAAATAAATTTAAGACTAAGGATATTTAAACCTGGCAAGCTGAAATACTCATTTTAAAACAATGTATTGTATAAAAAATGGTGTTAGCTGGAAAAGGAGTGAAAACTTTTTGCTCTCAGCATCATAAACTTATTCCTCTTGAAACACATTCTGAATTAAGTAGCACTGTCTGCTTCGCTTGGTAGAATTGTTTCATCTGAGGAGATCAAAAAAGATTTTGCTGGGATATATAAATAAAAAGAATTGGTGCTTCCACTTCCGAAAAGCCCCATCCTAAAGTTTATGCCCAACTTTTCAAGCCTAGGCAGTTAAACCGTCATGTCAAAAAATAATGTTGGGGAAGGGGAGCATCCCCAGTGGTCCAGTGGCTAAGGCTCTTCTCTCCTAATGCAAATGGCATGGGTTCGACCCCTGGTCAGGGAACTAAGATCTCACATGCCATAGAGTATGGCCAAAATTTTTTTTTTAAATAAGAATAATGTTGGGTGTTTATTTGAATACTTCAACAATTTCTGTCACCCAAATATGAGACATCGGTAAACTGCTTTGCTTCTTCTTCCTGCAAACTAAGGATTGAAATGTTGTTGTTTAGTTGCTAAGTTGTATCCAACTCTTTTGTGACCCCATGGCATGGACTGTAGCCCACCAGGCTCCTCTGTCTGTGAGATTCTTCTGCAATAATACCAGAGTGGGTTGCTACCTCCTTCTTCAGGGGATCTTCCTGATCCAGAGATTGAACCCACATCTCCTACACTGGCAGGTGGATTCTTTACCACTGAGCTATGAGGGAAGCCCAGGGATTGAAATAGGAGGAAGGAAAAAAGAAAACTAAGAAAGGAAAAAATAAAAACTTGAGAAGTACATTTGTTCACTGCAAAGCAGCATAAAATGTACAAGGAAACACTGAAATAACTTCTAACTCAACCATAACAGCTATGTGACTTTTGGCAATTCACTTGGTTTCTCTAATCTCCCAATATCCTCAATGACAATATGGAGAGAGTAGGGTTTTGCTAACATCACTGATGAACTTGATCCAGCTCATGTGCTGTATCAAACAGCTTGACCGAATCTGCCCCACCTCCTGGGTTGCTTGCTAAATGAGAGCTGCCGGCCAACTACTGCCTCTGCTTCCTCTCTTCACACCACCCACTGTCTCAGCCTCCCTGAGACACGCCGTGCCTCTGGCATCCCCAACAGATGCTCAGAGGAGCCAGATAACACCATCTAGAAGTCAGGGAAATGTTAAAGTAATTGGGTGATTGTGGGCCAATGAGAAGCAGGCATTAAGAAGTCACTGACCAATGCATCCCTGATTCCCCTCCTTCCCCAACCTAACAGTCTGTCCTGGGAAACAGTGGATCTTCACTACCTTTCAGGAGATGCTCCATGTGAAGAGCACTGGCCACAGCTCTTAGTGAAGCAGAGGCCTGGTTGGTAATATGCCAACTTATGGTTTCTTATCCTCCTCCCCTGCTTTACTTTCCTTCTTCTCTCACTCTTGCTATCCTGGGATTCCACACCAAATAAAGCACTAACATATCAACCTTGTCTCAAGCTCTTTTTTTAAAGACAAAAGGAATTCTATGGGGACTTCCCTGTTGGTCAAGTGGTTAGGACTCCATGCTTTCACTGCTATGGGCCCAGGTTCAACCCCTGGTTGGGGAACTAGGATCCCACAAGCTGCATGGTGTGGTTAAAAAAAAAAAAAAAAAAAAGTGAAGTGCAATTAAATTATATTGAATTAAATGGAATATGGAAAAGCCATTTCTAAATTCAAGTAATCACTATGCTCACAAAAAAAAAAAAAAAAAAAAAAACATAAGATCTTGGACAAATAAAAAAGCAGTACAAAATGTCCTGCCCAGAGCTTGCTGCTGAGACATTTATAAAAGGGCTTCCCTGGTGGTTCAGATGGTGAAGAATCTGCCTGGAATATGGGAGACCTGGATTCGATCCCTGGGTTGAAAGATTCCCTGGAAAAGGAAATGGCAACCCACTCCAGTATTTTTGCCAGGAGAATCTCATGGACAGAGGAGCCTGGTGAGCTACAGTCCATGGGGTTGCAAAGAGTCGGACACGACTGACAGACATTCACTCCACTTCACTTCACTTCACATGGAATAGAAAGAAAGGAGCACTTAACTAGGCTGGAGTAGAGGCTTGGAGTAGAAGACAGAAAAGCCCCAAATAAACGAGGGACCAGTGATAACGCCTAAAGAGACAAGAGAAGGGCATTTCATGGAGGCCTGAGAAAGCATGTAAAGTCTCAGGAACTTAGTTGAGAATGAGGTCATAGAATGGGCAGGGTCAGCTCATGAAAGACCTTGAACATCACACTCCAGAAACTCACTTTTTTCTCAAAACCATTGAGAATTGAAGAGGAACAATGTAATCAAGGATTGCATTGTAAAAAGGTCAGCTAGACACTGGTGTGGAGGAAAGACAGGAAAACAATGAGGCAGGAAGTAAGGAGAGCAATTACGAGTCTATTGTATAAGGACAAGAAAAGAACTATGGGGCAATGTAAAGACTGTAGGATTAGAATGATCAGAGGAAGTGAAGTCGGTTTCTTTGAATGTGGAAGTCTAAACAAGAAGGAGGCATCTAAGAGGGTCTCAGGCTTCAGATGTGAGCAGATAGAGACTATTAACCAGAACTAGAAATGAAGAACAGAGGTTTGCTTACTTTTGGTGGCTATAGATAGAGTGAATGCTGAATTTCAGCAGTCTAAGAGATATCTACTAAGCAGTTGAAAATGTGTATCTGAAATCCAGTCAAGAATCTCTGAATTAATGTTAGAAATTTTGAAGAAAGCAGAGTCAGAAAAGAGAGTAAAGGAGGAAATTCTAAAATACCAATGACTGAGGAATAAATATGACCAGTGCATTTTCTTGGCAAAACTCTATTAGTCTTTGCCCTGCTTCATTCCGCATTCCAAGGCCAAATTTGCCTGTTACTCCAGGTGTTTCTTGACTTCCTACTTTTGCATTCCAGTCCCCTATAATGAAAAGGACATCTTTTTTAGGTGTTAGTTCTAAAAGGTCTTGTAGGTCTTCATAAAACCGTTCAACTTCAGCTTCTTCAGTGTTACTGGTTGGGGCATAGACTTGGATAACTGTGATATTGAATGGCTTGCCTTGGAAACGAACAGAGATCATTCTGTCGTGTTTGAGATTGCATCCAAGTACTGCATTTCGGACTCTTTCGTTGGCCATGATGGCTACTCCATTTCTTCTGAGGGATTCCTGCCCGCAGTGGTAGATATAATGGTCATCTGAGTTAAATTCACCCATTCCAGTCCATTTTAGTTCGCTGATTCCTAGAATGTCGACGTTCACCCTTGTCATCTCTTGTTTGACCACTTCCAATTTGCCTTGATTCATGGACCTGACATTCCAGGTTCCTATGCAGTATTGCTCTTTACAGCATCGGATCTTGCTTCTATCACCAGTCACATGCACAACTGGGTATTGTTTTCGCTTTGGCTCCATCCCTTCATTCTTTCTGGACTTATTGCTCCACTGATCTCCAGTAGCATATTGGGCACCTAATGACCTGGGGAGTTCCTCTTTTGGTATCCTATCATTTTGCCTGTTCATACTGTTCATGGGGTTCTCAAGGCAAGAATACTGAAGTGGCTTGCCATTCCCTTCTCCAGTGGACCACGCTCTGTCAGCCCTCTCCACCATGACCCGCCCGTCCTGGGTTGCCCTGCAGGCGTGGCTTGGTTTCATTGAGTTAGACAAGGCTGTGGTCCTAGTGTGACTAGATTGGCTAGTTTTCTGTGAGTATGGTTTCAATGTGTCTGCCCTCTGATGCCCTCTTGCAACACCTACCATCTTACTTGGGTTTCTCTTACCTTGGGTGTGGGGTATCTCTTCACAGCTGCTCCAGCAAAGCACAGCCGCTGCTCCTTACCTTGAACGAGGGGTATCTCCTTACCGCTGCCGTTCCTGACCTTCAATGTAGGATAGCTCTTCTAGGCCCACCGCTTCTCGGGTTGCTCCTCCCATCCTCCACCCCTGGCCTCGGGCATGGGTGGCTCCTCCCAGCTGCCATCCCTGGCCTCAGGCTCCTGGTGGCTCCTCCGGGTCACTGCCCCTGCCTTTGAGCGCGAGGTGGCTCCTCCCAGCTGCAGCCCCTGGCCTCGGGCTCGTGGTGGCTCCTCAGGGTCACCGCCCCTGGCCTTGGGCGCGAGGTGGCTTTTTCCGGCTGCCTCTGACCTCGGACGCGGGGTGTCTCCTCCCAGCCGCCACTGACCTCGGACGCGGGGTAGCTCCTCTCCGTCGCTGCCCCGACCTCAGACACAAGGTAGCTCCTCTCAAAATCAGATTGATTATTTTCTATGCAGCCAAAGAAGGAGAAGCTCTATACAGTCAACAAAAACAAGACCCGGAGCTGACTGTGGCTTAGATCATGAACTCCTTATTACCAAATTCAGACTTAAATTGAAGAAAATAGGGAAAACTGCTAGACCATTCAGGTATGACCTAAATCAAATCCCTTATGTTTATACAGTGGAAGTGAGAAATAGATTTAAGGGCCAGATCTGATATATAGAGTCCCTGATGAACTATAGAATGAGGTTCGTGACATTGTACAAGAGACAGGGATCAAGACCATCCCCATGGAAAAGAAATGCAAAAAAGCAAAATGGCTGTCTGAGGAGGCCTTACAAATAGCTGTGAAAAGAAGAGAGGCAAAAAGCAAAGGAGAAAAGGAAAGATATAAGCATCTGAATGCAGAGTTCCAAAGAATAGCAAGAAGAGATAAGAAAGCCTTCTTCAGTGATGAATGCAAAGAAATAGAGGAAAAGAACAGAATGGGAAAGACTAGAGATCTCTTCAAGAAAATTAGAGATACCAAGGGAACATTTCATGCAAGGATGGGCTCGATAAAGGACAGAAATGGTATGGACCTAACAGAAGCAGAAGATATTAAGAAGAGGTGGCAAGAATACACAGAAGAACTGTACAAAAAAGATCTTCACGACCCAGATAATCATGATGATGTGATCACTAATCTAGAGCCAGACATCTTGGAATGTGAAGTCAAGTGGGCCTTAGAAAGCATCACTACAAACAAAGCTAGTGGAGGTAATGGAATTCCAATTGAGCTGTTTCAAATCCTGAAAGATGATGCTGTGAAAGTGCTGCACTCAATCTGCCAGCAAATTTGGAAAACTCAGCAGTGGCCACAGGACTGGAAAAGGTCAGTTTTCATTCCAATTCCAAAGAAAGGCAATGCCAAAGAATGCTCAAACTACCGCACAATTGCACTCATCTCACACACTAGTAAAGTAATGCTCAAAATTCTCCAAGCCAGGCTTCAACAATATGTGAACTGTGAACTCCCTGATGTTCAAGATGGTTTAGAAAAGGCAGAGGAACCAGAGATCAAATGGCCAACATCCGCTGGATCATAGAAAAAGCAAGAGAGTTCCAGAAAAACATCTATTTCTGCTTTCTTGACTATGCCAAAGCCTTTGACTGTGTGGATCACAATAAACTGGAAAATTCTGAAAGAGATGGGAATTCTAGACCCCTGAACTGCTTCTTGAGAAATCTGTATGCAGGTCAGGAAGCAACAGTTAGAACTGGACATGGAACAACAGACTGGTTCCAAATGGGAAAAGGAGTACGTCAAGGCTGAATATTGTCACCCTGCTTATTTAACGTATATGCAGAGTACATCATGAGAAACGCTGGACTGGAAGAAACACAAACTGGAATCAAGATTGTCGGGAGAAATATCAATCACCTCAGATATGCAGAGGACACCACCCTTATGGCAGAAAGTGAAGAGGAGCTAAAAAGCCTCTTGATGAAAGTGAAAGAGGAGAGCAAAAAAGTTGGCCTAAACCTCAACATTCAGAAAACGAAGATCGTGGAATCTGGTCCCATCACTTCATGGGAAATAGATGGGGAAACAATGGAAACAGGGTCAGACTTTATTTTTGGGGGCTCCAGAATCACTGCAGATGGTGACTGCAGCTATGAAATTAAAAGACACTTATTCCTTGGAAGAAAAGTTATGTATGACCAACCTAGATAGCATATTCAAAAGCAGAGACATTACTTTGCCGACTAAGGTCTGTCTAGTCAAGGCTATGGTTTTTCCTGTGGTCACGTATGGATGTGAGATTTGGACTGTGAGGAAAGCTGAGCGCCGAAGAATTGATGCTTTTGAACTGTGGTGTTGGAGAAGACTCTTGAGAGTCCCTTGGACTGCAAGGAGATCCAACCAGTCCATTCTGAAGGAGATCAGCCCTGGGATTTCTTTGGAAGGAATGATGCTGAAGCTGAAACTCCAGTACTTTGGCCACCTCATGTGAAGAGTTGACTCATTGGAAAAGACTCTGATGTTAGGAGGGATTGGGGGCAGGAGGAGAAGAGGACGACCGAGGATGAGACGGCTGGATGGCATCACGGACTCGATGGACGTGAGTCTGAGTGAACTCCTGGAGATGGTGATGAACAGGGAGGCCTGGCGTGCTGCAATTCACGGGGTCGCAAAGAGTCGGACACGACTGAGCGACTGAACTGAACTGAATATAAAACACAAACAAAAGAATCCAAATTATGTGATCCCCTTAGTTTAAACTTCAAAACTTGTAGAATAGAGGTTAATGATGCACACTAGTAGGTACTTTCAGGGAGCAAAAAAAGTATGTAATTAAGATGATGATTTCTTGGCTGCTATTATATCCAATTTCTTGGTCAGGATGCTGGTTTCCTTGGGTTATGATAATTCATTAAGCTGTGGATTTATCTTTTGTGCCCCTTTCTGGTACATGTTATACATGTTAGTCAAAAATATCTAAAAATGATTTTTTAAACGGTGAAATCACAATTTCTTTTCATTTCCATGTTTTGAAATAGCTGTTTTGTTTGAGTGTGTGTGCACGTGCTCAGTCATGTCTGACTGTTTGCAACCCCATGGACTGTAGCCCGCTAGGTTCCTCCGTCTATGGGATTCTCCAGGCGAGAATACTGGAGTGGGTTGCCAGACCTTCCTCCAGGAGATCTTCTCAACCCAGGGAGCGAACCTGCATCTCTTATGTCTCCTATGTTGACAGGCAGATTCTTTACCGCTGTGCCACCTGGGAAGCAAATATTGTTTGTGTAATTAACTGAATTTAGAGAAACATGAATACCATTGATACTAACACACACTGAAATCTGTGAACGTAATACTCAATAAAAATGATAATATTTCTAATGAAAAGGAACCATATCACAGCAAAGATCTAGACAATTATCTCTCATTTGGGAAATGTCATGTATAGGCAAACACAACATTTTCCATAACTGTTCCCTAAGAAATGAGACAAGGAAAAACACTGTATAAAAATTATAGCAGCAATTTTAGTACTAAGGCAAGAACTATTATATCCAAGTGAGATTCATGTTCCTGATGAAATATAATGGAAATGAAGTATTTTGATCAAAATTATTCTAAAAATAATCTGGTTTATTGAGTTTATTACAATATACTCATAATAGCAATTTATTCATACTAACAATCTATCACTTATGATTATAAATTAATGTGACTCCATTCAGAAAAACAGAACTACTGAGTAATTGGTTGGCAAACAAGTGAGAAGTAGGCTAAATAAAATAAGGCAAAGATGCAAGGTTTTTTTCATTAAAAAGTCCATGTGAGGGCAAAATGCAAATAGGATTACTCTAGCATAGTATAGAGAAGACAGTAAAATACATTAAATAGAAACATTTCAAATACTGAAAGAGATATGATAATTACCAAAAAACTAATATAAATTGCATTTCACTTCACTTGAGTTTTTTATATCCTGTAAAGCATTTCTGGAAAGAAAAAGTTGGTGAGTCTTGGTGTCTTGGCTCTGGAAAAATATAATAAATCAAAATGCTTCTAAAATGTTCCTCCCATACTCAATTTTAATAGTAATACAAGTTCTAGTCTGAAATCAATGCAAAGAGTATATTGAGTTTCAGAAGGATAGTGTCAGGTTTTCTCTTTTTCTATCATTTTTTCTAAAGACAGAGAAACACGAGTTCCTTTTAATGCATCAGTTCATTTCAGTTCAGTTGCTCAGTCGTGTCCGACTCTGCGACCCCAGGAACTGCAGCACGCCAGGCCTCCTTGTCCATGACCAACTCCCAGAGTTCACCCAAACCCATGTCCATTGAGTCAGTGATGCCATCCAACCATCACATCCTCTGTCGTCCCCTTCTCTCCTCCTTCCCTCAATCTTTCCCAGCATCAGGGTCTTTTCCAATGAGTCAGCTCTTCGCATCAGGTGGCCAAAGTATTGGAGTTTCAGCTTCAACATCAGTCCTTCCAATGAACACCTAGGACTGATCTCCTTTAGAATAGACTGGTTGGATCTCCTTGCAGTCCAACGGCCCTCAAAAGTCTTCTCCAACACCACACTTCAAAAGCATCAATTCTTTGGTGCTCAGCTTTCTTCACAGTCCAACTCTCACATCCATACATGACCACTGGAAAAACCACAGCCTTGACTAGACGGACCTTTGTTGACAAAGTAATATCTCTGCTTTTTAATATGCTATCTAGGTTGGTGATAGCTTTCCTTCCAAGGAGTAAGCATCTTTTAATTTCATGGCTGTAATCACCATCTGCAGTGATTTTGGAGCCCAGAAAAATAAAGTCAGCCACTGTTTCCACGATTTCCCCATCTATTTGCCATGAAGTGATGGGACCAGACACCATGATCTTAGTTTTCTGAATATTGAGCTTTACAACTTTTTCACTCTCTTCTTTCATCTTCATCAAGAGGCTCTTTAGTTCTTCTTCACTTTCTGCCACAAGGGTGGTGTCATCTGCATACCTGAGGTTATTGATATTTCTCTGGGCAATCTTGATCCCAGCTTGCACTTCATCCAGCCCAGCGATTCTCATAATGTACTCTGCATATAAGTTAAATAAGTAGGGTGACAATATACAGCCTTGACATACTCCTTTTCCTATTTGGAACCAGTCTGTTGTTCCATGTCCAGTTCTAACTCTTGCTTCCTGACCTGCATACAGATTTCTCAAGAGGCAAGTCAAGTGGTCTGGTATTCCCATCTCTTTCAAAATTTTCCCCATTTTGCTATGATCCACACAGTCAAAGGCTTTGGCATAGTCAAGAAAGCAGAAATAGATGTTTTTCTGGAACTCTCTTGCTTTTTTGATGATCCAGCAGATGTTGGCAATTTGATCTCTGGTTCCTCTGCCTTTTCTAAAACCAGCTTGAACGTCTGGAAGTTTATGTTTCACGTAATGCTGAAGCCTAGCTTGGAGAATTTTAAGCATTACTTTACTAGCATGTGAGATGAGTGCAATTGTGTGGTAGTTTGAGCATTCTTTGGCATTGCCTTTCTTTGGGATTGAAATGAAACCTGACCTTTTCAGTTCTGTGACCACTGCTGAGTTTTCCAAATTTGCTGGCATATTGAGTGCAGCACTTTGACGGCATCATCTTTCAGGATTTAAAATAGTTCAACTGGAATTCCATCACCTCCACTAGCTTTGTTCGTAGTGATGTTTCCTAAGGCCCACTTGACTTCACATTCTAGGATGTCTGGCTCTAGGTGAGTGAGCACACCATCGTAATTATCTTGGTCATGAAGATCTTTTTTGTGCAATTCTTGTTTGTTTTCTTGCCACCTCTTCTTAATATCTTCTGCTTCTGTTAGGTCCCTACCATTTCTATCCTTTATTGAGCCCATCTTTGCATAAAATGTTCCCTTGGTATCTCTAATTTTCTTGAAGAGATCTGTAATCTTTCCCATTCTATTGTTTTCCTCTATTTTTTTGCAAGGAGGCATTAAAAGTTATTTTATTCCATGTAATCCCTAAATTCCATTTTTACAAGTAATATTTTTTTACTCATTTTTAAATTTATTTTAATCAGAGGCTAATTACTTTACAATATTGTAGCGGTTTTTGCCATACATTGACATGAATCAGCCATGGGTGTACACTGGGACAACCCTTAAGGATGGGGTGAGCAGGGAGGTGGGAAGGGAGTTCAGGATGAGGGACCTGTCTCTTATACACATCTAGATGTGTATAAGAGACAGCTGAAATCTGTGAACGTAATACTCAATAAAAATGATAATATTTCTAATGAAAAGGAACCATATCACAGCAAAGATCTAGACAATTATCTCTCATTTGGGAAATGTCATGTATAGGCAAACACAACATTTTCCATAACTGTTCCCTAAGAAATGAGACAAGGAAAAACACTGTATAAAAATTATAGCAGCTTTATTCATTTCTTTTTTTAATTTTTATTTTTACTTTATTTTGCTCTACAATACTGTATTGGTTTTGCCATACCTTGACATGATTCAGCCACAGGTGTACGTGAGTTCCCAATCCTGAACCCCTCTCCCACCTCCCACCCCGTATCATCTCTCTGGATCATCTCCGTACACCAGCCCCAAGCATCCTGTATCCTGTTTTGTTTTGTTTCGTTTTAATTAAAATTTATTTGGAAGACAGAGTAAGTCCATCACTGGTGACTGGAGCTCTGAGGCTGCACTTTCTCCTCAGGAAGCTGGGCTGGAATGGGGTGGGCTCTGTTCGGCAAGGACTGTGGTGGTTTGGGATCTGCTTCCCTCGCTGGGCCTCGGGCTGGGCTCCGCAGAGCACATGCCTCGGGGTCGTTGGGGAACCGCTGGCTGCGCTGGCATGTCAGGCAGGTCTGTACCGTCCAGCGCTGACCCTTGCAGCGTCTCTGGCGCTGGGTGCAGGTCAGACCCGGGATGAGGAGGGAAGAGCAGCCACGGCAGAGAGTTCGCTTCACCGAGGGGTCCTGCCATAATACGAGCCGCCTCGCTATGGTCCTCTCCGTGTGGCATTAAAACCTCGCTAGCGCCTGGTTCTCTGGGTCCTGCGCGAGGACGCAGTGGGCGGCCTGGTACAAGAAGCTGAGCCTCTGGAAGGCCTCGTGGTCCTTCACCGGCCCCGCCATCCGCGCCCCGCGAACTCTCCATAAGCCGCCGTCCACAGGCTCCGCCCCCAGGATAACCACTTTTTTTTAATATAAATTTATTTATTTTAATTGGAGGTTAATTACTTTACAATATTGTATTGGTTTTGCCATACATCAACATGTATCCGCCACAGGTATACACGTGTTCCCCATCCTGAACCCCCCTCCCTCCTCCCTCCCCGTACCATCCCTCTGGGTCATCCCAGTGCACCAGCCCCAAGCATCCAGTATCATGCACTGAACCTGGGCTGGTGACTCGTTTCATATATGATATTATACATGTTTCAATGCCATTCTCCCAAATCATCCCACCCTCTCCCTCTCCCAGAGTCCAAAAGACTGTTCTATACATCTGTGTCTCTTTTGCTGTCTTGCATACAGGGTTATCGTTACCATCTTTCTAAATTCCATATATATGTGTTAGTATACTGTATTGGTGTTTTTCTTTCTGGCTTACTTCACTCTGTATAACCGGTTCCATTTTCATCCACCTCCACATCCAGTGGATGAAACTGGAACATATTCATTTCTTGAAATGAATATTCATTCATTCATTTGAATGAATATTTCAATGCCCTTGAACCTTGAAATGAATATTCAAAAATATTCATTTCTTGAAATGAAAGAATCATTGTTAAAAAAATTCAAATACATGCCATAGTGACAGAGTTGTTTTAAGGTTAGCGATTATTTCCAGATAAATGAAATAAACTCTATAAGCTTTCCGCATCTCATGTCCAGATTACACCCTCAGCTTCTACAGTGGATTAGCTCAGTCTCCTCGAGTCTGCTCTGGTATAAAAAAATTTAACATTTACTGATAACTAGCTGGAGTATGTCAGAACATATCTGGATTTGCTTCTTTCATCTTGATGGCACACCTGTGCAAAGTGGGATTTACTAAATACAGACCAGGAGTGAACCAGATTGAATCCAACCCCAGCCAGGCTCACACATCTCACAGGACTGGGGGTCTATGTCTGTCCTATGTAGAAAGCCCAGCCTCTTAGTTAGGAAACTCAGACGTGAGAAGCTGAATATTTTCCTCTGTAACTATTTTGGGAAAGAAATGATGTACCATGTTTTCATTCATGTATGCTGTGGAGGCAAGGACATGCCCCACATTGAAGCAGAGACTGGGGAGGAGGACATGGAGTAACAAAGAACCAATCGGAATTCAAGTCCTTATCCTATCATGTATTGTCTGCTCAGAACACTTACCCTTTACAGGCTTAAGAACCATCATCTATAAAATCTGAATAAAAAATATCAGCCTTGAAGAATTTACATGACTATTAAAGGAAATAATATAGGTGAAACAATCAGCTCAGGGCTCAGCAGAGGTCAAGGGCACAATGAGTATTAGTTATTTTTATTGTTTCTGGAACAGGGATTGCAAAATTGATAAGAGTTTATTTTGAGGCAGTGTTGGAAAGTGGCTCAGAAACTATATACATAGAATTTCTATATTTATAGAAAATTCCGGTATTATTGTGAAAGCAGACAAGCCTCATCCTTATCATCTGTTTCTGGAGAAGATTTAATTTTTTTCCTGGTGCTTGAGGTGAATTAAGTTTGCGTTCTAAAAATGAATGCTGTGATAATTTTCCTCAACCCTGAGCCAAATGATCTCAATTCTCTGAGAACTGACTTACAGTTTTGCAAAGAAAAGAAATTTGTTCTTATTTGAAAAATATCAGTAAATGGACTAAAATAACTCAGGTTGAAGCCAGATGATATAATGCTAGTCATTTTCTTTCTGCCTTGAGAATTTGTTCCAATAACACGTTGTCATCCTTCCTATCAGAGCAACAATGCTATTGACTGCAATTCCTCTTAGTTTGGGATGTTGAATGAAAAGACCAACGTGCGGTGATCATTTCACTGCATAGTGGAAAAAAGATCTTAGATTCCCAAACTCCAGCACTTGCTGCTGTGTTGATTATTATTACTTTGCCTTATAGTCACAATCTAACCAAAACATTGTCAAAGCCCCTTCTCGCCAGTCTCCAGAGTCCTGAAAGGGCTGAACCCACAGGAGCACTGTGCATACATTTCTTATGGGGGCTCTCTGTGCATCCCCCTTGTCCCTGGAGCCTCAGGGCGTCTGCACTGCTGACTTCACTCTCCATCCTCAGCTAGTCAGAAATACTTGTGATGGACACAGAGTTAGCTCAGCCAAGTCATGTGTGCACCACTGACACTTAGTGCTCACAGGGGCACTGCTTCCAGTGTTTAGATTATTCAAAACTAAGAGATACCAGTGATACCAGTAGAATGAGCAAAGTAGAACCTCCAATACTCCCCTCCTCCATAAAGGCAAAGAACACTGGAAAAAGTAGTCCAAATCATTTTTTTAGAACTCTGACAATTAAACAATAAAAGATGAAATTCAAATAAAAATGGAAGGTGGGTTTTCGTAGTTACTGAAAGATTTACAAATGGCAGATGAGAAAAGCTCAACATCATTAGTCATCAGAAAATTGAGATGATGATTTAAATACAAAAATGACATACACTTTGCACCAACTAGGAAAGACATAATGTTTTAAAGTATAGTCAATAATAAGTCTGAGGAATAATTAGAACACACTTACATGATGGTGAGAGTGTAAGTGACAAAGTTGCCTTGAAAAGCAGTGTTTTTGTTCTTCAAAATGTTAAACATAGGGTTATGATGCAACCCCAAAGTTCTGCTCCTGGGTATATACCTGAGAGAATGAACGCACAGGCCCACTTAAACACTTGATCATGAATATTCACAGCAGCATTGCTCATGACAGGCGCAAAGCAGAAGAAACTCAGATGTTCACAAGCTGATGAACAGATCAATAGCATATGATCCTTCCGTACAATGGAATATGTTTCAGTCATAAACAGGGATTAAACACTGATACATGCACCATCATGGACGAATCTTGACAACACCATGGCAGGTGAAAAAGCCACCACAGAGGCCATGTACTATGTGATTTTGTGTGTAGGAAAAGTCTAGATTAGAAACATTGAAGGTGAATGAGCAGTTGACTCGTTGCCATGTTCACGTGTCATCTCCTTTGTTTTAACATGTCGTTTATCAATTCAACCTCCTAATACCAGATTAACAATATTTACTAATCCTGACACAGCACGGAGAATGCCAGGGACTTTTAAACTGTGCTAGGTATGGTAGTATGGATTATTCCTAACACAAGGACTAGCCTTGAATCTTCTAGTCTTTATCTTCTACCCCAAAAGTATCTGTATTTTCTCAGTCTTACAGATAGCTGTCAAACTTGTCATTTGGTATGTGAGTGTAAAATTGTTGTACCTATTTTTACACTGTGCATGTCAATTTTGAAACCAGTAAATATCATAAAATTGCTTCTGATATAGAAAAACCTGAGCCACCCAAACATTCAATAGGTTGTTCTCTCATGAGCAGCAGATCACGTTAATCAAACACTTGATTACAATATCTCTTTCTAAATGACTATAAAATTTTCTATCTTTACCCATTCTTTCTGCAAGACTTGACTCATTTCTACCCTTCTCTCCATCCATTGTCCAAACTTAAGATTTGGTCTCATTTCTTTCTTTGCTATGTAGTTTATTTTCTGTTACACTGTCATCTTTCTAGAGGTGTTTAGGCCATTACAGACTTTATTTATTGATTTAAAAGTCCATCTGGTCAAAGCTGTGGTTTTTCCAGTAGTCCTGTATGGATGTGAGAGTTGGACTATAAAGAAAGATGAGAGCCGAAGAATTGATGCTTTTGAACTGTGGTGTTGGAGAAGACTTTTGAGAGTCCCTTGGACTGCAAGGAGATCCAACAAGTCAATCCTAAAGGAAATCAGTCCTATATACTCATTGGAAGGACTGATGCTGAAGCTGAAACTCCAATACTTTGGCTACCTGATGCAAAGAACCAGCTCTTTGGAAAAGACCCTGATGCTGGGAAAGATTGAAGCCAAGGAAAGAAGGGGATGACAGAGGATTACATGGTTGGATGGCATCACCAACTCGGTGGACATGAGTTTGAGCAAGCTCTTGGAGCTGGTGATGGACAGGGAAGCCTGGCATACTGCAGTCCATGGGGTCACAAAGAGTCAGACATGACTGAGTGGCTGAACTGAACTGAAATAAAGACATTTATGACTTTATTTCCATCACACTTTAATCAGGAATCCATGAACTGTCATGTACATTGAGAACTCATGATGGTTAGTTTTACATGTTAACTTGGCTAGGCTACAGCTCCCAAGTACTTAATCAAATACTAACCTAGGTGTTGATATGGGGGTGCGTTGTCATCATGAGTAATACTTATAGTCAACTAAGAGGAAATAAAAGAGTTTTCGGAGAAGGCAGTGGCAAGCCACACCAGTACTCTTGCCTAGAAAATCCCATAGATGGAGGAGCCTGGTGGGCTGCAGTCCATGGGTCGCTACCAGTCAGACACAACTGAGCCACTTCACTTTCACTTTTTACTTTCATGCATTGGAGAAGGAAATGGCAACCCACTCCAGTGTTCTTGCCTGGAGAATCCCAGGGATGGAGGAGCCTGGTGGGCTGCCATCTATGGGGTCGCACAGAGTCGGGCATGACTGAAGTGACTTAGCAGCAGCAGCAGCATCCTCGATAAGGAGGGTGGGCCTCATCCAATCAGTTGAAAGGCCTTGAAGGCAAACTCTGAGATTTCCTAGAGACAAAGATGATCTATATGATGACTGCTCTCCCATGCTCACCTGAGTTTTCCACCTGATCTGTGGGTTTCAAATCATCAGCTCCCACAATCACATGAGACACATTCTTTATTGTGAATCTCTCACATGTATGTAGCTTCTATTGGTGAGTTTCTCCAGTGAGCCCTGATTGATACAGTCGTCTTTCTGTTTCACTTTATTTCTTACTACACATTTCTGAAATGAGAATATTTTCATTTTTCCAACTCTTGGTGAACACTTCCCTACATAATCTTTCTGAGGGGTCCACCCTTTTAATTTACCTTTACAATAGCTCAGTTTTGGAAACAAGCATTCATGCTTGTAAAATATTCTGAGTGACACCTTAGCCAACGGGGACTTCACTACAGCTCTTAAAACACTATGGTTTCCATCTTCTGGGCTTCCCCAGTGTCTCAGCGGTAAAGAACTTGCTTGCATTGCAAGAGCTTCAGGAGATGAGAGTTTGATCCCTAGGTTAGGAAAAATCCCTGGAGGGCATGGCAACCCACTCTAGTATTCTGGCCTGGAGAATTCCATGGACAGAGGAATGCAGGACAGTCTCTGGCAGGCTGCATAAGGTTGCAAAAAGTCCATAAGTTTTCAAAGAGTCAGACACAATTGAAGCAACTTACCATGCATGCACAATAAACTACGATCAAACACAGCTGCTGTTAGCATGTGGATGCTTTTGGTTGTCTGTCTCTAAACCATCCATCATTGTAAACTCCAATTTTATCACTTTAGACCAGTTTCTTACATAATGGTAACAACATTTTAATGTTTACTGTAAATCTGGTTTTATTGTTACTTCTTTTTCACTTCAGATGATCACAGCCATTATTTATTTTATTTAGAAAATTCAAAGAATGGTGTATATGTTGAGAGCATTTAATATAAACTCAAGGTATCTCATTTCAAGTGGATAAGTGGCTTATCCACTTCCTGGCTTGTAACTTCTGAAACTCTCTGGACTTTCATTTTCTTATGTGCAGAGTAGGGAAAAAATAACTTATCCCATTGGGTTGTTGCTGTTGTTCAGTCTCTAAGTCATGTCTGACTCTGCAGTCCCATGGACTGCAGCACACCACACTTTCCTGTCCTTCACTGTCTCCCAGAGTTTGCTTAAACTCATGTCCATTGAATTGGTTATGCCATCCAACCATCTAATCCTCTACTGCTCCTTTCTCCTCCTGCCCTCAATCTTTCCCAGCATCAGGTCCTTTTCCATTGAGTTGTCTGGCTCTTCACATGAGGTGGCAAAAGTATTGGAACTTTAGCATCAGTCCTTCCAATGAATATTCAGGGTTGATTTCCTTTAAGATTGACTGGTTTGATCTCCTTGCCGTCCAATGGACTTTCACTGTAAGAACACCTATAATTATATGAGACCCATATGGACTGTCCTGGGAAGATCTGCCCATCCTATTCAGCAACAGGACTGGACGCATTTCTCAATTTCCTCTTCCTTTGTCAGCTGACCATCATGCCCAGCTGCCTTCCTCCCGGCCCTCACGCTCTGCTGCTTCATTCCTTGAGACTATTTCCAGACTTCACTAAATGTGAACTTATTTTTATGTCTTCCCTTTCTCACCGGCTTTATTGGGTCCATTAATTCTTCACTGCTCCGGTCTGCTGGTAGCCCTCCTCCTAGTTTTAAAGTGGTGAAATAAATTAAATTTTATTTTTATGTGTAGTCATTTATTCCAATAGAACATTGAGAGAGAAAGGTACTAAAAATATGTGTGTCATAAACCATGTTGAGTAAGAAGATAGTATATTTGATATTAAAAAATGAGCTTTATTTTAAAAGTTTCTCAATTATTTTGAATACAACTTTGAAAAGATTCCAAACTAGGTAAAAGCTTTATTTCAGAATTGTGGAAGGATTGACCTGTTTTTAAGTTGTAAGTATTCCTAAAAATCAATCCTCTGCTAGATAATATGCACAACTTTAGAGTTTATAATTTAATAGGCAACTTTAAAGGAATACATGGATTTTCATAAACATTTGTTGTTTGTGAATTGGAAATTAACATATAAAGAACAATTATTCCTTAGGGATAGATTGCTGCAATCTCTGATGACTGAGCAACACACACACACACACACACACACACACACACACACATTAACAATATTTACTAATCCTGACACAGCACGGAGAATGCCAGGGACTTTTAAACTGTGCTAGGTATGGTAGTATGGATTATTCCTAACACAAGGACTAGCCTTGAATCTTCTAGTCTTTATCTTCTACCCCAAAAGTATCTGTATTTTCTCAGTCTTACAGATAGCTGTCAAACTTGTCATTTGGTATGTGAGTGTAAAATTGTTGTACCTATTTTTACACTGTGCATGTCAATTTTGAAACCAGTAAATATCATAAAATTGCTTCTGATATAGAAAAACCTGAGCCACCCAAACATTCAATAGGTTGTTCTCTCATGAGCAGCAGATCACGTTAATCAAACACTTGATTACAATATCTCTTTCTAAATGACTATAAAATTTTCTATCTTTACCCATTCTTTCTGCAAGACTTGACTCATTTCTACCCTTCTCTCCATCCATTGTCCAAACTTAAGATTTGGTCTCATTTCTTTCTTTGCTATGTAGTTTATTTTCTGTTACACTGTCATCTTTCTAGAGGTGTTTAGGCCATTACAGACTTTATTTATTGATTTAAAAGTCCATCTGGTCAAAGCTGTGGTTTTTCCAGTAGTCCTGTATGGATGTGAGAGTTGGACTATAAAGAAAGATGAGAGCCGAAGAATTGATGCTTTTGAACTGTGGTGTTGGAGAAGACTTTTGAGAGTCCCTTGGACTGCAAGGAGATCCAACAAGTCAATCCTAAAGGAAATCAGTCCTATATACTCATTGGAAGGACTGATGCTGAAGCTGAAACTCCAATACTTTGGCTACCTGATGCAAAGAACCAGCTCTTTGGAAAAGACCCTGATGCTGGGAAAGATTGAAGCCAAGGAAAGAAGGGGATGACAGAGGATTACATGGTTGGATGGCATCACCAACTCGGTGGACATGAGTTTGAGCAAGCTCTTGGAGCTGGTGATGGACAGGGAAGCCTGGCATACTGCAGTCCATGGGGTCACAAAGAGTCAGACATGACTGAGTGGCTGAACTGAACTGAAATAAAGACATTTATGACTTTATTTCCATCACACTTTAATCAGGAATCCATGAACTGTCATGTACATTGAGAACTCATGATGGTTAGCTTTACGTGTTAACTTGGCTAGGCTACAGCTCCCAAGTACTTAATCAAATACTAACCTAGGTGTTGATATGGGGGTGCGTTGTCATCATGAGTAATACTTATAGTCAACTAAGAGGAAATAAAAGAGTTTTTGGAGAAGGCAGTGGCAAGCCACACCAGTACTCTTGCCTAGAAAATCCCATAGATGGAGGAGCCTGGTGGGCTGCAGTCCATGGGTCGCTACCAGTCAGACACAACTGAGCCACTTCACTTTCACTTTTTACTTTCATGCATTGGAGAAGGAAATGGCAACCCACTCCAGTGTTCTTGCCTGGAGAATCCCAGGGATGGAGGAGCCTGGTGGGCTGCCATCTATGGGGTCGCACAGAGTTGGGCATGACTGAAGTGACTTAGCAGCAGCAGCAGCATCCTCGATAAGGAGGGTGGGCCTCATCCAATCAGTTGAAAGGCCTTGAAGGCAAACTCTGAGATTTCCTAGAGACAAAGATGATCTATATGATGACTGCTCTCCCATGCTCACCTGAGTTTTCCACCTGATCTGTGGGTTTCAAATCATCAGCTCCCACAATCACATGAGACACATTCTTTATTGTGAATCTCTCACATGTATGTAGCTTCTATTGGTGAGTTTCTCCAGTGAGCCCTGATTGATACAGTCGTCTTTCTGTTTCACTTTATTTCTTACTACACATTTCTGAAATGAGAATATTTTCATTTTTCCAACTCTTGGTGAACACTTCCCTACATAATCTTTCTGAGGGGTCCACCCTTTTAATTTACCTTTACAATAGCTCAGTTTTGGAAACAAGCATTCATGCTTGTAAAATATTCTGAGTGACACCTTAGCCAACGGGGACTTCACTACAGCTCTTAAAACACTATGGTTTCCATCTTCTGGGCTTCCCCAGTGTCTCAGCGGTAAAGAACTTGCTTGCATTGCAAGAGCTTCAGGAGATGAGAGTTTGATCCCTAGGTTAGGAAAAATCCCTGGAGGGCATGGCAACCCACTCTAGTATTCTGGCCTGGAGAATTCCATGGACAGAGGAATGCAGGACAGTCTCTGGCAGGCTGCATAAGGTTGCAAAAAGTCCATAAGTTTTCAAAGAGTCAGACACAATTGAAGCAACTTACCATGCATGCACAATAAACTACGATCAAACACAGCTGCTGTTAGCATGTGGATGCTTTTGGTTGTCTGTCTCTAAACCATCCATCATTGTAAACTCCAATTTTATCACTTTAGACCAGTTTCTTACATAATGGTAACAACATTTTAATGTTTACTGTAAATCTGGTTTTATTGTTACTTCTTTTTCACTTCAGATGATCACAGCCATTATTTATTTTATTTAGAAAATTCAAAGAATGGTGTATATGTTGAGAGCATTTAATATAAACTCAAGGTATCTCATTTCAAGTGGATAAGTGGCTTATCCACTTCCTGGCTTGTAACTTCTGAAACTCTCTGGACTTTCATTTTCTTATGTGCAGAGTAGGGAAAAAATAACTTATCCCATTGGGTTGTTGCTGTTGTTCAGTCTCTAAGTCATGTCTGACTCTGCAGTCCCATGGACTGCAGCACACCACACTTTCCTGTCCTTCACTGTCTCCCAGAGTTTGCTTAAACTCATGTCCATTGAATTGGTTATGCCATCCAACCATCTAATCCTCTACTGCTCCTTTCTCCTCCTGCCCTCAATCTTTCCCAGCATCAGGTCCTTTTCCATTGAGTTGTCTGGCTCTTCACATGAGGTGGCAAAAGTATTGGAACTTTAGCATCAGTCCTTCCAATGAATATTCAGGGTTGATTTCCTTTAAGATTGACTGGTTTGATCTCCTTGCCGTCCAATGGACTTTCACTGTAAGAACACCTATAATTATATGAGACCCATATGGACTGTCCTGGGAAGATCTGCCCATCCTATTCAGCAACAGGACTGGACGCATTTCTCAATTTCCTCTTCCTTTGTCAGCTGACCATCATGCCCAGCTGCCTTCCTCCCGGCCCTCACGCTCTGCTGCTTCATTCCTTGAGACTATTTCCAGACTTCACTAAATGTGAACTTATTTTTATGTCTTCCCTTTCTCACCGGCTTTATTGGGTCCATTAATTCTTCACTGCTCCGGTCTGCTGGTAGCCCTCCTCCTAGTTTTAAAGTGGTGAAATAAATTAAATTTTATTTTTATGTGTAGTCATTTATTCCAATAGAACATTGAGAGAGAAAGGTACTAAAAATATGTGTGTCATAAACCATGTTGAGTAAGAAGATAGTATATTTGATATTAAAAAATGAGCTTTATTTTAAAAGTTTCTCAATTATTTTGAATACAACTTTGAAAAGATTCCAAACTAGGTAAAAGCTTTATTTCAGAATTGTGGAAGGATTGACCTGTTTTTAAGTTGTAAGTATTCCTAAAAATCAATCCTCTGCTAGATAATATGCACAACTTTAGAGTTTATAATTTAATAGGCAACTTTAAAGGAATACATGGATTTTCATAAACATTTGTTGTTTGTGAATTGGAAATTAACATATAAAGAACAATTATTCCTTAGGGATAGATTGCTGCAATCTCTGATGACTGAGCAACACACACACACACACACACACACACACACACACACACACAACATCTTTCAGAAAGCTCTATCATTTATCTATGGCTTCATGGGTGATCTTTTACCTTTATTGCCTATAAAATTCAATATCCCTAAATGAAGCCTATTACTCTACATGGCATGGCATGGCTTATCTCCATAAAACATCTTGTAAATCTGTTAATTTGAACAACTACCACAGATAGACAAGAACTATTTGTCAAGAACCCTCTTCATTGCTTCATGTTTTTCTCATCAGGTCTCAAAATAGTAAAATCACTAATAAACAAATGAAGACACAACACAGTATCAATAACTTTACAACATTTTTATATAATATATTACTACTCTAAGAATCTGTATATAGCCTACTTTATCATAACACTGAAGTGTGAGAAATAGAGTATCTCTCATGTGCATCAATTCATACTGTTTTTCTTCTTCATTTTTTGGATAGGATAATACATGTTTGTTATTGAAAACCATTTCCACTAGGTTTACATGAAAATAGCTTCATTTTCCATCATCTTAGCGAAAGACATACAGTCCAGTTCTGGCCAACCAAGGGACATAGTGCTGGGCTCAGCACTTGCTGTGCTATTTATTAGATAACCTAGGAAGAAAAATTGATGGAAACACTCAGGGCTTCTGTGGGATAATAAAAGAAGTGTGACTGCAAAGGCTATGTAAGCCTATAGGATCAATCGCCCTCATTCTGGCTCATAGTATGAGCTTCCTGAGAACAAATCTAGGAGCAAATAATGCAAACGGAAGAGATGAAGAGACCCAGATTCCTGGTTGCATCATTTGACCCCCTAAATCCATCTCTCCTGAAAATTCACAGCTTGAACTTCCTTCCATAACCATTCAATAAACTTCACTTTGTGAGCTGGTTTGAAGATGAATCCCTCTGCATCTGAAATAGAATTTTCTAACAGAATCAATTGGAGGCGTGGTGGTAACACTGTCTCTTATACACATCTCATGTTGAGTAAGAAGATAGTATATTTGATATTAAAAAATGAGCTTTATTTTAAAAGTTTCTCAATTATTTTGAATACAACTTTGAAAAGATTCCAAACTAGGTAAAAGCTTTATTTCAGAATTGTGGAAGGATTGACCTGTTTTTAAGTTGTAAGTATTCCTAAAAATCAATCCTCTGCTAGATAATATGCACAACTTTAGAGTTTATAATTTAATAGGCAACTTTAAAGGAATACATGGATTTTCATAAACATTTGTTGTTTGTGAATTGGAAATTAACATATAAAGAACAATTATTCCTTAGGGATAGATTGCTGCAATCTCTGATGACTGAGCAACACACACACACACACACACACACACACACACACACACACAACATCTTTCAGAAAGCTCTATCATTTATCTATGGCTTCATGGGTGATCTTTTACCTTTATTGCCTATAAAATTCAATATCCCTAAATGAAGCCTATTACTCTACATGGCATGGCATGGCTTATCTCCATAAAACATCTTGTAAGTCTGTTAATTTGAACAACTACCACAGATAGACAAGAACTATTTGTCAAGAACCCTCTTCATTGCTTCATGTTTTTCTCATCAGGTCTCAAAATAGTAAAATCACTAATAAACAAATGAAGACACAACACAGTATCAATAACTTTACAACATTTTTATATAATATATTACTACTCTAAGAATCTGTATATAGCCTACTTTATCATAACACTGAAGTGTGAGAAATAGAGTATCTCTCATGTGCATCAATTCATACTGTTTTTCTTCTTCATTTTTTGGATAGGATAATACATGTTTGTTATTGAAAACCATTTCCACTAGGTTTACATGAAAATAGCTTCATTTTCCATCATCTTAGCGAAAGACATACAGTCCAGTTCTGGCCAACCAAGGGACATAGTGCTGGGCTCAGCACTTGCTGTGCTATTTATTAGATAACCTAGGAAGAAAAATTGATGGAAACACTCAGGGCTTCTGTGGGATAATAAAAGAAGTGTGACTGCAAAGGCTATGTAAGCCTATAGGATCAATCACCCTCATTCTGGCTCATAGTATGAGCTTCCTGAGAACAAATCTAGGAGCAAATAATGCAAACGGAAGAGATGAAGAGACCCAGATTCCTGGTTGCATCATTTGACCCCCTAAATCCATCTCTCCTGAAAATTCACAGCTTGAACTTCCTTCCATAACCATTCAATAAACTTCACTTTGTGAGCTGGTTTGAAGATGAATCCCTCTGCATCTGAAATAGAATTTTCTAACAGAATCAATTGGAGGCGTGGTGGTAACAAGATTGTCACTAAAATTGAGAGTTAACTGGACTGAGACATGGGGGCAGGGAGGGCTCCTCACGCTGGCTGAGAGTCAACCCTGAACTTTAGGTGATGGCAAAGCAGTCTGTTAGACTGTCGCCCAGTAAATCTTGGAACTGAGATTCTGTGTATCTATGATTCAGTTCTAGATTTAGACTCTAGACTGATTTCACATTCAAGCTAAATCTAGCTTGGGGTAAAGGCAAATTAGCCCTCATAACTTGTGAAGCAGAACAGATACCATCAGCCTGGAAACAAAGAAGAACATGCATCCAGGTGCCCTAGGAGGGGGCGTGTTGCTGGAGTGGCCGCTCAGGTCTGAATCAAGGCCATCTTTGCCTATTAGACAGTTCAGTATCAGGGAAATTGTTTCCCATAAGAAACCCAGGGATAAAGCAAAGGACCCAACAATAATCCTGTTTCACTCAAACTTCAGGTCAATTCCATCCCTCAGGTTTCCCCAGTTCAAGTAATTTTCCAATAGTCCCTACAATGAATGTGGACATTTTGAGCTCTCATTTACTGTTCTCTATTTCTCGGGTCTTAGTTATAAAAATAATCAAATATAAGGGTCACTGTGAAAAGTGCATGAGGTATGCTCTTAACTTTTAAATAATAGAATCTCTCTCTTTCCTTAAGAATCAAATGAACCGCATTCACATCTGAGATCATTTCTCCCTCTGAAGCAAGATCAGGTCTTTATTTTTATCCAAAATTCTCTCTTCAGAGAGATTATTCGACAAAATGCTTCCAAATTACAAAATTCTTTAAATAATATTAACTTCATGAGACTTTAGAAGAGAATTTTCAGACAGACGCAGAATATCTAAAATGTGGAAATGCAAGTTTATCTTGGCATCTGACTCACCCTATGACCTCTTCTCCCCTATTTTCTTTCTGTCTCTGCCTCTCTCTGTGTGTCTCTGTCTGTCTCTGTCTCTCTTTCTGTCTTTCTGCTAAATAGAGACATAAGAACAAAGATCCAGAGACAGCAACTTCATACACACCTAATGGTTTTGGGACCCTGTGGAAAGTCAAACTTTTTTAGTAAATTAAAAATGAAGGGTGCTTGAAAGGGCCCACTTGTTATGGAAATGTGTACTAACTGGTGGAGACCTACAGCTGGATGTACCAGGTGATGGCATTCTCTGTGCAAACATGATACTCACTCTGCTGAAGGAGCTTGGGACCAGCCAGGGACCAGATCCACATTTAGGATTCAGTCTTTGTCTCTGGTGTCAGAGTTAGATGTTAAGAGAGCAGAAAATTCAAGAAGGCAAAGGGCCATGAAAAAATATTCATTCTTAATTGTGCATGCAAAAATTCATGTTTAATATTCCAAGCAACTACAGTGTTTAAAATCATCCTAATGAATAATGTTTCTGTTTTCTATCCTGAGGCAACCCTCTCTTTTGAGACATGAAGTTCGTTTTGCCTTTTATTCTCATTCACTGCACAAGAATCTGATCAAAGATATTATGGCAACTGTTTTTGGCAGAGCTGTTGTTGCTGTTCATTCGCTCGGTTGTGTCTGACTCTTTGCAACCCCATGGACAACGGCATCCCAGGCTTCCCTGTATTTCACTATCATCTGGAGTTTGCTCAAGTTTATGCCCATCAGCAGAGCTGAATGGTAGGAAATGGTGATTGGAGACATGAGTGATGAATCATGGAAATGTTCAGTGAGGAACCTTCCTGCTTCACCTAATCCTAAATATTCTCATACTTTTCTGAACTTGCAACCTCTTTGGGTGATAGTAAAGGTGGAACTTACCTTCCTCACTCAGAGGGTGTGGTCCTAGACTCAGGTTCTGAGATGACCTGCCTTCCCTGGCACTCAGGAGGTTGCTTCATTTATTTTCAATAGTAGCTGAAAGATGTATATTTATAAAATTAAATTAAAGTTCATATCATGAGAAGGCTGTTATTTGAGCAATAGCTAAAGAGAGGCTCTGGATACATAATCTAACTGGAGGTTTACAGGGCAAAATCAAGAACCAGCAAACAATTTCAACATGTGGTCTAAGGTTCATGAACGCTGGACATGATGAGAAACACTGGGGTCACCGTCACTAACCTAAAATTGCTGCTGATGAACAAGGGCTACAAGATGCACAAAGGTCTGGACTCCAAGGATCTGGAGACACTCCTGAGGATGGAATGGTGAATTCTGCTAGGCCCACCCTTCCTCCTCTGCTGCAGAAGCTTCCAGAACCCCAAACAGAAGCTAGGCTGGCAAAAAAGCATGGGGAAATAGCTCAACCAGCATCTCCAATCCATCAACTCAACTCACTAAAAAGTTTGTTGCCTGTTTATCCCAAGACGATTTAGAATAAACACAGCATTTCAGAAAGTAAAATCCCACTGTTAGTATCTTGGGCACTTAGAAATCTATGCAAATTTGGTGTTTTATGAACTTAAAGACTTTAACAGAAATCAGCTTCCTAGAAAAAGAAATCAGATATTAGAATCAAATTTAGAATATATATTTCAAAACTTGACTAAGGCTTGTGATTTTAAGTTGAAACCTTACAAAGGTTATAAACAACTTAACCATTTGGTTGGACTTTCCTGGTGGATTAGAAGGTAAAGAATCTGCCTGCAGTACAAGAGACCAGGGTTCAATCCCTGGGCTGGGAAGATCCAATGTTTGGCATTTCAGAGAACTTAAATTTTACCAAATATAAAGATTTTGGTATTTCTAAGACTTGTTCAAGTCCTAAGGAAATTCAGTCAGAAAATTGATATACTTAAAGAGAGAGCTAAATATATTTTATAAATGCAGTTAAAATGGTAATTACTAATTGGTAAAATGGTAATTAAATTTATAAATAGAATAAAAGCCCTGATTACTACAATTATTGAAAATTCCTAGATTCATACTTAGAATAATACTTCTAAGTGAACCTAAAAGTTTAAAGAACTGAGTTTTTAAATTGTGACTTTAATAAATTGAATAGTAATTTTTACAAACCAAAGCAAGCATGTCTTTGCTATTGAAAAGAACTTTGAGTGCATGAAAAACTTTAATTTTGATAGTTTTTATTTCCAGCGCAGAAAGAGTTCATAGTGGTTTCTCCTCCATTCTTGACTGTAGGGAGAACCTGTTCTCACCAAGGGGACCAGGTGATTCAGTACATACTGAATGGTGAAGGACCACTCCATCACTGATTCTAAATAATACATCCAAATCTTGCCTTCTTACACTAATTAGTCTAACTACCTACATTTTATCATAAAGGAGCCATTCACTCTTACCTTCCTGTCAAACTCAGTTTCAGAGCCTGCTGTAAATGCCTCATTTACTCCCTGCCGCACGGGAGTGGCCCTAGCCCAGCCCCACATGAATGGTCTGCTGCCACCGCAAGACAGAAACACATGCCTTACGAACCTGTATGAACTGATCTTGAAATTTTACAGTGTGGAGGTGATTCCCATGGCATTTTTGAACTGTATTTTGATTATACTCCCTGAACAATATGTAATTTAATGTGAAGAATTGTTTTTCTCTTTATTAAATGAAAACTTCCACCTCTGCAGCTTGGAGTCTGACTAGAGCAGGGTTAGAATCTGTGTGTCTGTCAAAGGGCAGATGGTCAGCTCTGTCAGGATGTTCTCTGGGACTTCAAGACACCTATCAGTGCCTGGATCATTCACAAAAGCCATCATCACCATTCAGCACAGTGAGGAAGAGAATCACGTTTCCTTGCTGGAAAGTTAAAGAAAAGAAAAGAAAATGTAAATAACTTCAAAAAAGTAAAAAAGCTAAACTATAATAGAAAACTGCCCCACATGCATGGTCAGGGCACCAAGTAAAGGGCAAGGACAACTCCATCCTTTGGTCGGCCTCTCATCCAGAAAAGGTCAGTACCACTTGAAGCTTCACATCCTGACCTAGATGGCTCTCACCTGTCCTGCCTCCCCATCTCTGTCCTTCATACACCTTCCCACAGAACTGAGTCTTGAAAACCCAGGGCAGCCTTTGGAGAAAATCCTTCTGTGGTCACTGACACACCAGAGAGTGTGTCTTTATTCACAGAATATATTTGGAAATGCAGTGATGAAGTCCAAACAACACACAATGCAGTGACGAAGTCCAAACAACACACACATTTTTGAAGTGCTCTATAATTAATAAGTCATACACACAAATAATTTTATATGTAACTGTAATTGTCTTACTTTATTCTAAGCCAATGGAGGGGTTTAAGGGTATACTTGCAACCTATTCATAGTAAATGCAGCAAGTGTATAGCCACAGAGGAAAAAAGAGCTTTTGTGTTATGCTCTGAATTGTTAGATATGAAAAATGAAGTTAATAGATGTTATAACTACCAGAATGAAGTGATTAGTGTCCTTAAGAAATTTAAAGATAATTCCTTACTATATACCATTCAGATTATATGGGCTGCAAAGCATCTTCTTACTCAATAGCATCAGTGAGCACAGTCTGACAGTGACTTTTCCTGCACACCCTGATGGTTGTATCCTGTGGTTCACAGAGGCACCGTGCTCCTGAGTCCCCACCTGCAGGCAACACCCATCAGTCTGCTTGTCCGGTGCCCACACAGCCCAGAGAACCCATCCTAAGTGTGTAGCTCAGTGGAGGTGGGGCACAGGGTCAGGAGGTGCTCATGAACTTGGGCTTTAGGAGTCATCACCATCAAGGAGCCTAAAGTGAAAGTGAACAGACAAAGTGAAAGTGTTGGTTGTTCAGTTGCGTCCAACTCTTTGTGACCCCATGGACTACAGGAGCCGTCAGGCTCCTCTGTCAACAGGGATTCTCCAGGCAAGAATACTGGAGGGGATTGCCATTTCCTCCTCCAGGGGATCTTCCTGACACAGGGATCGACCCACATGTCCTGTACCTCAGGCAGATTCTTTACTGTCTGAGCCACCATGAGCCTATGAAGGGTTTAAAGTTGGTCCGCCAGAGTGTGGAGGATGTGGACAAATAGGAATTAGGAAGAGGGACCTTCAGATGACAGATTATCCTTGAATAAAACCAGGGACAGCTATCCCCCTGCACTGTCTCGGGAACTGCTTCTTTTCAGCTTGACACTGAGGTGGCTTCTGTAAATGAGGGGATGAGTGGCTGCACCCTACAGACATAAATGCCAGGATGTGAGAGCAGAAATAATAACACATTAAGAATCAACACTGAATATTCATTGGAATGGAAACCACAATTACAGAAAACTAACCAAACTGATTACTGGCAGCACAACCTTGTCTAACTCAAAGAAACTATGAGCCATGTCGTGTAGGGCCACCCAAGTGAGACGGGTCATGGTGGAGAGTGCTGACAAAATGTGGTCCACAGGAGAAGGGAATGGAAAACCACTTCAGTATTCTTGCCTTGAGAAACCCATTAATAGTATGAAAAGGGAAAAAAGATATGACACTGAAAGATGAACTCCCCAGGTTGGTAGGTGCCCAATTTGCTACTGGAGAAGAATAGAGAAATAGCTCCAAAAAGAATGAAGAGGCTGAGTCAAAGCTAAAACAACACCCAATTGTGAATGTGACTGGTTATGGAAGTAAAGTCCAATGCTGTAAAGAACAATATCGCATAAGAACCTAGAATGTTAGGTCCATGAATCAAGATAAGTTGGAAGTGGTCAAATGGGAGATGGCAAGAGTGAATGTCGACATTTTAGGAACCAGTGAACTAAAATGGACTGGAATCAGCTAATTTAATTCAGATGACCATTATATCTACTATTGTGGGCAAGAATCCCTTAGAAGAAATAGAGTTTCACTCATAGTCAACAAAAGAGTCCAAAATGCAGTACTTGGGTCCAATCTAAAAAATGACAGAATGATCTCTCTTTGTTTCCAAGGCAAACCATTCAATATCACAGTAATCCAAGTCTATGCCCCAACCACTAATGCCAAAGAAGATGAAGTTGAATGGTTCTACGATGACTTACAAGAACTTCTAGAACTAACACCCCCAAAAGATATTTTTTTCATCATAAAGAAGGAAGTCAAGAGATACCTGGAGTAACAGGCAAATTTGGCCTTGGAGTACAAAATGAAGCACGGCAAAGGTTAACAGAGTTTTGCCAAGAGAATGAACTGGTCATAGCAAACACCCACTTCCAAGAACACAAGAGAAGACTCTACATACGGACATCATCAGATGGTCAATACCAAAATCAGATTGATTATATTCATTGCAGCTAAAGATGGAGAAGAGCTGCTGCTGCTGCTGCTAAGTCGCTTCAGTCATGTCCGACTCTGTGCGACCCCATAGATGGCAGCCCACCAGGCTCCCCCGTCCCTGGGATTCTCCAGGCAAGAACATTGGAGTGGGTTGCCATTTCCTTCTCCAAAGCATTAAAGTGAAAAGTGAAAGTGAAGTCGCTCAGTCGTGTCTGACTCTTCGAGACCCCATGGACTGCACCCTACCAGGCTCCTCCGTCCATGGGATTCTCCAGGCAAGAGTACTGGAGTGGGGTGCCATTGCCTTCTCCGTGGAGAAGAGCTACACAGTCAGTAAAAACAAGACCAGGAGCTGACTGTGGCTCAGATCATGAACTCCTTATTGCAAAATTCAGACTTAAACTGAAGAAAGTAGGGAAAACCACTAGCCCTTTAAGGTATGACCTAAATCAAATCCTTTACAATTATACAGCAGAAGTGACAAATATATTCAAAGGATTAGATGTGATAGACAGAGTGCCTGAAGAAATATGGATGGAGGTTTGTGACACTGTACAGGAGGCGGTAATCAAAACCATCCCCAAGAAGAAAAAATGCAAAAAAACAAAACAGTTGTCTTAGGAGGCCTTACAAATAGTTGAGGAAAGAAGAGAAGCCAAAGGCTAAGGAGAAAAGGAAAGACACATCCATCTGAATGCAAAGTTCTGAAGAATAGCAAGGAGAGAGAAGAAAGCCTTCCTAAGTGATCAATACAAAGAAATAGAGGAAAACAATAGAATGGGAAAGGCTAGAAATCTATTAAAGAAAATGAGAGATACCAAGGGAACATTTCATGCAAAGATGGGCAAAATAAAGGACAGAAATTGTATGGACCTAACAGAAGCAGAAGATATTAAGAGGTGGCAAGAATACACAGAAGAACTGTACACAACAAATCTTAATGACCCAGATAACCATGATGGTGTGATCACTCACCTAGAGCCAGATATCCTGGAATGAGAAGTCAAGTGGGCCTTAGGAAGTATCACTACAAACAAAGCTAATGGAGGTGATGGAATTCCAGTTCAGCTATTTCAGATCTTAAAAGATGATACTGTGAAAATGCTGCACTCAATATGCCAGCATTGGAAAACTCAGCATTGGTCACAGGACTGGAAAGGTCAGGTTTCATTCCAATCCCAAGGAAAGGCAATGCCAAAGAATGCTCAAAGTACTGCATGAATGCACTCATCTCACATGCTAGTAAAGCAATACTCAAAATTCTCCAAGCTAGGCTTCAATATTATGTGAACTGAGAATTTCCAGATGTTCAGACTGGATTTAGAAAATGCAAAGGAACCAGTGATCAAACTACCAACATCCACTGGATCATAGAAAAAGCAAGAGATTTCCAGAAAAACATCTACTTCTGCTTTACTGGTTATGCTAAAGCCTTTGACTGCATGGATCATAAGAGATTGTGGAAAATTCTGAAAGAAATGGGAATACCAGACCACCTTACCTGTCTCCTGAGAAATCTGCATGCAGGTCAAGAAGCAACAGTTAGAACTGGACATGGAACAACAGACTGGTTCCAGATTGGTAAAGGAGAATGTCAAGGCTGTATATTTTCACCCTGCTTATTTAACTTACATGCAAAATACATCACACAAAATGCCAGGCTGGATGTAACACAAGTTGGAATCAAGATTGCAGGGAGAAATATCAATAGTCTCAGATATGCAGATGACATCATCCTTATGGCAAAAAGCAAAGAAGAACTAAAGAGCCTCTTGATGAAAGTGAAAGAGGAGACTGAAAAAGCTGGCTTAGAACTCAACATTCAAAAAATTAAAATCATGGCATCTGGTCCCATCACTTCATGGCAAGTAGATGGGGAAATAATGGAAAAAGTGAGAGACTATTTTCTTGGGCTCCAAAATCACTGCAGATGGTGACTGCAGCCATGAAATTAAAAGACATTTACTCCTTGGAAGAAAAGCTATGAGAAACCTAGATAGCATATTAAAAGAAGACACATTTCTTTGCCAACAAAGGTCTTTCTAGTCAAAGCTATGGTTTTTCCAGTAGTCATGTATGGAAGTGAGAGTTGAACCATAAAGCTAACTGAGCACTGAAGAACTGATGGTTTGGTGTTGGAGAAGATTCCTGAGAGTCCCCTGAACAGCAAGGAGATCAAACCAGTCAATCCTAAAGGAAATCAGTCCTGAATATTTATTGGAAGGACTGATGCTAAAGCTGAAGCTCCAATCCTTTGGCTACCTGATACAAAAGGCTGACTCATTGGAAAAGAATCTGATGCTGGGAAAGATTGAAGACAGGAGGAAAAAGGCACAACTGAGGATGAGATGGTTGGATGGCATAACCGACTTGATGGACACGAGTTTGAGCATGCTCCAGGAACTGGTGATGAACAAGGAAGCTGGCATGCTGCAGTCCATGAGGTTGCAAATAGTCTTACATGACTGAGTGACTGAACTGAACTGAACAATGAACCTTGAATATTCTTTGGAAGGACTGATGCTGAAGCTGATGCTCCAATACTTTGGCCCCCAATGGGAAAAACTGACTGATTAGAAAAGACCCTGATGCTGGGGAAGATTGAATGCAGGAGGAAAAGTGGACAGCAGAGGATGAGATGCTCTGTTAGCATCACCAACTTGCTGGACATGAGTTAGAGCAAGCACCAGGAGATGTTAATGGACAGGGAAGCCTGGTATGCTGAAGTCCATGGGGTTGCAAAGAGTCAGACATGAGTAACTGAACAATGAGAAAAAGCTTTGTCTGGGGTTTGACTACTGAGGATTTTCACCAGCAAAGCTAGCTCCCAAGGCAAACCCTGGTTTATGAGGACCCAAGGAATGATGCTAAAGCTGAAACTCCAGTACTTTGGCCACCTCATGCGAAGAGTTGACTCATTGGAAAAGACTTTGATGCTGAGAGGGACTGGGGGGGCAGGAGGAGAAGGGGATGACTGAGGATGAGGTGGCTGGATGGCATCACTGACTCAATGGACGCAAGTCTGAGTGAACTCCGGGAGTTGGTGATGGACAGGGAGGCCTGGCATGCTGCGATTCATTGGGTCACAAAGAGTCGGACATGACTGAGCGACTGAACTGAACTGAAATGAAGGCTGCAGAGTCCTGGGTCCCAGATCCCATTGGCTGAGCAGGCAGTGAGGTGGCAATGCTGAGACAGGTATGAGATCTTAAAGTTAGCATTCTATTTCTTGATCAGGTATCTGATCATTTAGCTTCCTGGCCAATGTTTCAAAGCCCCATGTTTTGGATTCATGACTCTCCAGAAAATAAACACAGGATATTTGAATCTCTGACTCGTGCATGTGGTTGAATAGCTGATTTCTCGTTTACTTCTTGTGTACAAACTTTTGCCTTAAATTTGGTGCTTTATTTTTCCTTTTGATTGATATTAAATGTCATGAATTTCATCAATCACAAAGTTACTAATGCATTGTCAGTGGTGAGGGATTTTAAGTCAAACCTAGCAGATCAAATAGCAAAGGCTACCAAAGCCACACAACAGTTTTTTTGGGTCTTTTGTTCTCATTTGTGTTCTTCCCTGATAATGTCAGTTATGTTTTTTCCCTGTTCTCACTTGGTAATCTACTCAATGATTCAAACAAAGATGAAGTTCTCCTCAAACTTCTGAATAGTGTTTGATGTTCCATTTATATGTTTTAGGCTTAAAGGGATAAGCAAATCTCCATATTTTGTGTGACAGCAATTTTCTAAGAGCAAGGAGGCTGGAGGTTTGAGAGGCAGACTTTGGAAAGTCTGGTGAGGGTAACACTGTTTGCACTGAGAGATTGTAAAGAAAATGATCAGTTTTCACTTTGTGTTCTTTTATCCTATTTTCCCACAGATGAGTATGATCAAAGCTAAATGCATAAATCAAGTCTTAGATGGCAGGTTTTGTGACTCAGTCAGAGTACATTAGTCTGCCCATTTGTAATGACCACAGAGATACTCACCTTCAACCCCCAACCAAGCACCTGTCATGAGGTACAGTTAGTGTGTTGCTGCTGAGCTGGGCAAGAGCTCAATTTCTGACTGGTTGCTGTTGTTCAATCGTTAAGTCATGTCTGACTCTTTGTAACCTCATACACTGCAGCATGCCAGCTTTCGCTGGCCTTTGCTTTCTCTCAGAGCTTGCTCAAATTCATGTCCATTGAGTCAGTGATGCCATCCAATCATCCTATCCTCTGTCACCCCTTTCTCCTCATGCACTCAACATATCCCAGCACCAGGGTCTTTTCCAACGAGTCTGCTCTTCACATAAAGTAGCCAAAGTATTGGAGCATCAGCTTCAGCAACAGTCCTTCCAATGAACATTCAGGGTTGATTCCTTTAGGATTGACTGGTTTGATCTCTTGCAGTCCAAGGGATCATGGATGGATCAGTTCAGTTCAGTTCAGTCGCTCAGTCGTGTCCGACTCTTTGCGACCCCATGAATCGCAGCACGCCAGGCCTCCCTGTTTATCACCATCTCTCGGAGTTCACTCAGACTCACGTCCATCGAGTCCGTGATGCCATCCAGCCATCTCATCCTCGGTCGTCCCCTTCTCCTCCTGCCCCCAATCCCTCCCAGCATCACAGTCTTTTCCAATGAGTCAACTCTTCACATGAGGTGGCCAAAGTACTGGAGTTTCAGCTTTAGCATCATTCCTTCCAAAGAAATCCCAGGGTTGATCTCCTTCAGAATGGACTGGTTGGATCTCCTTGCA
>SJYT01032399.1:162376-180680 GCA_006410635.1 Cephalophus harveyi | reverse complement strand
CGACCCCATGGACTGCAGCCTACCAGGCTCCTCCATCCATGGGATTTTCTAGGCAAGAGTACTGGAGTGGCTTGCTATTGCCTTCTCCGGGTTCCTTTTCTAGGTCTGTATAAATGTGAGGTATGCTTTCCCTCCAGATAATCCTACTTACAAATCATATCTTCCTTTTTTTCCCCCTCTCAGTATTTTGTAAGAATAACATCACCTCTAGTTTTAAATGTAGTCCAAACTATAAAATGTAATTCAATTTTAGAACACCTCCTAATGAGTCAGCTAAAGATAGACAAGACAGGCTGCATTCAAATTTTGTATGACCAATTTGCCTTTTAGTTCTTGGCTAGGTAAGAGCCAAGTATAATATTTTATTTAAGAGAATTATATTCTATTTTCAAGCACTGTGATAATCCATTGCAACACTAGCATATAACTGTATATAAGAATGAGGAAACACTATAAATCAACTAATTAAAAAAAAATGAGGAAACACAATATTGTAAATCGACTCTACTTAATAAAATTTTTTAAAAATTAAAAAAAGGAAGGGGGTAGATTACCAAACTATAGGATATACAAAAATCACTTTTGCAGGGAATCCCAAAGACAAAGCAATTTGTTCCTATTCGAGTATGTCAAGTGAATATAGGTATATGGTTTGGTCTTTGAAGGAATAACTATATTTTAAATTCTTCAAATCAGTTCACCATTGCCCCAAATAAAAATTTTTCCTCTGTACTACGATATAAACAAATTAATTACAAATACACACAAATGCATTATTTGGTCCAAACTGGGGGCATGGTGGGGAGGGGAATCAGAAACTGATGTTTCAAATTCCCTTCTATTAAACATAACCTGTGAACACCTACCAAACAAAAGTGAACTTTGGTGAAAGAAAAACTATACATTTGAAATAATTTGCCTTGTATTATCCGACGATCTAGGCGACAGAATAATACTGTAGGGTACAAACAACCCTCCCCCACAAAGCATTTCTAAGGTTCATGTCTCTGCAAAAGACTTACACATTAACTGCAAAAACTACACCAGACAGTTCAGTTACCTCAGAAAAGTAACATTTATGATGGGAATGGACTTCCCTGGTGGCTCAGACGTTAAAGCGTCTGTCTACAATGTGGGAGACCCGGGTTCAATCCCTCAGTCGGGAAGATCCCCTGGAGAAGGAAAAGGCAATCCACTCCAGTACTATTGCCTGGAAAATCCCATGGACAGAGGAGCCTGGTAGGCTACAGTCCATGGGGTCGCAAAGAGTCGGACACGACTGAGCNGGGAATGGACTTCCCTGGTGGCTCAGACGTTAAAGCGTCTGTCTACAATGTGGGAGACCCGGGTTCAATCCCTCAGTCGGGAAGATCCCCTGGAGAAGGAAAAGGCAATCCACTCCAGTACTATTGCCTGGAAAATCCCATGGACAGAGGAGCCTGGTAGGCTACAGTCCATGGGGTCGCAAAGAGTCGGACACGACTGAGCAACTTCACTCACTTATAATAGAAATGGTTATGATTAAAATAGAAAGGATTTGCATAAACTTGCCTTCTCCATCTAATGACTAATTTTACTATAAAAGATAATAAATTCAGAGGTCCTAAAGCTCTAGGAAAATTCCCAGTGAAGACTTAAGGTTTACAGAAATGTATTTTGTACTTGTGTGTAAAGTAACAAGTTCTGACCTTGACAGCCACAAATCAGTCTCTTTATAATATTTTCATATAATACATATAATAATGTAATCATTATATATGTCTACTCACAAAATACTGTTGTGATTTTTTTTTAAACTTTTTTTTTTTTACTTTAATACAGCTGGGCCAGTAAAATTTAAAGGAAAAAAATTGAACATTATGGTTCCATCAGCCTCAGCAAATGTGATGATTAATGAAGTAATTATAAATCTATTTCAGGCTTCAAAAATATAAAACACAGTTGCCCTAATCCCATTTTGTTTTAGTTTCTTTGCTAAAATAACATTCAGATACTAGAAAATCAGATTAAAATATATTCTTTAGTATTCTCTCAAATGCTGTCCATTAAAGCTTTCTTCCCACCTTGTGAGTTATTTTCTAATTTACTAAAACAATTACAGGAAAAAGACTGCCCTTTCCTAAATTTCCCCTTTCTGATGACATAAACAGATAGTCAATTTCATATTTTATTTTCTCACAAAGTATCTTACCTAGCCCTGCCTATTTATTTTACCGTTTTTCAGTTCAGTCGCTCAGTCGTGTCCGACTCTTTGCGACCCCATGAATCGCAGCACGCCAGGCCTCCCTGTCCATCACCAACTTCCGGAATTTACCCAAACTCACGTCCATCGAGTCCGTGATGCCATCCAGCCATCTCATCCTCGGTCGTCCCCTTCTCCTCCTGCCCCCAATCCCTCCCAGCATCAGAGTCTTTTCCAATGAGTCAACTCTTCGCATGAGGTGGCCAAAGTACTGGAGTTTCAGCTTCAGCATCATTCCTTCCAAAGAAATCCCAGGGCTGATCTCCTTCAGAATGGACTGGTTGGATCTCCTTGCAGTCTAAGGGACTCTCAAGAGTCTTCTCCAACACCACAGTTCAAAAGCAAATTAACCACTTCTCATACAAGATACACCTCATAAATATAAACAGTTAACTTACTAGTAAATTTCTATAAAAACACAGGAAGAAGTAAAACTTTCTGGCAGGTTAAATAAACCCCAAGGCCCAAAGCTTAAATTTTAATATATAATCTGTGCAACTAGTGTTCTGAATTAGGGAATTTAACCCTTGAAGATCTTATAAGAGCAAAAAAAATTACATGTAACACTGATACAAACCTCAATCAAAATACCAATTAATTGTTGACTTATGAATGTAAAAGTTCTATAGAACTTCAAATTTTAAGTAGGTCCTCTCCCCACCCACCTCCCCCAGTATTTGCCAATAGTACTGGAGTACTAAATTGACTCTCAAGATCCTAGTAGTAACTACAAAATTATATCCTAGGTAAACCTAAGATTCACCCTCAGTTTTTGACTAAAAGAGATGGAGCTGATGTCGGTACTAACAAAGGATTATATTACACTTTGTTAAATGACAGCCATTATGCCAAATGCTAGTAGGGAAGAGATTAAAACTGATGCCAAAAGAAGCAATTTCAGTGTAATGTAAAGACCACTAGAGGTCAATCCCACCAACATCAGAGAGTAAAATTAAGCTGCACCGTATGGCAGAGAACGCAAGGTATTTAGTTAGATTCAGCCCTGGGTCTGAGTTGGTTTTTCCACAAAAAAAGTGGCACAGGCCGAGTTACTTTTTCTGTCTGGAAGTAAACTATTATTTACTTTCTAAGGCTGGGAAAAGCTATTTAAAACTGAAAATAACGCTATGATAGAAAGTCTCTTCCCTATTTTTGTCACAAACCCCTTTGAGAATATGACTAGTTATTATAGTCCTTCTCCCCAGAAGAAAACCCTCAACTTTGGGTATACAATTTTAGAGGTCTACGGATCCCTGAGAATCCATTATGCATTGAGGGTAGACTTGAAACCCATCTACCAGAGAGTATGCGTTAAATTTTCTTCGTTGTTTTTTTTTTTTCCCCAATTATGCGTTTAACGTGTACTGACGTCTTTCATCAAGGGTTATCAACTTCAAGTCGTCAGGAGAGAAGTTATAATGGAAAACCCTTTGCTCAGGATAAACTGTGAGGATGACTGTGATAAGTGGAATAGAATTAAGACTCAAGAAAGAACTGTTACCTCCAAACAACAGTTGTTTAAACCGTAATACCACTCTCTCCAGTATCCACGGCATTCTGGAGACTTGGCCAGGTCTATCACTGCATTGTTGGAAGAAATGCTAACCACTGGTTCTTTGGTACTCAATTTATTCTCTGGAATAAATTGCAAAAAGAAGGAATAATAAACTAAGTCTTGGGTAGAGAAAGATAGTTTGTACCAGAGAGGGTTCACCTCCCCTTGAAGACTTTGAGGCAGGATCCAAGGCACTTGAATGAGCAGAGTCAAGGATTCTTCATCCTGACTACACTGCAAAGGCGGACACAAAGCTTCCCCGCGGTCGGTCCCGGGACCATCCATCGCTCGATAAGCCGGCTCCCTGCCGGTGCCTTCCCGGGTCTCGCGCGCCTCCACGCCGAGGGTCGGGCGCACGCTCGGGCTCCCTACAGAGAGGCCCGCGTCAAGGTCGCCGCAGGAAGTACTAAGAGCGCCTCCGCCACGGTCCCCAGGTGAGTTCCCGGCTCCGGGAGGCGGCTCCTCCGCGGTCCCCGTGGTTGCTATCTCTTGCTCGCTGAAATCCCGCTCCTCGGATTCTGCGACGCGCTCCTTCCCGGCGGCGTCCAGTGTGGTGATCCCGGCGTCTGCAGCCCGGGTTCGGCTGGGACCTGAGCTTGCGCCTCCAGCACAAACCCCCGCCGGGCCCGCCTCCCCCCGGCGAGCGGAAGCGCAGGCCGCGCCGTCAGTTCCTGGCGGGTCGGATGCCTCTTCCGGGGACGCGGCGGGCTCCGGGCGCGAGGCGGTCGGCGCCACGGGAAGCGTGACCACCAGCTGCCGCCGGGCCTTGTTGAACTGTGCCTTGCCGCGGCTGTCATCCACTGGGTACGGGAGCGAGAGTCGCAGCCGGTAGTCGGGCTTCCTTGAGTCAAGGCATAGCAGCTTCCCCGTCACCTCCAGCGCCGCCTGCTCGGCCGATCGCAGCAACGGCAGCTCGATGGTAACCACCAGCTCTTGGGGCACGGTGCCGGGCACCGAGTCCCGGGAACAGCGGTAATCTTGGAGGTCCACGTGGTGGCGCTGCACCACGCTGTAGCGAGGCTCGGTGGGGGCGGGCTGCCGGACGGCCTCCGGAGGGGAGGGTTCCTGGGGCCGGGGGACCGCAGCGCTCACGCCGGCCGCCGGGTATCGGTAGGGGTAGGGGAATTCGGGGAAGGAGCTCTCCGGCTCCACTTCGGGCCGGGCTGGCGCGCCTCCGGGCAGGGGCGTGCGCAGCACGGCGGCATCCGGGGTCCCCTTGTACTTGATCTTCAGGGTCTTGGCGTTCCTCCGGTCCAACTTCACGCCGAACTGCTTCTCCACGGCCTCCAGGGCCGTGGCGTCGAGCATCTGGCGGAAGCGCTCGTGGCGCCGGGCCAGCGCGATCGCGTCTGGGTGGAAGACCACGTCGTAAACAGTGTAGCGGGTGCCGCGCCTCCCCGCGTACTCGCGGCCAGGGGCCAGGCTGTAGGGCAGGGACCACTGGCTGCCGGACACCGCGCCCCCAGAGCCGGGCTGGCTGCTGGGCGCGCCCACCAGCGTGTTGCTGCACACGTTCACGAAGCAGCGCCGGGTCCCGTCCAGGCTGGTGCGCAATACATGGCCCGGCTCCGGGTGCACGAACCGCACCTCCACTCCGCGCTCACGCTCCAGCGCCGTGATCTCCTCCTCGTAGCGCCGCCGGTTCTCAGGGTCTGTGAGCTCCTCGGCGTACTCGGAGAACATTCGCCGGAACTCCGGATCCTGGAAGGCGGAGGTGAGCCGCTGGACCTCCTCTCCACTCAGATCCAAGTCTTCTAGCGGCGAAGAGGCTGCCGCCTTGGCCATGCTGCCCTTCGGCTCCTTGCGCGGAGGCCAAGGGAGATGGATCTGAGACCTAGTGGGTGGGACGAGCGGTGAAATCGCTAGTCTGCGGAGAGAGAGGCGGCGGAGGTCTGTAACCGCTTCAGAATTGAGCCTGTGCGGCGCGTGCTCGTTGCCATAGTGACACCACCAACACCCAGGAGGAGCGGCAGGAACAGGGATGATGGAAATAACAGAAATAGCCTTAGTTTCTTCAGACCAACATCCTACATTGTTTAGATTCCTGTGCCATGGTGCAGTTACCTCTGCAGAATAAGCATCTTAATAATTGTAATTTCCAGCATTATGTACGTTATTCGTTGTTCAGAACCCTTCAAGGTAGACCTGATCCTCAATTCACAGATGAGACCTGAAGTTTTGTATGATCAAAAGTCATACAGCTAAGGCACCACCCAGCAGTCACAAACTGATTCTGTTTTGTTTTTCTGCTTTATTCACTTCGCTAAACCAACATTTCAGTCGTCTAGATATTTCACCAATTTACCCTATTTACAACTCTCATTTGGTGTGAGTTATGCGCAGGTTATTCGTAAATAACCAATCATCAGCAAACATTAATAATAAAAATGCAAATATAAGATACCACATATCACCTATAAAAATGGAAAAGGCTTTCTTTAAAAAAAAAGAATTATTTCCTTGGGGTGGTAGAATTTATATTAAAATTTTTCTAGAAAGTAGTTTGGTACCTATGTCAAAAGCCTTTAGAGTGTGCATACTTTTTTAAACACAGAAATTCCAGTTCTAAAAACATGCTCAAGGCACTATTATGATTCTAAAGGTTTGGGAAGAATCTAAGAATTCAACAGTGGGACTGGTTGAGCAGATTTGTGTAGAGCCATACTATGGGATTCTAAGCAGCCATTCGAATTGATATTATAGAAGAATATTTATTGACTGAGGTAGTTATTAATTGGTAGTTAAATTCAGTAATCACTTTTCTGTCCTCATTTTGTTGACAGCCTCAGCAACATTTAACATAATGTTGGCATTACTTCAGTGACAAGACACTATCCAGGTTTTCCTCCTACCTCATTAGATACAGTTCCTGTGGTTCCCCCGCTCTGAGACCAAGTGTTGGCTTTTTTTCACAGCACAGAAATCTCTACCCACTCCCCTCTTGTGTGATCTACCTGGTCTCTTAAGGCATAATGTCACATGACGGTGCTTTAGACCCAGGTTTCCGAGGTGAGGTCAGCCATGCTGATTAAACACCAAGTAGGCGAGTGCACCACCTGTTGGTCCTCACAGTATTAGCTCTGGGTACTCCTGCAGTTCTGTTTGTCTGCTACCCCATTTTTCAGATCCATGCTTCCTTTTAATTTCCAATCAGTGTCCACCACTAACTGGTTCTAATTCCTGTCTTATTCTAATAATTATAATTCTGGTAATTTACCTGCTCATAGTTAACTGCTCTGCTTCATCTTTCTTCACCTTGTTAACCCCTAAATGCACCCTGTATTTCTAGGCATTAAATGTGTTCCTAAAGAAATCTTTCATGTTTAGCTCAATGGTTCTTGAAACTAGACCAACAATCTGGCAGTGTCTATTTCAGTACCAGTTTCAAGGCCTAGATTATAAATTTTTCCAAGTAATCTAGTAGCTTTTGGAATTATGCCTTGATTTCACTTTTAATCAAAATTTCCAGGCTTTAATGGTCTTGAGATTAAAGCTCTATCTTGCTGTTTTAACATCAGGTCTTTTCTAATATTTTGAAAATTTACATCCTCAAACCATATCTCAAATTGCCACTTCATCCTTAACCACAATTTGCTTATCATAATATGCAGATTAAATTTCTTGAGGAATCTCCTTCAATGTCATTTTAGTTTTTTTATTAGTATCTCTTCCCCCAAAAGCTAAGTTTCTTTGAAAGAAGGGTCTTCCATTCCAAGTTGTCTATAATATTAAGATTATTCCTATGTTTGAAACACTCTTTGTACCTTTAACAATGTCCTATCACTCAGATTGATTTCTGGGCTCTCATTGTAGTTCCCGCCATAAACTAAAAGATAAGGGGATGGTGTTGAGTGGTTATGCCCAAAAGAGAAAAACAGGGCTGCTTCAAAGTGAGTATTACTCCTCTTAAAGGTAAAAACTGTGGGGACAATGTTTTTAAATTTTCAGTGCAAAAGGTAATGTATTGAATATCACAGTAATATCCTGAAACACAGTTTTCACTATCATTAGAATAAACTCTATGACTTGAAATTTAAACAATTTGAAATTATTAAATACACCATTAAGACTCTTATGGTGAACAGTTAGCATGTGAATTGTTCAGTCGCTCCCACGCCAGGCTCCCCTCTCCTTCACTATCTCCTGGAGTTTGCTCAAATTCATATCCAAGCATATAACTAGTACAGAAATAATGAAATTTAAATTTTTACATACATATATACTTAGATTATGTATTTTTACACATTTTCATATTTTCCTTATGATTATACAGAAAATATTTTTCCTATGAAACTTTGTAAAGTATACCATCATGTTTATTAAAAAAGTTATAAATAGAAATTTAAACAGGACATTCTAAAGTTTACCTTAATTTTATTATAATTTAATAACAAAATTACATAAAATAAGCAGATGACTGATGAATTCTGTTTCTTCAGATGGTCTAAGAATCTCAAAACCCTTGAAGTTTGCTGAAAATAGAAAATATTCATAAAATTAAACATCTAAGGCCTAGATTATAAATTTTTCCAAGTAATCTAGTAGCTTTTGGAATTATGCCTTGATTTCACTTTTAATCAAAATTTCCAGGCTTTAATGGTCTTGAGATTAAAGCTCTATCTTGCTGTTTTAACATCAGGTCTTTTCTAATATTTTGAAAATTTACATCCTCAAACCATATCTCAAATTGCCACTTCATCCTTAACCACAATTTGCTTATCATAATATGCAGATTAAATTTCTTGAGGAATCTCCTTCAATGTCATTTTAGTTTTTTTATTAGTATCTCTTCCCCCAAAAGCTAAGTTTCTTTGAAAGAAGGGTCTTCCATTCCAAGTTGTCTATAATATTAAGATTATTCCTATGTTTGAAACACTCTTTGTACCTTTAACAATGTCCTATCACTCAGATTGATTTCTGGGCTCTCATTGTAGTTCCCGCCATAAACTAAAAGATAAGGGGATGGTGTTGAGTGGTTATGCCCAAAAGAGAAAAACAGGGCTGCTTCAAAGTGAGTATTACTCCTCTTAAAGGTAAAAACTGTGGGGACAATGTTTTTAAATTTTCAGTGCAAAAGGTAATGTATTGAATATCACAGTAATATCCTGAAACACAGTTTTCACTATCATTAGAATAAACTCTATGACTTGAAATTTAAACAATTTGAAATTATTAAATACACCATTAAGACTCTTATGGTGAACAGTTAGCATGTGAATTGTTCAGTCGCTCCCACGCCAGGCTCCCCTCTCCTTCACTATCTCCTGGAGTTTGCTCAAATTCATATCCAAGCATATAACTAGTACAGAAATAATGAAATTTAAATTTTTACATACATATATACTTAGATTATGTATTTTTACACATTTTCATATTTTCCTTATGATTATACAGAAAATATTTTTCCTATGAAACTTTGTAAAGTATACCATCATGTTTATTAAAAAAGTTATAAATAGAAATTTAAACAGGACATTCTAAAGTTTACCTTAATTTTATTATAATTTAATAACAAAATTACATAAAATAAGCAGATGACTGATGAATTCTGTTTCTTCAGATGGTCTAAGAATCTCAAAACCCTTGAAGTTTGCTGAAAATAGAAAATATTCATAAAATTAAACATCTTGGAAAGCTAAGTTACACATTTCTTAATATCTAGTTTTAATTTTAAAAATAGGTCAATACATGTACATTGCTCCAAATTCCAAAGGGGACACAGTGGAAAATAAGTCTGTCTCACTCTATTTCTATTCTCTAGAAGCAACAGTTATATCCTTACAAAGACTGTGTAATCATATATAAAGGACTGTCTAATTGCATATAAGCATGTGTAGGGGTAAATGCTTTAAAAACACAAACACAAGTGGGAGAATACAGGAACACTATTCTTGCTTTTTTTCAATTAGTAATAAATACAGATATATTTATAATTTTAACTAATCCTTTATGACTTTGAAATTAATGTAAATTAGAAAAGTCAGAATATAACTTTTAAATGGGTATATATTTAAACTATTTGTTTTGCTGGTACCCACTTTTATGCATAAACTCAAGTATACCTGTAGGATAAATTCCTAGAAATGAAATAGATGGTATATACAGTTGAGGTCTTAAGAAATCTTGTTCAATTGCCCTCTGTAGAGGTTTGTGTGGTTTTTTTTTTTACCATTTTTATTCTGACCAACTATTGTGTGAGAATGTGTGTTTCTCCTGTACATCACTAACATTATGTTTTTAAATAAAACAACTATATTTGAAAGCACATGTTGAAACAGGGTTAACCTCAGTCCACTTTGGCTACATTTCTGTGTTAACTCTAAAATATGATTTCACAAATATTCTAAGAATTCTTTTTAGGAGAAACTATTATTTATAAATATAAGTTATTTCACAAAATTATTTCACTGTATCATAAAAATTTTTTCTCTCTTTCAAAACAGGAAAAAAGCATACATCAACTTGTTCGATCTAGCACTGAAAAAATTCCTCAAATTATCACTCCTAAATTATAGTTTGGAAATTAGGTCAAGGGTTTTAGTATCTGACTCCACAGATAATAAATGGACCAACTATGTCAACAATAGTCAGTATCAACTGCAAGTCAAGGCCTGTGCTAGAAACTTTAAGAGGGACAGGCACATAAGTGACTTCTCATACAGCATATTAAGAAGTGTCATAGAAGTCTGTATACAGTACTTAAAACACTAAACAATTCTGCATGTCATTCAGGAAATGTTATAAGAAATTTAAGTGAAGTGTCCTGTGCCATCATAATTAATAAATCAGCTAAATCCTATTGTGGTTTTTCTATCTCTAGAATATTAAATGGTTTGCTAAGATAGCTATAGTGTAGTGTAGTATATCCCTATACTATAGGGATAAAAATTAAGAAGGAAATTCAGGTAAGAGAAAAATACAGATCAAAGAAGATGAGGCCAGAGCCACAGCCCACATTTATGCTAGTAATTCCTGCTGCTGTAGAGGTGGGCTGCACCCTTGGCTGTGCTCCTGGCAGCTAAAGCAAAGGGAGTCTATCACCTTTACAGTTTTCCCAAGATGAAAATGAACAGATGCTTGGGACAGGCACAGATTTCTTTTGTTCTGAGACCTGTTGAAAGTGCTCACTATTGGTTTTCATAGCAGAATACGTTTCATATGTCTGTTAATTTACAACAAAACTCAGTTCAGTCAAAGTTAATCTAAAGGTGGACAAAACGGAATTCCCTGGTGGTCCAGTGGTTGGGACTCTGCACATTCACTGACGAGGTCATGGGTTTGATCTCTGGTTTGGGAACTAAGATTCCGAAATCTGGCATGGTGCAGCCAAAGATTGTTTTGAAAGATGGACAAAATATGCTTCAGAGGTAGCTTAATCCTGGGGTCACAAAATCACTGTCAACAACAGGGAGTGGTTGAGAGAGGGTAAGAGTGTTTGCCCTTACCTAAAAGCATTCCAAATTTAAAAAATTTCTGTAAGGATTCATTGTTAACTAAAGTCAAACATATGTTCAGTTTATGGAAGAGAGGCTAGAATATCAGTGACTTATGCCTGGTTATATTCCAAAAACTAAGATGTGCCTGGAATGCAGTAAGAATCAGATACATGTCAAATGAGCGAATCCAATAATAAAATTTAGTGTGTCCCAAAGTGAACAGACCTTTTCCTCCATGAATACTGAGTAGCAAAAACAACGCAAACAATTTTTTTCAAGAAATATATATAAGAAACTGTTAATCATGATTTCAGGGTTATGAAGTAGAGGTATGTTTTCTTTCTCTATTTTATACTTTTAAGCATTTATGAAGTAGAGGTATGTTTTCTTTCTCTATTTTATACTTTTAAGCATTATTATTTGAAATTTTTGAAAATTTTTGAAAATTTCAAATAATAAATAATGGTAAGGCACACTTACCATTATTTGAAATTTTCATCATGTATTTGTGCTTTTATTTAAATAAATTTGTTAATTACAAAAAGTAAAAAAAGGTTGAGTGTCAAGATTATATTCTCTAAGAAGAACCTGGAGCTATCTGGTTACTGTTCTTAACTGGCGGGAAACAAAATACAATTAATGGAGAAATCACATGTTAGGATGCCTGCATCTAAGGGGAACTGTTAAAAATGCACATTTCTGGGTGCCACAACTGGAGAGACATTTAATAAGGTTGGGATGGGATATTGTAATTTAACACTTTTAACATGGACCTCAGAGGATTCTCATGCATGTGGTCTATAGGACACCCTCTGAAAACTACTACCCACCAGGTAATTATTCTTTTTTTCTCAGGACCTCTCCACACCAACAATTCTTTCCTGCCAATTTAAGGCAGATTACCTGCGTTCTGAGTGGCTCAGCTGGTCAAGAATCCACCCATAATACGGAAGACCTGGGATTGATCCCTGGGTTTGGAAGATCCCTTGGAGAAGGGAAAGGCCACCCCCTCCAGTATTCTGGCCTGGAGAATTCTATGGACTGTATAGTCAATGGGGTCTCAGAGAGTCAGACATGATTGAGGGACTTTCACATGTGGAAGGCAAGACTGCCCTTTGGAATAATAACTTCATCACGAGTCAGCCTGTAAAAGAACTAGCCCAGCCCTACAGCCAATCTGAGATTTCCCGCAGAAAACAGTTCTTGGTGTATCTCATACAAATGTGCCATCAAGTACGTACAATTCTGTGTCACACAGCATGAACACAATAAGTTCAGCCTAGAACATTGCCAGTGAGCTACTGTAGTCATTTTTTAAAAACTCAGCACACCTTTAGAACATCTGATTTTTAGCAGTATTATGCCAAGAGACAGCTGTTTCTGAAGGCACACTTACCTATCTTCTACTATCTTATTGGAAGGATAAAAAACTTTGAATGAAAATCCACTTCTTGGAAAAGAGCCCTTTGGAGAGAAAAATGCCCATAAGTGAATACTCAACTTTTAAAAAAAGAACCCCTATTTTTAAAATCAAATTCCTCACTCGTGGCTTAAAGATGAAGGTACAAGATGTGACTATAAAGTAATGAGACAAATTTCTGTATGCTCTTTGTAGAGAAAAAATATTACTATTAAAGTATCTCCACTAGAAGGAAAAAGCAAAGTTGACCAGAACAGTCATGCTAAAAAATGTGGCCAGAAATGCTTAGGAGTGGGTCTACTTAAGTATAAGAAATAAGCAGTACTGAATGATGCTTAGTAAAAGCATATGAGACTCAAACATGATGTTTAAGAAATCTTTCCTGCCCCTCTCCCCAGTGAAAATCTGGGACTGATGCCCCACCATGGTCCCCTTAAAGCAACAGAGCAAGGTCACATATACAACTGTCCATTAGTAAACTCTAAATAAAGCAGACTCTTATCTTTGCAATCTTTGTGTCCCTGGCACTAGCTCAAAATGTGGCCTGTTGCAGGCATTCATTAATGGGAATAAGTATCAAGAAAGGATTAAACAATGTCAAAACCAAGTTTTAGGGACTTCTCTGGTGGTCCAGTGGTTAAGAATCCACCTGCTAATGCAGGAGACGTGGGTTGTCAAAACCAAGTTTTAGGGACTTCTCTGGTGGTCCAGTGGTTAAGAATCCACCTGCTAATGCAGGAGACGTGGGTTCGATCCTTGCCTCTGGAAGACCCCACATGCTGCAGGGGAACTAACCCCATGCACCACAACTACTGAGCCTGTGCTCTAGAGCCTGGTAGCCACAGCTGCTGAAGCCCGCTCACCCTAGAGCCCGTGCTCTGCAACAAGAGAAGCCACTGTAATGAGAAGTCCATGCCCTGCAACTAGAGCATAGCCCCCATTCACCACAACAAGAGAAAGCCCACATGCAGCACCAAAGAACCGGTGCAGCCAAAAATAAATAAAATTATAAGAAGTTTTGAGCTTGTCCACAAAGGTATAAATAATGTAAAAAAAGATAAAATGATGGTGGAGGAAATGGTGGTTTACTCATTTACAAAATGAAAAGAAAAATTCAGAAAGTGTTTTCAAATGCAGCATTAACTATGAGAACACACAGAGTTCAGTTTAAATAAGGAAATAGCCTCATTATGACAATATTGAGATATTAATAAAGATTCTATAAAAATTAGGCCACAAATTACAAAAACAATGAAACCAAATCAATTGTGCACATCCTTATAGCAGCAGTTCCCAACCAGGGTCAGTTCTGTCCCCTAGAGACATTTGGCAGATACCTGAGGACATTTTCGATTGTTAAAACTGGGGGCTACTACTGGCATCTAGTGGGTGGAAGTCAGGGATGCTGCTAAACACCCTGAAATGAACAGGACAGTGCCCAGAACAGAATTATCTGGTTCAAAATGTCAATAGTTGTGTGGTTGAGGAAGCTGGACAAAATAAATGTGTGAGAAAAGCAGTAAGGGATGATGTTTCTAAAAGTGACCTAGATTTAAAAAAAAAAGTCTAAAATTCGTAAGAATCAAGGAAGCATACATATTAAAAATCACTAGTGAAGATACTTGATATAAACAGCAACATTTATGCAGCATTTAACCCCCAAGTTCAAAAGGTCAATTATACTTTTACAGAAATTCAGAAGCAACTTCAGGATTCTGAAGCATTTTAAGGTTCCGCATAAAAATGAAAAAGTGTGTCCCAGTAAGAATTTCAACATTCATCAGGCTTAGATTTTGGAGACCTGGACAATTTCTTAAAAAAAAAAAAAATCACCCTCAATGGATAAGTACTAATATGTGTACAGAGAACAGGATATATGCTCTGAAAGTAATTTCCAGAAAGGAATCCCAAGACAAATTACTTTGAAGGGGAAAATACGCATTTGGATTTATAATGGTGCCTTTTTTTTTTTTAAGACTAAGTCATATTACTTTATAGTCACATGTTCTTTTGAAATTTAAAAACTTTATACCAAATTAATTTCGTTATTTCATTGATAGTATGATTAAACATATACTTTAAAGAAGTAACACTCTAATCTTGACAAATTATGATACATAATGTTAACTACATTCTTACAGGGTTTATGCAGAGGCATTCGGTATTGGTCAAAGTAAAAGGATCATATTTGTCTGCGATGACAAGTAGGTCAGGCACAGGGTACACTCTCAGAGCATAGTCATATGCCCAATACACTGGGCAGACATAGAGAGGGAGAGGAGTCAGGTGTCCTTGGGATAAGACAGTCTTTACAAACTACAAAAGAACGACACAAAACAAACTTCAGTGCATTTGTAAAAGCTAAAAGAGCAACAGAGAATTTCAAATTAAATACTGATTACCAAAGAGACTTAGAAAATTTGAGAAACATTTGGTAAAACTGAATCACAGAGCTTTGGGAACACTGATATGAAATTATCCTGTATTTTAGGAGAAATTTATGAGTTTTCATTTAATACTATAAAAGCTACTTCCCCAAAGAGTCATTTTGGAGCAGTTATATTTTCAGCTGTACAATAAACTCATTTCCTAATTCTGTTCATCTAAAAATAATTCCACAGCTTGGGTGATGCCAAGAATATATACTTGACCAACATACACATTGAAGGTTATAAAATACATACTAAAAATGCTGTGTGTGATCTATTTCCATACTTCCAAATGAGGATACATGTAACCAGTGATTGACAACTGTATGTCAGGGAATCTCAATAAATACCACATCTTCCTAATGTGGGCGTATCATAGGAAATATTTAATAAACATGATTAAAAACACATTTACTTTAAATATATATAAGTACGATGTAAGACTTGTGAGTTATAAAGGTAAAACAGGAAGCTCCAAAGAAATTTCCTGCCTGTTCTGGGCTTTCTTCTGTCCATTAGGGGATACCTCAATAAGAAAACTGAGAAACACTGATTTAGGGAACAAAAATTACCTTATAGACAAAAGTGTGTTGAAATTATTTTGAACTATAAACAAAAAACAAAAGGGCAAGTGATTAAGTGACTTAAAATTTTATATAAAGTCACATGTAAGATACTTTAATAAAGAAGATGCTTAACTTACATGATTAGGAATATCCAAATTGCTACTGGGAAAACGGACACAGTTTCTGCACATTTTATTCACTAAGTCTTCACGAAAGACAATAATTTCTTGTGTACAATACTGAATTCTGAAATGAAAATGGTAGTTGAATGTGACTTCCTCAGAAAAAAATATAATGTAATTTCAAAGGCAAGATGTTTTATAATACACTCCCACTTCAAATTCAACCATAATCTATTCATCCATGCATTTGACAGTAATTTATTGAGCTCTCTATATGTGTCTAGCATTACTTTAGGGATGAGTGAACAAAACAAAAAGACCCCAGCCCTGATGCAGTTCATTCTACTGGGGGTGGGCGTTCAGAGACGATAAACAACAGACATGAAAATTAGTAGTATGTTGAGAGATGATTAAGTGTACAGCAAAAAGAAAAAGACCTACAGGCATCATTTGCAGGAAGGGAAGGTCAAAGGCTGGAGTATTTAATAGAAGGACCGGAATAGGTAGGACTCATAATGAAATTTGATTTGAGCACAGAGTTGAAGGAAGTGAGAGAGTCATGCAGACAGGCAGAGGCAGGTGGAGGGAGCAGGCAGAGCAGAGGCCCTAGGATAAACCAGGCCTGGCACATCTGAAGAACAAAAGGAGGCTAGAGTCGCTGGAATAAAAGAGGAGAAGAAATCACAGAGGAGACGGGGCCAGGTCACAGGGCCATGACCACCACTGCATAGGATATGGGCTGTTACCAAATAAAACGATGGTCCATCTTTCTGAATCTGTAAGGGCAGTGCGATACGCCTTCTGGTTTAAAGGATCACTCTGACATGGTTGAGGGCAGGCTACGGAGGAGCAGGAGTGGAAGCTAGAGACCAGTGAGGAGGCTGTTACAGTCGTCAAGGCTAGAGAAGATGGCAGAGGGTCACAGAGGGGGAGCTACAGAGAAAGGGCCAGATTCCGGATATAAATGCTTGAAGTCCTCCTTCAGATTTTTGAAGGACTTCCTAAAAGCCTGCATGTGAGGAGAAACCCCGAAGACTGGCCTGAATGAATGGCAGGATAAAGGTGTTCAGAACTACAATGAGGAAAGCTACAGGACAGGGTGGGGCTGATGGGGGAAGAAGATTAGAAGTTCGGTTTGAAGTTGTTTATTAGACATCCACGGGGAGATGATGTGTAGGCAACTGAATATGTGTGTCTGGAGTCAAGGAGACGGTTTGAGGTGGAGATACCAACCTGGGAGCTGTCAATACATAGAGGATATTTAAAGCTCCTGGACTGGATAAAGTCACTGAAGGAGTGAATGTAGGCAGAAAAGAGAGGGAACCCAAGACTGAAAGCATTCCCTCCGCAAGAACCTATGGTCACTGTGGCACATACAGCAAATGTGCTATCCTTCCATTCTTCCACTGTAACTTTTCTTAAAGGATGTATAATCGGAATATCTATTTTAAGGTCTCCTTCCATTATTAATTTTCTAAATTCAATGTTAGTGAATTATTTAAATATAGTTAAAGTATTGTTAAAGTTTTGAGAAATCTAAAAAGAAATTTTCTTTTTATCCCATGACAACCAAAATCTAGAGACAAATTTTAAGAAATAGGTTAATTTTTAAATGAAAGGTTAAAAACAACACAATACAGAATACTAATATTTACCTGCAAGGATTAGTAGTAAAAACTGAAAATGGTACTCTTTGCCTGAATTCATTAGTGATGCTTTCAGCAAATGGTGGCCTATAAATACAATTAAGATGATACAATTAAGATGATATATTTTTTAGTTTACAAAGTTTTCTTTACTGTTGCAAATATCTGAATAAAACTTACCTTGGTAAGATGGAACCAAATCCAGGATCCTCTGGGCCAGGTACAAACACAAAACGACTACTGTAGCAAAATTCAACATAATTCATTCTAAAAATATTATTATACCGCTACCCAATAGTCTAAAACCAAGTTATTGCCTTTAATTAAATTATAAAATTTTAAAATTTCACACATTTTAATAAATGAACTAATAAAAGTCTCTAGACCAATACCACCATCCAATAGATCTTTTTTGCAATGATGGAAGTGTTCTATATCTGTATTGCCTAATTACTGAGTACTTGAACTGTGGCTAGTGTGACTGAATTTTTTTTTTTTTAGTTTTTTCATTTTAGGTCGCACTGCCAGGTTTATAGGGTTCTTTGAGTTCCCTGACCATGATAGAACCTGGACCCCTCCTCAGTGAAACCACAGAGTCCTAACCATTGGACCATCAGGCAATTCTTTTTAAATGATATAGCTTTAAATTTAAAGAGATCCATGTGGCCAGTGACTATCATATTGAAGAGTATAGTTCTAGACACTTGGAGTAATAATGTCATCAAGAAATTTGGATTATGGTTCAAATTACCACTCTTCCATTTAATACTTTTCAATATAAATCTCTACTAGAATGTAACATATATTATTGTGATAGAAGGATAATTTTATCTCCCAGCTATACTAATTTTCTCAACTTTTTCTTCCACTCATTTCTTTTTTTTTTTT
>SJYT01032399.1:108936-161764 GCA_006410635.1 Cephalophus harveyi | reverse complement strand
TAATTTGCATATGATATACATAAATCAAATTTTATTTGATCAGATACAACTCTACATATTATTAATAAATTTAAATTAATATAGATTATTTCTAATCAACTTAGTTTATATAAATGTAGGAACACTTATTAAATAGATCCTCAATACCTTTCAAAGCTTGAACTTGATTTTTTCCATAAGGTGCAGATGAAAAATTACCACACAGAATAAAGCAGGTTGGAGGTGCTGGTGAGTAACCTAAAAATAAAAGAATAAATGAGCATCACTTTTCTGGTCCAGAAATCATATTAAAATCTTTTAGCCATGAGCTTTTTTCTTTTTTTAGCCATGAGTTTTTTAATAATAAAACCTTACTGTCTAAAAGCAATACCTTATTTTAATAACAACTTATTATAAAAAATAGTAATAATAGTACCAATTTATTGAGCACTTATTTTGTGGCAGGCCCTGCAATGGCTTGATTAATCCTCACAACATCCCTCTAAACTGAGAGAGAGATTAAGTAACCTGCCCCAAGTATTAGGCTGCAGTTTAAACCCAGCTCTGTCAAATTCCAAAGCCAAAGCTATTAGGCTTTGTACTGTTGTACTGTTTTAGGACTAATTCCTATTTATCATGAACACACACAGATATTTTTCAAATGTAAAAATGTAACTCTTTAAGATGAACTCATTTAAAATATTTCACAGCTGAATCAACTTTTTTAACAAAAATAGATTACTCAAAAAGATACATTTTTTTAAAAGAATTTAGTTTTAAGACATGAGCTCTCATAAAAAAGAATAGAAACAAATGACACCTACCAGAAAACATGATGTGAAGTTTTTCTAATACTTCTACTTGGTCCAACCAAACATCAGATATAAAGACAAACATGGCATCTTTATTCTCATCCTCTAGTTGTTTTAGTTTTGCAGAAGTCTTCACAGATGTATTAGAAGGCCCTCCGAAAAAATTAATATTTCCATAGTATGCCCTAGGTAATTATAACACAATTATTACCTTCTAGCCTATATTCTGTTGAAGATATTTTTCTGCTAATTCTACAAATTAAGCTTCTGTCTATCTAATGAGGTTATTTTCCCATCAATGTAAATTGTACCATGCAAATGTATTATTTGTACCACTTAAAAAGCAAACAAGTTTATTTAAACATTCTAAAATGAGAAAGGAAGCAACACTGAGGCAGTAAACAAAGTAAGATAAGTAAACTATATCTGGACCTTTTAAAACTTACTAAAGAAAATATTAAATCATAATTTCCTTATATAGTTGAAAGTAGAAATAGGTACTCAATTTGAATAATAACTAATAAAAGTCTCAAAAAAAAAAAGTGCTAGCCATTTGACCAAGCAATTTCACTTCTAGATATCTGTTCTAAGAATTTAAAGATAAACAAGTGATCTTCTGCACTCCCAGCCTCTACCGCTCTTGCCACCCACCCTTCACCGGCTGCCATTCTACAGTCCTCAGTTTAAATGTTGAATACTGTCCCACAGAACTGTCCCTTGAGGATCCCAACAGAAGTCAGATTTCCCCATTACACACACTTGGAGTACTTCTCTTTCATAGAACTTATCAAATTTGTAATCAGCAAATTATTTGGGTGACGTTTAATGTCTGTCTCCCTAATCCAACACCTAGCACAGAGTCTGGCAATATAGTATGTGCTCAAAGTACATTGCTGAATGTCACAAATCATGTAATAAAAAATTTCATGGTAATGGAAAATGTTGACTGAATATTATTAGATGATGAAGCAGGTTACAAAGCATTGTACAGTATGTATTCATTTTCAGTATCCAAAAAAGCGAATAGATATAGAACCTGTATATTCTTATTAAGTCATTGTAATTATATCCTATAAAGTCACTGCAAACACTGCATTAGGGAATACTGAACCTTGCTCTTAAGGAAAATGTGTACTGGTATCAGACAGATTGTAATATTAAATCATAAAACACCTCATCTTGGTAGAGTCTATTCTCTTTATCTTACAAAAGAGAAAGCAGGGTTCAGGTTTAGAAGTGTTAAGTGACGTGCCTGAGGCCATCCCAATAACAGATGACAGTGTTAGGTTACAATCTTGCAGTTATCAGAGGAATGAAATAAAATGATACAGATTATTTCAGTTATATACCCAAACATAAACCAGAACATTACAAACAGAAATACCTATTAAGCTGATTCTTGAGAAATTAAAGCTTAAAAAGGCCTCAGTAACATCTTCCATCCTTGATTCATGGAATATAAGGTGCAAAGACAAGAGCAAGAGGAAGGCTGTTTTCCCAAGAAATGACCTAGGAATTCTGTTGCTGCTAAGTCGCTTCAGTTGTGTCCGACTCTGTGCGACCCCATAGACGGCAGCCCACCAGGCTCCCCCGTCCCTGGGATTCTCCAGGCAAGAACACTGGAGTGGGTTGCAGGAATTCTAGGAACTTTAACAATACATCAGGCTCAGAAAACATAAGTCACATGTCTTGTACCAGTGAAAGAGAGTAACACGGCAATGGAATCCCAGCAAATCTGTACTTTAATTTAGAGAAAGTGGGACAATTTAAACAGAAGGTTATTTGAGACATTACAAAGATGAATGCTTGGCTAAACTGAAACGAATGGTAACACTTAAGGCCAGCTTCCTTGATTATACCTCTCATTCGGAAGAGTAATTTTGAGGCTTGTATGAAACTATAACACCAAGACAACAGCAATTATGCTTTCAATATAGCCCCAAGAAACCCTACCATGATGTAAACCTAGCCACAAACTAGCACTAAAAGCACAAACTTAAAAGTAAACTGGCTTGATGTGGGCTTGTATTCTCTGTGGCATGACCAGCACTTGACCCTGGATTTACTTCACCAGGAAGAAGATGCACAGCAAAAGCTGCCTGCCAGTGACTCCTTGCCAGCAAACATGGCCTTGGCACCTGATTTATAACAGCAGACTGGATCTAAAATCTTAATCATCAGACTTCTTGAAATCATCACCATCATCATGGAATCTCAGGATTAGAATGCAACTTTATAATTAGAATGCAACTATATAACTTTAATTACCCCAGATGCCTACAGGCTCCAGGAAGCTAATACTAAATACCAAAGCAGCAGCCACCTGAGGCTGACTAGGTGTGAATGAGGGTGCATACATTTATCCTGCCCAAAGTGAGCCATCACTGAAGATGTTCCAGGTGAGAATTTAGGTGTGAAGTACTGCCAGAGTTGATTGTTCAAGATAGCTCAGAAATGAGTTATTTTCAAATTGGACACTAATTTTCAAATTGGACACTAATTCAAAATATACTTAAATACCTTCAAGGGGAAACAAGAAATGTCTACAGACTACATTCAACCCACAGGCCACTGGCTACAACTTTCATACCATTATTCAGCCTCTGTCAAATTCCTTGAGTGACAGGGAATTCACTCCTCTCAGAGCAAGTCCTTTCGGAACCCCTCTAATATTACAATGATTTTGCATATATTAAGTAACTATATAATTTGCTTCTTATAGCTTTCACTCAGTAAAATACAAAAATAAGAACTTTATATTAACATGGGAATTATATTCTTCTGTTTTCCTATCTCTTGTCTCAGTCCTATAGATAAAGAAGACCAATGGATTGGAAATCTTTCCCAGTGAAAGCCTAATACAAAGATGCAATTGCAACCAGTCTGGAGTCAACCCACTAGTTTTCAGTTTTATATAAAGTCCAGTCTTTTAACTCTCATTTTCCTTTGCTCTTCACCTTCTAACACAAAGTCTGAGAACTTGTAATAATTGACATGTGATATACTATCTTACATTTATTGCTGCCAGTATTCTAAAATTTCTATAGAGTTTAAGTCAAACATTTTTATACCTAGTAGTACTAGAGGGTTCAGTGGGTGGAAATCCAAAGGCATTGACATGAAACACCTGATCTTCAAACCAACCTGAAAAACAGATAAGTAACAAATCACTTTCATTTGTCCAATTTTCTTGTTTGAAAGGATAAAACTGGAACTCAAAGCAGTAATGCTAGGCCATCGTTTAATCCCCGGTCAACTAACCACAGAATTCACCAGTCCCACTGAGCTACAAAACAGTTTCAGGTTCAGAGACAGTCTCAGTTCTTTTTTTGTTTTTTATTTTTGGCCACACCATGTGACTTCCAAGATCTTAGTTCCCTGACCAGGGATGGAACCTGGCACCATGGAACTGAACACGCTGAGTGCTAACCACTGGACCACCAGAGAATTCCTGATAGTCCCAGATCTATTAAAAAAAAAAAAGTCATGAAATTGCAATAGATTTAGAAGTAAAACTTTTCCCTTTCTTATTTCACATTACATGTTAGAGTACAGACAGATAAGGTTCACAGATAAAAATGTGTTTTTTTAACATTTATTTTTTATTAGAGTATAATTATATAATAAAGTGTACAACAGAGTAAATTGGCTAAATGTATGCATATATCCACTCTCTTAAGCCTCCCTCCCTCTCCATCCCACTCCGCTAGGTCATCACAGAGCTTCGAGCTGAGCTGCCTGTGCTGTACAGGAGCTTCTCACAGCTATCTATTTTACACTTGGTAGTGTACCTATTTCAATCCTGCTCTCCCAGTCGGTCCCACCCTCCCCTTTCCCCCTGTAGCCACAAGTCCATTCTCTACATCTGCATAAAAATGTCTCATTTTATGACTCTATGTGCAATCTTTTTTTCTTTTAACTTCACTGAGATATAATTCACACATCATACAACCCTTTAAAAGTGTATACCTCAGGACTTCCCTGGTGGCCCAATGGTTAAGAAGCCACCTTGCAATGCAGGAAACACAGGTTGATCCCTGGTCTGGCCAGATTCCCACATGCTGCAGGGCAACTAAGCTCCTTTGCCGTAACCACTGAGCCTGCTCTCTAGAGCCTGGGAGCTGCAACTGCTGAAGCCCGCACACCCTAGAGCCCATGCTCTGCAACAGGAGAAGCCACCGCAATGAGAGGCCCATGACTCACAACTAAAGAGTATCCCCCACTTGGTACAACTAGAGAAGTCCACACATAGCAACAAAGACCCAGCGCAGCCAAAAATAAGTAAATCAATAAAGATAAATTAAAAGTGCCTACCTCAGCAGTTTTTAGTCTATTCACAAGTTGTACAACCATCAGTACTAATTTCAGAATATTTTCATCATCCCAGAAAGAAACCCTGTGCCCATTAGAAGTCTGAGAGTTAAGTAATGTCAAAAGTATGCTCTGATAATCAATATTCCCCTGAGTTACACTGTTAATGTATTTTAACCAGTGTAGAAAGGGTTTTACTGTAAAATGATAAGGAGGACAGGGGAAAAAAAAATACTAACTTACCCTCTGCTAAGACAAAGCATGATTCTGTGTATAAACCACTATGAAACTGGTATACAGTAATTAAGGAAAATAATTCTATTTCTGTGCTTGAGGTGGTGATAAAGTCGATATACATTTTGGGCTCAACAGGACTTTCAAATAATACATTCAAAGACTGCTGCTGCTAAGTCGCTCCAGTCATGTCCGACTCTGTGCAACCCCATAGATGGCAGCCCACCAGGCTCCCCCGTCCCTGGGATTCTCCAGGAAAGAACACTGGAGTGGATGCCATTTCCTTCTCCAGTGCATGAAAGTGAAAAGTCAAAGTGAAGTCCCTCAGTCATGTCCGACTCATAGTGACCCCATGGACTGCAGCCCACCAGGCTCCTCCATCTGTGGGATTTTCCAGGCAAGAGTACTGGAGTGGGTTGCCATTGCCTTCTCCGACATTCATAGATTATAGCTTAAAAAATGTTAGGTTTAAATATCCCCATTATCTGATTCTAAGATGTAATACTGAAGATATAGATAATTTTTAGCATGTTATAAGCTTTTTCAGTGATTTGTCTGGATACAGCAAATAAGGCGGAATTAAACATTTTTGTCTCTAGTTAGGATTATGTCTCTAGATTCCTATACCACCATATGGAAGTTACACTAAGTACCCAAATAGGTAAATTTGAAAATGATATATAATCAATTTCCCCAATTCATTTAACACAGATTAAAAAAAAAAAAGTGAAGGATATAGCTTTACTAAGATCCAGCTGTATTGTTCCTGTAGGGTCTTCCAGAAAAAATTTTCCCTAAAAAAAATCAAAAGAAATATGTCCACATTTATGTAAAAATGAATACTATGGCAAAACAATTAAGATACGGACAATTTTGACAACAGAATATAGTAGAGAGCACCATGGGTTTTTTTAAAAATTGGTAATTCCAAGTCTCGGTTTTTCCATCACTAAATTAAGATTCAGAGTCCTCAAAGGTATCAAACAATGACTACTGCCAATCAAGAGATGGCAGCAGGGACATTTGCTGGCTGCCACAAGAGGGACCTCACCAGGTGCCTTCACCTAAGAGAGCCAACCACATCTCCCAGGGAGCAGGATGTGGTCTGCAGCTCTGAATGCTTAGAAACTGAGAAGTCAACCAGAGATTACTGGGGAACTAATTTCAGGCTATGCAAACTGGTGGCTTGTCTACTCAGGAAACCAAATGCAAATGAAAAAGTTACTTGGTAACTGAAGTAGCTGCTTTCAAAGAAGAATACATTCCAGTGCCCTCTGTAAAAATGCTGTATTTAACTGACATTTCAGTCTGAAGGCTGAAAATAAAAGATGGATGCTTATCAAGTTTCACTTACCTCTTTTAACTGGGTTATCATCCCAAGAACAATCACATCTCCAATTTTGCTTGTACTGCCCAATAGGGTTTCTATTGTCTTAAGCTAAAATGAACAAAATAAACTCTTAAGGACTGAAAATATATTCCTTTAAGAAATTAATCTTTTTTTTTCTAAAAATAAGTAAATTTTGAGTGCATATTGCAGTATTTACACCTATTTTACAGTAGAAAATCAAATAAAACTTAGAAAATATAATTTTATCCTACAAAAAGCTAAAATAGCAACTGATGATGTCTTGGGAGAATTATGCCTAAAGAAACACCATATCAACACAGGCCTTTACCAATGACTGAAGTTTCATACCATATTATTTTGAATAATGATAAGTATATTTATCTTTAAAGTATAGAAGAATATGAATTTTGTCAGTCTCTTCAGCGCCTGCAAATTAGTGGGCTATTTAAAAAGTTATATTCTACTGTAACTTTAGTATTTTGAAAGTCTGTCATTATTACTTATATTCTCAATTTGATCATTATATTTTTATCAGAAAGTTAAACGTAGTAATAATTGGGGCACTATCGTAAAGGGATCCTTTCTGACCCTTTTCTATACATATAATCCTAACAATATATTAGTACACATACATAATTTATAAACACATACCCATACAGTTTGTTTTATTTGCAAAGATGAAATCATATTATTTGTATTATTCTTCAGCTTAACTTTTTAAGTTTAATATTGAAGATCTCTTTAAAAACATGAACCTCAAGCAACATAAGAATACAATGTTCATTTTAAACAGTTTTTAAAAAATGAAATACTTGGGAATAAATCTGAAGAAAAGACATGTATCCTAAAAACTGGATTAGGTAAAGATTTCTTAGAAACAATACTAAAAATATGAGCCATAAAAAAAAAACTTATAAGCTATTCAACATAATTAAGAACTTAAGTATTTCAAAAAGACCGTTGAGAGAATAAAAAGACAACTTACAGACGGAAAAATATTGCAATTTGTAATCAGTAAATAAAGCAACACAGGAATACAAAGCTATAACAAAGTGAGGATACCATATTTGTAGTTTGCAAAGGTAGAATGCCATACAGGGACTATAAATGGGGATTTAAATAAATATACCAACAGGGATACAAAATTAAACAGCCTGGAAAGATAACCAGAACAATAAATTATTTAGCTAAGCCTTAACGTTACTTTGGCAAAGAGGAAAGGTGAAATAATGCTTCTGGGCTGTAGGTATCTGAGTTGCTATAGGAAACCTAATATATATGAGAAAATACACAGACAATCATTGGTAGAGAAATATAAATAATGTTAATTTCCAAAACTTAATATCTTTTTCTGATAGCAGAAACTATTAAACACTATCAATGTTTTCTCCTCATGGTGCTGCCATCAAACATTAACTTAAGCATTATCTAGTATTATTGTTTTAGTATCTATCAGACTGCTCATCATTATGAATTCTGATCTAACATGGTAGAGAACTGAATGAACCTGAAGTTATGTGGAAATTCATAGAAACGGTGGGGCCTAGCCAGAAGGGGCTAAGGACTGTCCCGCAGCAGGGTTCCATGTGCTGAAGCGGGGAGCAAAGCCACTGATGGACTGACAGTAACCAGGTATGTGGCTGGAACTAAAGGGACGGTGCTGTTTGGTAACTGCTTCCTGAAATGAAATGGCAGAAGGAGCACAGGTGGCAGGAAACATTCCCCCTCTCCCTGGGCGACACTGTGGCCTGTCTGCGCTCTCTCGTGCATTCTATAAATATGGTTTCTTTAGCGCCTTCAGTAAAGTTTTCACTCCAACTGAAATAACACGTCTTGGCTGAACAAGTGTGTGGTGGTCACTAGATGGCTGGATTGGGCAAAGAGCAGGATTTCAGAGTGGGAGTGAGGGCAAGATGGGTAATGTTGAGGGTTGGTCAGAAAGTCAGCAAATGGACCAGGAGGACTAGAGTTCTGTCCTGGTGGTAAGAGACTATCTGGGGGCTACCAGCGTCTCAGGGCCTGCCCCAAAGAAGGAAGTAGATGATTCTGTTAGAGATTTGTAGCACCGGGACATAAGGCACAGACTTTGCCAAGAGGGGGTACACGCAGGTCAGTTAGCTAAACAGTTATCAGTGGTTCATTTGCATTTAAAATTCAATAAATTAGAATTAAGCAACAAATATTAAACTTGTATACTTATACCCCCTGAATAATAACGATAACGTTCTAACCTGGAATTTGCTTCCACTTGCATCAGGGTGAGAACCTATCACTGGAGGAGTAAATAATTCATGTCTGTGGGTTCTCTAGAAAAAAGAAAAATTCACATGAATTACTGAGGCAAACCTTTAAAACAGAGCACTATTCATTAAAACAGCACCCTGACAAACCATTGTTCTTAAATTAACATTACTATTATTTATTCTCAACAGATTTGAAAACCCCACATACTTTAATGTACAAATATCTAGAAATGCAATTTTTAAAAAAAATGTTAAGGCTTTTTAAAAAAGCCTTTTTAAAAAAAGGTCTATTATGTATTCTGGGCTGATATGAAATGACAAACTAAAGCTGTCATCCTCAGAGGCAGGGGCCAGTGAGAAAGAAGTGTCAACAGGTCACAATACAACCAAGGACCCTGAGAAGAAGGGGCCATTCAATGAGATCCTAAGTGATAAAAAGGACTCTGCTGGTAAGAAACAAGAGGAGACTGAGACAAGATATTTTAGGCAGAGGAAGCGAATTGTCACAGCAGGAGTTCTAAAGAATCAAGGAGTGTTAGGGAAGTGATGTGAAGTTTAGTAGAGTTGGATCACAAGGTGCACAAGTCAGATAATGAGAGAGATTGGCTGGAGTCTCTATTTGGGAAACTATGCCCCCCTATGCACTGTGGTACACAAAGTTTAGGTAGGGCAGGTGCCCTTCCCCCTCCACTGACATACCACCAAGACCTAGCAAATCAAAGTACTCCATCCCCTTGGCCATTGATTGGTTCAGGGTTGAATAAGTGCCTAAAGCTGCGCCAATAAGTGACAGTCACTAGAACTTTTGAAAAATAACTCTCTAAGAGTCACTAAGGCCACTAGTGGCCACATCTGTCACCTCACAGGGAGAATTTGTTTGAAAGTAAGATGAATTTTTTAAAGTTACTGGGAGATGGAAAGAGCTAGATGCCTCAGGACATTGTGTGAGCACCTGGCTCCAGGTGTGCTTGACACAGCTGGACCTTCTCCACAAGCCAAGAAATTCCTTTGTCTGTTTTTGCCAGTTTGAGTTTCCATTACCTCTAATAGAAAAGCCCTAACAATACAGACTGCATGCCAAACCAGGAAGTTAGTCTTACACAGAATTGAAAATAACAATTTTGAAGCAGAATGGTAAAAGCAGATTTGTGTTCAGGAAGATAACTGCAATAAAAATATTAACGGACTAAAATTCAACCCTTTTAAAAAATGTATGTATTTATTTATTTGGCTGTGCTGCATCTTAGCTGTTGCACAGGGGACCTTGGATCTTCACTGAGGCATGCAGGATCTTCAGCTGCAGCATGCGAACTTTTATTTGTGGCACGTAGGATCTAGTTCCCTGATCAGGGATCGAACCCACCCCCCCTGCATTGGGAGTATAGAGTCTTAGCCACTGGACCGCCAGATTCAACCCTTTTAATGAGGCTCGAGAGGGTTTAGTGACACCCCCAAATAATATCGTAGGCTCTAACACATAATTTTTAAAAAGAAAGAAAAAAGAAAGTGGTATTTACTGAGTATTTTCTCTGTGAAAAGCACTATGCCAAATGTGATGGAGGAAACAAACAAGGAGTGTGCAGTCTAACAACAGGGCTAAGCACCCCGAATGCCCAGCAGGACCAACTCTAGTAACTGACACAGGAGACACACTGAGTCGTCAGAGGGTTGAAAGCAGAAAGAGACTGCATCCACCTGGAGATCACAGAGGGCTTCGGAAAACAGGAGGAATCTGAGAGGGCCCTTCCAGAATGAGGGGGGTTTCAACAGTAGAGATAAGACAGAAGAGCAGCAAGAGAGTGAACAGTTTACGCAAAATCACAGAAGTGAAGAAACAGAAAAACTCCACGTTTCAGTTTTGGCTCCTCTACTTTTCTGAGGGAAAAGTAAAGATTAGGCCAAAAAGTGTGACCGGAAGATTTGTATTTAATCCAATAAGTAGTAAACTTCCTTGAAAGACTTGTAAGCAAAATCATTACAGGATCGGTGCTGAACTTTGGGAAGAGCAATCTGGCAGCACTGTGTAGAGGATGGAGGCAGGAGAGAACAGATGTCTTCAGGGCTCATTCTCTTCAAGCTCTGTTCAGTGCTTACTCCTGCTGACCACATTCTCCTTGAAACCTCTCTGTGCTTCTGCCGTATAACAGCTCCCTAACCTAGCCNTTGGGAAGAGCAATCTGGCAGCACTGTGTAGAGGATGGAGGCAGGAGAGAACAGATGTCTTCAGGGCTCATTCTCTTCAAGCTCTGTTCAGTGCTTACTCCTGCTGACCACATTCTCCTTGAAACCTCTCTGTGCTTCTGCCGTATAACAGCACCCTAACCTAGCCCCCAAACTTATCCTCTTCCCTTTTCCGTCATCTCTCAGGAGCTCAGCCTCACCTGTGACTCGAGGCAGATGCCCCCTCAATCTCTCTCCCTACCCAGATCTCTTTCTTTCCCTACAGACATGCATCTCACCTGATATCCTGCTGGCGACCTGAACTCAACTGTTTGAAATAGAACCTGCCATCACCTTCCCCCTTCTCCTTTTCCTAGTTTTTAACTTTTTATCATTACACTACCCGTGTACTCTCTCAGGCTCAAAACCTTAATCATCTTTGAGTTTTCACTCTCCCCATTCTTGTCCAGTCACCACGAAACTGTGGCTTCCATGTTCCTGGACTGTCCCCTCTTTCTGCTCTCCTTGCCTGCCTTCATTCAGGCTATCATTCATGCCAGGACTAATATCACAGACACCTGTAAGTCTTCTCTCATACTCTAATTCATTCTAAAATCTACTGAGAGAGGAAGTGTTCAAGGAACCTGCTGTAATGAATCATTGTGGTATTTTAAAGCTCCTGTACCAAGAATGGCAAGAGCTCCCAAGAATGGCATCCAAGGCACATCCATGATTTAGCTGCCACTTGACTTTACAGACTTATCCTATGCCACTCCTCCTCACGAGCCTTCCTCTCCACGCAAAGGACTGAGCGCTCATCATTTCCTGCACAGAGTCCACTTTACCTTTAGCTCTTTGTTCACACTGTTCACCACTTTTCCCCCATTTCCACAAGATCAAGGCAATCAAGGTCCCTGTCAAATGCCATCGTTTCCCTGAAGCCGTCTCTGATTTTTCTATGGAATGCGTTCTCTTTGTATTTCTTCTAAAGCATGTATAAAATTCTACTCTATATTTTATTTGTGCACATGTCTTCAACTTCATAGACTATAGTGTAGGAGGCAAATGTTGGGCTCAAGTCACACTGACTAGATTCAAATCCTCATTCTGCTTACTAGATATAACCTCTGGGCTAGTGACTAAACTTCTCTATGGCTCAGTTTCCCATCTGTAAAATGGGAAAAATAGCATTTATACTACTGAATGTTGATATTATGGTGATTAAATGATAAGCAATGTCTGTAAAGTAATAAACAATGCCTGGCATATCAAAAGCATGTGAAAAATGTTAGCTACTATTTTTACCATCATCATGATTGGTAGAGTATTTTTTTCATATCTGTATCCTCTATATGGTCTCAAACATAGACAGCCCAACAACAGTCTACTGAATGACAAACTTTAGAGTACAAAAGCCCATCCTTTGATTATTCCTGAGTGTAACCTAAGTTGAAACAGTCTCTTTCTCCCCCTCCAACTTACCTGGTGCAAAATTGTGTATCGTTCACGAAACAGCTCTGCTTTATCTCTTGCTGTCCCAAATAAATTTGGTGCAGGGTGGTTGGTCATTAATAAACTAGAAAAAAAAAAGAATATGTCTATTTATGAGTATCATAATACACAAAGATAGATCAAAAATGAAAGACTATATACCTTCTGAAAAAAAATATACATTTGAAATTAGCTTAAATCAATGGATGGCATACTTACGGAAGAAATTTTTTTCTTTCTGAATTGTACACAAAGCGTGGGATATCAAATGCTCCTATGATATTGAAGATATGATCTCTGAAAAACAACCCATAAGAACAAAGCTGATTTACTAAAAAAATAAGTATTCCAAGTGAACATGAAAACTTGCATTATAATCTTATGTCATACACATATACTTTCCACAGATCATGTAAACAATTTTTTGTAGTGTCAAAAATAATACAAGGTTTTTAGCCTGTATATTTTCCTCTCAGAGAAAAGAAAGCACTGCCAATACTCTCAAACAAACAAAAAATTTAATCAACTTCTAATTAATAATCTCATCTGTTAGAAAAGAACATTTATAATAAAATAGTGATATCTAAAAGAAATCTCTAATGTATACTACTTTTATAAGCTACAATATTATTAAAGGGTGTAATTCATTTCCAACTATTTTTTAATCCAAAATATCATGCAAAAGTGACCAGGAAAAGATGTAAACAGAAAAAAGAACTGCCCCCCAAATTATAACTATATCATTGACATGTATAGTGTTAGAGAAGGGCAATTCACAAAATAATTTACCTTCAGACACTTCTAACATAGCCATGTTTGAATGAGGTTAAATGGCACTACTCTCAGCACTACTGTATAAATATTCCAATCTAAAAAAAAAAATTCCCTAAAATTATATCTATCTTCCAAAATGAAAATGGTCAAAAAAACTTCATGCTCAACTGTTGGTAGCACCTCGTATAGAGAAGCAGAAAACCAGTGAACTTGAAGCAAGCCTTGATTCTAGGCACAGCGCCACGGTTTTTCATGGATCAGTCTCAGCAAGTTATTTAACTTACCCATGCTCCTTATGCATCTATAATAATGAGAGCCTCTCTCTCCCTTCTGCTATAATATAATGACTTTCTGACAATTGGAGTTGCAAAGATGATTTATAATTCAGTCCCCACTCAGCCTCTATATTGGCTGACAGTAGCATGGTAGCCCACTCCAGTATTCTTATTTGGAGAATCCCCATGGACAGAGGAGCCTGGAGGGCTGCAGTCCATGGAGTTGCAAAGAGTCAGACACAACTGAGCTACTAAGCACAGCACAGCAGCATATGAACAGCTTGACAGAAACAATGGGTAACTTTAACGCTTTAGGATGATAATCCTTATACTTTGATACAATTGTTTTGAATTTCTCATGAGGGATTTAGGAGCAAGTACTCTAGTATCTTAAACAATGAGTTGGCAAGGATAAAATTTGAATACCTTAACTTCTCTATTTTTTGCAGCTTTAATAAGTTCTAATAGGAAAAAGATTAAAACTTTGGGATAGACATGTACATACTGCTATATTTTAAATAGATAACCAACAAAAACCTATCCTATAGCAAAAAAAAAAAAAAAATAGATTAAAACTACTGACCAAAAGGAGTAATGACTCCCTTCAATTATCGCCATTGCCCCAGTAGGAAAAAAGATGTTAAAACTGTTTCTTTTCATTTTTCCCAGATGTTTTTGTTTCAGTTAAACCCTGTGAATTTGGAAAATAGGAGGAAAGGAAAGAGGCACACTTGGGAATAAAACCCAGAAAAATCACTGCCATATAAATTCCTAAGCTCTAACAGTATGAGACAGGGTAACAAGTCATAAAGCTGAGGTTCTACCCTCCTTTGCCATTCAGCATGTTACCCAAGTTAAGTCCCTGAACTTTTGGGACTCAGCCCTTTCGAAACTAAGATAAAAAGTAAATTATACCTCTGAATAATCAATTCAATTCACCTATAGCATATAAAATATTAAATCAGTTGGGTAAGTGGCAAAAGTCTGTCATGGTACAAACACATCAAAATCTCAAATCCTGAGATAAAAATAGTAAAGATGAGTCATGAAATATTGAGGTTTGTAATAGTCACTCAGTCGTGTGACTCTGAGACCCCATGGACTATAGCCTGCTAGGCTTCTCTGTCCATGGAATTCTCCAGGCCAGACTACTAGAGTGGGTAGCCATTCCCTTCTCCAGGTGATCTTTCCAACCCAGGGATCAAACCCAGGTCTCCCGTATAGCAGGCGGATTCTTTACCATGAGCCACCAGGGAGCCCAATGATAGCTTATAATGCAAGCTATCACCAAAAAGAAACAAAGAAAGAACCACTGTAGAAATGGTGACCACTGGTTATTTTCCCAAGAAAATAATTTAAAATAAGCACTCAATAACATTTCTGTACAGGGAAAAAGTGAAATTTGTCCACATACATAGTTTCATCTACTGACTGACTGCATTCCTGGACTGCTGCTTCCACTACTGATCGTTCAATCATGTTTGATGACACTGAAAAGGAAAGTTCAAAGTCAAATTTTAAAAACAGGCATACAATTTAGTTCTCTCCACATATGACTGTTTTTCCTTAAAATAATCTGTAAACACTAACCCCAAGATTCTCATTACATAGGTTTTAGGAGGAAAAAGCATGTTAGGTTAGAACAGTAACATAAGTCTTATCTCAAATATCTTAATTTTCTTCTCTCAAATACACTTATAATACCTTGATACACAGTTAAATGCCTCAGCTTTCTAAATATTGTTTAGCAATGTACATTCAGGCATACAAATGCTTCTGTAAGCTCCTAGGTTAATATGGTTACATTAGTATAACTTTTCATCACAACTGCTATGTTTCTTCCTTTTTGTGTGTGGCTATGTTTGGTCTTCATTGCGGTGCGCAGGCTTCTCCAGTTGCCCCATGGCATGCAGGATCCTAGTTCCCCTATCAGGGATAGAACCCACGTCCCCTGCACTACAAGGCAGATTCTTAATCACTGGACCACCAGAGAAGTCCCCACAACTGCTATGTTTGAACAGGCATGAGGGTAACAGTAATAACAATAGCTGCCACCATTTATTAAGCCCTTAGTAAACAAGTGACACTATGCTCAGTACCTCACAAGCATTACTGGATAGATGTCCTATAACACTGATGTTCAAGCCATATCTTACAGATGAGGAAAGCGCAACTCCAATAGGTCAAATAACCTGCTGATGAACATAACTGGAAGGAGTAGAGAGCAACACAAACCAGAGCCTGTTTCCAGATTGGGTGCCCTTAACCACTGTGGTATGTTCTCAGGCAAAACGCCATCATGCGCCATTCAGTTCAGTTCAGTCGCTCAGTTGTGTCCGACTCTTTGCGACCCCATGAATCGCAGCACGCCAGGCCTCCCTGTCCATCACCAACTCCCAGAGTTCACTCAAACTCACGTCCATCGAGTCCGTGATGCCATCCAGCCAACTCATCCTCTGTCGTCCCTTTCTCCTCCTGCCCCCAATCCCTCCCAGCATCAGAGTCTTTTCCAGAGTCAACTCTTCGCATGAGTTCCCCAAAACACTGGAGATTCAGCTTTAGCATCATTCCTTCCAAAGAACACCCAGGACTGATCTCCTTTAGAATGGACTGGTTGGATCTCCTTGCAGTCCAAGGGACTCTCAAGAGTCTTCTCCAACACCACAATTCAAAAGCATCAATTCTTCGGCACTCAGCTTTCTTCACAGTCCAGCTCTCGCATCCATACATGTGCCATTAATGTATACTAATTTTCTAAAATTAATCATTTCTAAATTTTCAACTATAAGGAAAATTTTAAAACAAAGATATATTTAAAATTCTACCCTTAGAAGTAAAAATGAGATATCATAGCAATTTCTCCTCTATCATAGAAAGTTTCCACCCATTTAACTGAAGAAACCAGCATCTGTACAACCTATGAGAGCAAGCCACACCCACCTCCCTTCTTCAGTGCTCTAGAAACTGGACATTTTTTTCTAGGAGAAGAGCATTTCTCTTTTGTAGGTCCATGCTTATGGCAAAAGATTGAATATTTAACAAAAAGATCCCTCAAGAAAGGCTGAGGCAGGAAGGGAAAGTTATTCTCGCTCACTTTTTTCCCTCAAACATTTAAAAATAACTAACTTGAGGAATCTTATGCAGCTCAGGAAGCAACAGTTAGAACTGGACATGGAACAACAGACTGATTCCAAATAGGAAAAGGAGTACATCAAGGCTGTATATTTTCATCCTGCTTATATAACTTATATGCAGAGTACATCGTGAGAAACACTGGGCTGGATGAAACACAAGCTGGAATCAAGACTGCCAGGAAAAATATCAATAACCTCAGATATGCAGATGACACCACTCTTTTTTTTTTTTAACCTGAAGACCCTATACTCTGGCCATTAGAATTTTATTACATAGCCTTTCTTATAATTTGAGGTGTGTACATACTTTAAAATATACTTATATTAAGCATTGTAAATCATATCAAAGGAATTTAAGATTTGTAATGGCAATGCTTAATGTCTAAGGTTTTTAGAAGGCAATGTTAGATTCTAAATCTGTTTTGTATACAGGCAAAAACAGTGTTGAGATTGAAAGAACCAAGGACTGTAGTTACAAGCTGTAATTTTCTGTTAGTTGCTCTACATTTTAGTGTTGATTTTCAAAGAGAAGAAAATTTCAACTCCTGCTAATAGCTTATGGTTTAATAACTACATACTGTTCCCAACAGTCATGTTCATTTAGCATCTTCAACTAATTTGTTAGGATTCAAATCACTTAAAAATGATTTATTCTCCTTAATTTCTCTGTTGGAGGGAAGAGAAAGGCATTCCAGTATACTGTAAAATACATTAAATTTAAGAGTATCATTCTACTTCTTTGTGTCATTTGTTACATAACCTCAGCCTGGTCCCCCACCTTTAAGAGTTGTCACCTTTATAGAATAAGGTAAAAACATAAGTTTTGAAGATATTTAAAATCTCTGAGCCTTTCTCATGTATAAATAAGGGAATTAGACTAATCTCTATGGATTCTTTTATAGCTCTAAAATTGATTGTTCTAAACTAGTATAACAACATATAAAATCTTACATGATAGAAAATATCAGGCAGAAGAAATCTATGTACTGCTGATGACAGTAATTGGAAGGTATTGGATTTTTAGTCTCAGCCTTTCCTAACTCTTGGGGTACATATGCCTTCTTAGATTTAATGTGACAGTATAATCAGGTTTTAATTATCTGATTTAATTAAAGCCATGAGTCAGTACTTCAAAATATTTATCTTTGAATGCAGTTTATCATTCATTTTCATGCATCAAATTTGTCTTCTGAACACTTTCGCTTAAGTGAATGTTCATGAAAATTTTAAATTTGGCCATAATAACATCCATGTAGAAATATAGAGTTGAACATTCAGAAAAAAATTTCCATATGGTAACTTGGATATCTCAGTTGTCTTCCTTTTGTGATTTTTGAAGGGATACATTGCTAGAAATTTACTTGCTAGCCTCCTTTCACTGAAAAAGTAAAGGCTAAGTACTGCGGTAAAAAGTAGACAATGAGATCATACGGTGTACTCATAAATTGCTGTGTGCAAGCCCCTGAGACTGACTTTGTGTTCATTTTGTGTTCAGTGAAGACGACTGTATATCAAACACAGTTAACTCTTGAACAGCCCCGGGATTAATCCATGTGTAACTTAAAGTCAGTCCTTCATCCACAGATTCAACAAACTGTGGACCATGTGTTACTGTAGTTTCTCCCTGTTGAAAAATATCCATGTTGAAGTAGACCCACACAATTCAAAACAGCATTGTTCACAAGGGTCAATTCTACTGGCGTTCAGTAGAGAATACAAATATAGAAATAAAGGACCTTATTCTCCAGGAACTTAGAATATAATTTGGGAAGGATTTATACACATAATTAAAGACCTAAATACATGAAACAAGAAAACATATAATGACAGAACTTAATCAAACTCAGAGTAGTGTTGAGAGTAGTGAAATCTGTGGAATGACTGGCCCAGATTTCAAAAATGGCTTTCTACAGAAGATGGAGGTGGGCTTGAGGCTTAAAACTGAAGAAGGTAGAAAAGAAGTTCTGATTCAGCAGACAGTTAAACAGTAAAATTACATGAGTAAGGTAAAGGTAAAGTCGCTCAGTCGTGTCCGACTCTTTGCGACCCCATGGACTGTAGCCTACCAGGCTCCTCCGTCCACGGGATTTTCCAGGCAGTAGTACTGGAGTGGATTGCCATTTCCTTCTCCAGTAGATGACACCACTCTTATGGCAGAAAGTGAATAAGAACTAAAGAGCCTCTTGATGAAAGTGAAAGAGGACAGTGAAAAAGTTGGCTTAAAGCTCAACATTCAAAAAACTAAGATCATGGCATCTGGTCCCATCACTTCATGGCAAATAGATAGGGAAACAGTAGAAACAGTGGCTGACTTTATTTTGGAGGGCTCCAAAATCACTGCAGATGGTGACTGCAGCCATGAAATTAAAAGACACTTACTCCTTGGAAGGAAAGTTATCACCAACCTAGACAGGCATATTAAGAAGCAGAGACATTACTTTGCCAACAAAGGTCTGTCTAGTCAAGGCTATGGTTTTTCCAGTAGTCATGTATGGATGTGAGAGTTGGACTATAAAGAAATCTGAGCGCCGAAGAATTGATGCTTTTGAACTGTGGTGTTGGAGAAGACTCTTGAGAGTCCCTTGGACTGCAAGGAGATCCAACCAGTCCATCCTAAAGGAGATCAGTCCTGAGTGTTCATTGGAAGGACTGATGTTGAAGCTGAAACTCCCAATACTTTGGCCACCTAATGCGAAGAGCTAGCTACACATTTGAAAAGACCCTGATGCTGGGAAAGATTGAAGGCAGAAGGAGAAGGGGACAAGAGAGGATGAGATGGTTGGATGGCATCACTGACTCAATGGAGATGAGAAGGAGGGACAGGGAGGCCTGGAGTGCTGGCGTCGCGAAGAGTTGGACATGACTGAGCAACTGAACTGAACTGAAGTCACACAAAGATATAGGCATACAGAGAAAAGAAAGTGACCGTAAAGGAATCAGAGGGAAATTTCATAAAAGGGAAGAACTGTAAAAGAGTCTCTGGGAATGCCCCATGGTTCCAACAGCATTAGCGGCTCCACCATGGGTATGTCTCATGCCACCAGGACATTCAATACTGAGTCCTCAACTTCTCCTTAAACTTTTTAAGATAACTGAGGATGTAGAACTATATGAACAATATACGTTACAGAGAATGTTACTTACAGGGTTGCTTTTCAACTGCATCGATGATCTTTTCCAGTGCATCTTCAAGCTCTATTTCACTGATAGACTGAAGAGCTTCTGTGAGGTACTTAACAGCTTCGCTGATAAGAGAGACTGGTAATTAAGGCTACACGTTTTATGCCAAAATCTGGCAAACATTCGTCAATCCAGCATTGAAATTAAGACCTACTCACTCACTCCTCCCTGCAAGCAATACTCCCCTTTCCTGTGCTTTCTGAATAAAGTCTTTCCCCTACCCACTGCCAATAGAACCATTCTTAAAATCCTAAATCACATCCTTCTCCTAGGAAGACTTCCTAAACCAGCTCTACCAGCTGCAATCTTCCCTTCCTTCTGAAATTGTTAATCTCACTTATAGGTACCTTACATCTGCTACATCAAGTAGCCTTGTACTATGTATTATTTGACATTAATAAACTCAGTCTGCTTCAATGTTCTGAATATAACAATTAAATAAATATTTATTAACTTGATAATGCATTTGCTTAAGTTCCAGTAATTTCATCATCGTTTTCAACTGTAAAATAAGAAAAAAAAAATGGGCTAGAAAAAACTTTGACATTTGAATATTGTCGCAGAGGTAATAACATTCACTAAAATCACATGAATCCCTCCCGCCCCCCCATAATCAATACAACTGAAATTTTTAATAAACCACACGAATTGTTGATTTAAATAACAATAATTCTCAGAGTGAACACTGTCTCCTTAAACAATTAGCTAATTCCAGGCCATTCTGTACTTGCGGACCACAACTTCACACTTTATATCAATATAAATTGTTATAGTCATATATCTTAGGTTGCTTATTGTTTCATGTGTAGGTGTCACATCCCTTTAGTTTATTATAGAACATGATTGATTCCCTAAAATCACACATGTATTGAGTGAATCTTGGGAAAGCTACTAGGATAGACCAAAGTCATACAGGATCTTGTCCCTGTCAAATCTCACTGGTCTTATCCAGTGTCTCTGGACTTCTTGATGCTCTCCTGCTTCAAGATCTTGATATGGTCACTTCTCCCCTACTCTTTACCTACTCAAGACCTGCTCATACTCAGTTCAAACCATTCTTTTTTTCCCCCCAAATCATTATTTAATGAAGCCTTTCTTGACTCTAGAACTCTTTATACACCTGGTTATACACTATCACAGCACTTCTTTCCTTGGATCCTTTTCACAATTGAAAGTAAATAATTGTGAATTATTTAATATCCATGCTAGACAGACTTCTAAGATGACCCCTAATAATCCACACCTCCTGGTAATCACCTTGTTTAATCATCTCCCCTTGAGTGTGGGTTGAACCTAATGACTTGCTTCTAATAATAGAATATGGCACAAGTGATCAAATATTTTACTGTATTGTACTTTTTTTGTATTGTACTTTTAAAAATAAACATTTTTAAGGGAGAAGATGTCACTTTCTTGCCTTAAGTTACAAAAAACGGTAGCTTTCATTTACAAGCAGACTCTCTTGCTAGTTTTGATAAACTAAGCTGCCGTGTTGGGGAGGCCCAATAGCCAGCAAGGACTGAAGCCCTCAGTCGGACAATCCTGGATGAACTGAATGCTGCCAATCACTGAATGAACTCGGAAGCAAACCCTGCCCAACTGACTGTGAGATGACTGCATCTTGACCACAGCCTTTTGAGAGATGATGAAGCTAAGGATCCAATTAAGCCTACCTGAATTCCTGACCCATGGAAAATGTGAGAATTTAAGTGCCTGCTGTTTTAAACGTCTAAATTGGGGGTAATGAGTTATGCAGCAATAAATAATTAATACACTGCCCCCCGACCTCCGCAGTGTTGTACTCTCCTATTCCCTTCCTCCGTAAGTATTTTGCAGTTAATATATTTCAGTGTATTTCTGACTGAATTAATGAATGACAGCTCGGTGTTAAGTCAAATTCTAAGTGAAAAGAAAAATACCAACTGATTTATTGCTTGTATTTTTTAAATGTCAGGGATCAACAGATAATCAAATAATCAGAATTTATTATTTTCTCCTACAGAATATCCACTCTTGCCCCTGTTCACTAACCCCCAACATGGTAAAAGTCCCATAAAACTCATCTTCACAAAAACAAACCAAAAACCTCTACACACACAAGACTAAGCAAAACCTGGTAGAGACGTGTGTCCCGTCCGTCAGGTATTTACATATGTAAATAACGTTTTTTTTTTTTAAAGGCAGATTTAATGAGAAAAATCTTGTATAGGATCATTCTACAAATCGTAGAAAACACGGATGTGGCAAGAGAAGTTCTAAAGGAAATCTTAAAAAAAAAAAAAAAAAGACATGCTTCAAACCTACCCACTTTTTAACCCTTCACGAATTCTCTCTCAAGAAAAGGACCTGACCTAAAATTGGGAGGGCTGGCAGGGCCCACAATTTGTACCAATCTGACAGGTACTGGCAAGCAGTGGGCTTTCCCAGGTCGCTCATTCGCTGTCTCCGTAACCACGTGAGCAGCGATGCTGGGATTCCCATGCCGCAGAGGGAAAGACTAAGCGGGCAGGGAGCGCCCAAGCACCGTGCTAATATACGGCTGCTGCGGAACCTATCGCCACTTCTCCGGCAGTTTGGCAAGTGCAGGAGAGCCTCATCCCTTCCGGGAGAAACTTTACGAGTCCGCGTCGGGGAATTTTAAGAAGGCATCGCCAGATCCTCTTCGCTTCTTAGAACTCTCTCAGGGTCTCTGTCATTTTAAGGCCAGAGGCCAGGTTCCGTCTCGGCGTGCGGCTCATCCTGCTGCCCCGCAGGGCGGCCTGGCCCTGGCCCTCCCCTCCTACCCCGCCAGCGATCCGCCGACTCACCCCCGGAGCATCAATCCGCGAAGCTTGAAGGCGGAGAGCGCCCGGCTCCTTAACCGCTCAGGCGCCATGTTTGCGTTTTGGCGCCACGGCCCCGGCTCCGCCCCTTCCCGGGCGAGCCCGGTCCTGGCCCCGCCTCAGAAACGCCAGTTCTGTATATTTAAATAGCGCCAGAGGCCACTACTCTCAGCGCGTGGAAAGATACACGGTTCCGCGGGCCAGGCAGGCTGCCTCCTTGCACCCTCTAAGTTGCAGGAGAAAACGACCCTACACTGCTCTGTTACTGGGATACTGACAAGCGAGTGCCCTGCTGTCTGCTTGGGAACGTGCTTCCCTATCTCAAGTGCTTTCATGGAACCCACCTCCACCTTCCGTGACTCCCGTCGGGCTCATCCGGACCTTGGGGCCCTTCAGTACTTATATTCTCTGCTTCTCACAAGCCCTGGAAATGCTCTGTGTCACTACAGGGTTTTCCCCGACATTCACTCGCAGCTGTTATACGTCACCATAATTCTCACCCACTCCACTTTATATTTAAGTTGCGGGCTGCCTTTAAGCGCTTTAAATGTATTAATATATTGCTTGTAAAGCCAAATGAGTTGTGTGCTGTTTTTTCAACATCTTCCTTTTACTGATGAGAAAAGTGAGAGATATGGTAGGTGGATGGCTCACTCAAGATGAAACATTCAGTGAGTGATGGATGGAGCCAGGATTACTCAATCTTATTCCAGCAAGGGAGCTGTTAATTTGCTACGCGTCAAAACGCTTGCTCCAATGAATTAAAACCTTGGAGTGCTTATAAGTGAACGTGCAGTCTTATGAAATGTGAGGATGATTCCTAAGAACTGCTATACAGTGGCTTCCAGTGTATTCGACTTGTTGCTTATGTACGACTCTGCGACCCGATGGACTGGAGCCCGACAGGTTCCTCTGTCCAGCGGATTTCCCAGGCAAGAATATTACAGTGGGTTGCCTCTTCCTTCTCCTGGGAATCTTCCCGACCCAGGGATTGAACTCAGGTCTCCTGCACTGGCAGGCAGATTCTTTTACTGCTGAGCCACCAAGGAAGGCCAGTATCTACATATTTAGAATTTATTTAGTATCTATTACCACAAGACTCTGAGGAGTCAATAATACTTGATTATTTCAGCGTTTGTGTCTAACGGGGCCTCAGTACCAACTAGCTACAGCAAGCAGGCACTTAATGATCATATGCTGAATAAATGAATAAATTAACATTCTGAGGGGTGAGCAGCCACATTCTCTTAAAGGACAGGGGCATTTATAGACACTGGCATGATTATTGTCTTCCCTCTTGGCACTAGTTTTACTTCAGTAACATCATTTTATAGCAAGGGTTAGGCAGCTTTCTCTGGAAGGGGCCAGACAGTAAACATTTTCCACAGTGAGACCTGTCTGGTCTTTGTTGCAGGTACTCAGCTGGGCCTACTCAACTCTGTGGCTTACATCAGCAGCCACAGACAGTCCTTAAATGAATTAGAGTGGCTGTGTGCCAATAAACTATGTACAGATGCTGAAATTTGGATTCGTATTTTTTATGAGTAATATAATTTTTAATTTTTTTCAACCATTAAAAAGTGTATAATTAACTTGTGGGCGCAGAAATACGTAAAGATTTGGCCTGCAGGCTGTAGCTTGCTGGCCTACGTTTTAGAAAATTTTCAATTAAATATATATATTACATATATATATATTCTTATTCTCTCCTATTCTCTCTCTCTGGATAACCATCTCTGCTGGAAGTTGAATGGAAAAGGCAAACCCTCATAAAGCATTTGTGTACTAATACATTGATTTAAATCACAGCAACATCAAGTCCGTGTACAAGAAGTCCATCGAGTCACTGGATAAGGTACAGAGTTAGGCTGTTCCGCCCACACAACACAATCCAAGTGATACGAAATCAGCGAGTGGCAGGGCTGCGGAGAAGCGAAGGAACCTCCCTGCCCACTCAGACCTCAAGCATCCCTAGCTGGCGACGCCACCCCGGGCTCGGCTTCCCGGGCGGGCTTCGGGACGGCGCAGCCGCACTGGTGCCGCCTTCCCACCAATCTCGACCCTCGACGCGTTCCGTTTGTGCGTGGAGGAGCCAGGCGGGAGAAGAAGCCGCTCCGTGGGCAGGGGCTGCGGCGCGCCGAGCGGCTGGGCCCAGCAACCGCGCGGATGGCGGACTCGCAGCTGTTCTGCGTGGCCGAGGAGCGCAGCGGCCACTGTGCCGTGGTGGACGGAAACTTCCTCTACGTATGGGGGGGCTACGTGGTAAGGGGAAGAGGCGGGACGGGGCGGACTCGCGCCGGGAGACCGCCCGGCCTCTCGGCCCGACCGGCCGACTAGCCCCCGCCCACACCCGGCCCAGAGGCGGGGGCCGGTCCGCGGCCCGGGCCGACGCCGTCGGCGCCCCGCCCGGCCCTCTGCTGTCGGCCGCTCTCCCGCCGCTTCGGGGCTGTACGCCGAGCCGCCGTTGCTTGCACTAGGAAAGCCTTCAAAGCCCGCTCCGGGGCTCTTCCCTTTCTCCAGTCCGCCGGGTCCTCACAGCTGGCGGATAGCTCGGCTTGCCCAGCGCTCAGGCGCTGATCATTGATGATCATTTTTAAATGCTTACGCAGACGCAAAAGCCCACCGAGGATGCCCTCCTATATTATTCCATAAATATTTCCTTATTCCCGCGGCGCGATTCGGAATCACTGAAGCATTTAAGTATTGTTAAGTAGTTTTTAGTGGCATTCCTTTACCAGTGGGTAATGACGATTTTTTTTTTTCCGAATCTGAAAATAGGCTTATATTAACAGTATGAATGTTAGGCTTTAAAATTCTTGTTACAGTGGAGGTTTGAAAATGTGCTTTGTTTCTATAATCGTAGGATTGTAGAATCAAGGATTCTAAAGATGGAAAGCAGTTCAGGAATATATGCCGACCCCTTTAGTTTAAGATTTAAGGAAAAAAAAAAAAAAGCGAGCCATCTGGAGTTCTACTGGAGGTAGAACAGATGTTTTTCTGACTGATTCGATATTGTTATGTGACAGATGTAACATGACTGAATCGCTCAAAGAAATAAAGAACATACTGTGTATGTTAAATGATTCTCAAATCCAAGTTGGTTTTTGTTGTTTTGTTTGTGTGTTTATTTTTAATCTGATTCAGTGTCAGGATGGGAAAATCAGAACTCACATTTGAGTGCCTACTATACGTGGCATGTGTTAGGAAATCTCATATTCCTAATCTTAAGTAATCCTTACTATACCTTTTAAGGTAAGTAATATACTATTTTAAAGATAAGGTCTATGAGTCAGTCAGAGTAAATAATTTGAATGACCGTTTGGCTGCACGGGCAGCAGATTCCAAATCAGATAAATTGGATTTCCAAAGCCTATTTTTTCCTATGATAAACATAAATGCTTTCTTAAGGTCTAATAGTTCCACATCGTGTTCTTGGCGAAAATATAGTCTAGATATAATGATGGTTTTTTGCAGAAGAAATATTTTTATTGTTTTGAGCTATACCATTTGAAGATGTACAGTTGTCAGACTTCAGGGCTATATTAATTCTTAGTGTTGTGACAGATGAAAAAAATCTCAAGATAGTAATCTATAATATCTCATATCTGGTGACAATATAGATTTCTGTTGGGCCCATAACTGAAATGTCTGGAGTTTTTACATTTCATTTTAATCTTGAAAATTGTGTAATTGGTAAGATTCCAGGTTTTCAGGTGATAGTCAGTAAATAGAAATACTTCCTGCTACTGATCCAATGAGTAAATGCTATAAGAACCACCCTGGAAAGTACCACACAGATTTGGATCAAGCCTACTTTTAAATCCAGGGATTGTCAGCACTTACGTCTAAGGCATAAGCAGAAGGAAAGAGAGAGTGGGAGGCAGAAAAGAAGACATGGCATATCATGATGAAAAAGTAGAATCATTCCAACAATTGTTTTATTTACATCCTTCTGAACAGCTAAAAGGCCCTGGAATCTAGAGATAATCCAGTGGTCAGTCGTGAAGAGTAGTATTCAGTTGGTTCCAGATTGTTTGTTCCAAACCCAGTTTTCCTCCTCTTGAACACAATGTGTGTTAAAATTGACAAAAGTATATCCTAAAAGTTGAATGGCCCACATTTATCTGTCTAAATTATTATTACCCTATTATTGAACATCTTGTAAAATCCAGTGTATCTGAAAATAGCCCTACCTCTAGAGGTAAGAGCAGCAATGCTGAAAAAAGTAAATTCTAATTGGTGCCAGAATATTCTCTTGTTCCTAGTTTTCTCATACATTTTCCACACTGCTGAAATTCATACAAACTTTAGTATTTCAACTAGGAACATTTAAAAGTTGTGAGTAGTTTTTTTAAAATTTTTGAGAAGAAGCACAATGTTTTAGCATGTTTACAGACGATATACTTTCCTCTTAAGGTTTAATCATATGAACAGTTTTATTTGCATAATACAATTGATGTTAATACATTTTGCCCTAAACCTTTCCTTATACAAACTAGCTGCATGAATCTGTTTAACTATATGTTTCTGTTTTGGAAAAGGACTTAAAGGAAAGAAGAATCAATTTAGAAAATGTTTGAAAAGAATGAAAGTTGGAGGTTTACAGTGCCAGATTTTAAAACATAACACAATACTGAAACAAATCAGTGATACAAGTTAAGATAGCATGATGGAATGGAGAAGGAATTACATAAACAACTAAGCATATAAGAGTATTTTGTATATAAAAGGCAGCATTTCAATTCTGGAAGAACAGTTGCTTATTCGATATGTTCCTGGGACTACTGGAGGAAAATGATAGTAGAGTTTAGGATTGACAAATATAAAGAAATTAAGCTATTTGATACCAGAAGAAAATATATGACTTGTAAAATTCTGAGTTGTGAAAAGAAAAACTGAATTGGGAAAAAACTATAAGGGAAAAAGTTTGCAAGTTGTTTTTTAATATAAAAGGAAAATTGTTTAATCAGAGCAGTTAAGATCAAAGTTTTAAAAATCAAAATCTGTGCTTTTTAAACACCATAAAGTGAGAAGGTGAATGACAAACTGGCAAAGTTACTTGCAACATATGTCATAGACAAAAGTTCTGTAAAAATAAAAGTTGATATTTCTCTGAAAAATGAGCAATGGACATGCACAGAAATTTAAAAGGAAGGAAATAGATTGTGAATCAAAGAAACACAAATGAAAATTTTCTTTTCCAATTTGCAAATATTAAAAAAAATTTGAGAAGAGCGTAGGGAAATGCATTACTCATGCACTAGCAAACTTTTTTGGGGAGAAAGTTAGCAATGTGTATTAAAAGCCTTAAGTGAGTATTTCTTTAACTTAATTATTTATTCATAGATGGTCACACAGACCATCCATATTATGTGGAGATGTTAATTCTTTTTAGATGGCCAGAATTTGAATCCCCTTCCTATTGTAATATCTCCCACTAAGTAAGTCTTGTTTTAGTTGTCTGAGTATTTATTTTAGTTGTCTGAGTACCTCCTACGTACCTTCATAGAAAATATATTCTGTAAAGATAGGAATTTTGTTCCCTATTCTGTCCTTGGTGTCCTGAGTCAGACATAGCTCACAGTAGGTGCCCAATAAAAAAGAACCAGAGTACCAGGTTTTTTCCAGCTTTGATTGCAGCTAGGTTCTGGACAAGTAGCCTGGATGCTATTGGTTAGATGTATGTGTGGTAGATTTGGACTTAAGAATAAAGATGTAAAAATCAGGACTTAAAGAGGATTCTTAGCTACCCATAGAATTTGTAGGAAGATAAGGTCCCTGGCATAAAAGGCAGTTCTGCAAGCTGCTCACCAGCGACTGGGGCAGTTTGCACTTCAGACTGGTTCTCTGGGTTTTTAGGTCTTGCTTCTCTTAACATAAGCTGGTTCTCCAGCTTCCCTGATGATTCCATGAGCTACCTAATATTCACTTATTAGAATTTTATTCTTTAATTTAAAATTTTGAAATGTTTATACAAAAGGATATGTAAAATAACTATCATGTTGTACTTCCAGATTAAGAAATCAGCTAAAATCAGTACCTTAGAAGTTTCCTGTTTATCCTTCCCTGATTATATTGTTCCTCCCATGCTCATAGGGTACCACTATCTTGATTTCTTACTAATCACCATTTTGTTTATAGTTTTATCAGTTATGCATCTGTCTCTAAACANTTCTGGAAGAACAGTTGCTTATTCGATATGTTCCTGGGACTACTGGAGGAAAATGATAGTAGAGTTTAGGATTGACAAATATAAAGAAATTAAGCTATTTGATACCAGAAGAAAATATATGACTTGTAAAATTCTGAGTTGTGAAAAGAAAAACTGAATTGGGAAAAAACTATATATTATTTGGTTTTTTAATCAGAGCATGGGTTTTCTTTCATGACTTAATTCTTTTAGTTAACATTGTGTGTTTTAGACTCATACATTATTTGTATTCAGCTAGTGTGCTCTTGCATGGCTGTGACTGTGTTTGCTTAGTGTTTATTTTGTTTGCTCAGTTTCTGTGCTGTGCAGTTATTAAATATTTTGAAAATCTCCCCTAGATTTATTCTTTTGATGTGTGTACTATATAATATTCTATTGTGTGAATTCACAGCAATTTCCTTATCTGTCCGCTATTGCTGTATATTTGAATGTTTCTGGTTTTTCTTTTCTTTTTGGAATTGTAAGCAATGCTACATTGAGCATTCTTGGTAACATGTCTCCTGTTATACATGCAAGGGGGCATATACATTCTCTAGGGCATACACCAAGGGATGGAATGCTAGATTGCCTGGTCACACACTTCCAAATTAAATTGGAAACATCAGTGTTACCAAAATATTTGTATCAATTTATACCACCCTCACCAACTTCCTCCTTGTTCCACATCCTTGACAACATTTGGTACCATCTGGCCTTCAAATTTGCCAATCCAGTGAGTGTGACGACATATTTCATTGTGGTTTTTATTTGCTTTCCATGATTACAATACAGTGGAGTGTCTTTTCATAGCTTTATGAACTATTTGTGTTTCTGTAAAAGCACTGGTTCATGTCTTTTGCTCACTTGTCTATTGAGTTCTCTTCTACTTATTTATAGGAATTCTTTAACTATATAGTTGTATGAGTTTAATATGTCTTTTCAGTTTGAGGCTTCCCTGGTAGCTCAGTTGGTAAAGAATCCACCTGCAATGTGCGAGACCAGAGTTTGATCCCTGGTTCGGTAAGATCCCCTAGAGAAGGGAAAGGCTACCCACGCCAGTATTCTGGCCTGAAGAATTCCATGGACTGTATAGTCCATGGGGTTGCAGAATTGGACACGACCGAGCAACTTTCATTTTTCTCAGTTTGCAGCTTATCTTTGTATTTTCTTGATGATTATATTTTGTTCAACAGAGGCTTTTAATTAATGACATTAATGCTTTGTACTTTCTGCATCTTAAATCTTTTCCAGCGTGGAGATCATAAAGTCTCCTATTTTGTCTTCTAAACAATTTTTGGTTTTGCCTTCCGCATTTAATTTTTTTTAATCTGAATTTTTTGTTTGGATGGTTTAAGGTAGGGATCCAATTTAATTTATTTTCAATATGGGTAATCAGTTATTCTTGTGTCGTATATTAAATAGTCCCCTCTTTCCCTACTAATATGCAAACTCTGTCACGCATCAAGTTTCCATGTTTGTGTCATCTGTTTCTAGGTTATTTATTCTGTGAAGTTTGCTGTTTATTCTTGTGACAGAACCTCCCTCAGTGTCTAAATTACAACAGTTTTACTAGAAGTCTGAATGTTGGATGGTAAAAGCCCGCCTCACACTCTATCTTGTTCTTGAGGGATATTTTGGTTATTTAGGGACTTTTGTTGTTTCATATACATTTTCTTTACTATTTCTATTATAGTAAAATGCATAAAGCATTTAATTTGTCATCTTCACCAAGTTAGTGTACAATTGGTGGCATTATGTTCAGTGTTGTACAGTGTAACCACTCTCTGCTTCCCGGATGGTGCTAGTGGTAACGAACCTGCCTGCCAGTGCTTGAGATGTAAGAGAAACGGGTTCAGTCTCTAGGTCGGGAAGATTCCCTGGAGGAGGGCATGGCAACTGACTCTAGTATTCTTGCCTGGAAAATCCCGTGGACAGAGGAGCCTGGCTGGCTACAGTCCATAGGGTCTCACAGAGTTGGGCCTGACTGAGCAACTTAGCCTGCACCACGATCTAGTTCCAAAACTCTTACTCCAAACAGAAATTCTGCCTCCCTCCCTTTTTACCCCAGTCCCTGCTAACTCCTAATCATTCTATCTTTATACATTTGCCTTTTTCTAGATATTTCATGTGAATGAGATCCTAACAGTGTTTGTATTTGTGAGTCTGGTTTCTTTTATTCAGCATATTACGTTCATGGTTCACCTGTGTTGCAGTATGATCAGAACTTCATTCCTTTTATGGAGAATAGGATTACACTGTATGCATATGCCACATTTTGTTTATCCATTTATCTGTTGTTGGGACACTTGGGTTGTTGCCACCTTTTGTGTATTGTAAATAGTTCTGATATCAAGATTGGTATTACAAGTATCTGAGCCCCTATTTTCAATTCTTTTGGTTATGTAACAGTGGAATTCCTGGGTCATGTGGTTATTCTACATTTAACTTTTAGAACTGCCAACTTGCTTTCCACCATACTTCTTCATTTGTATAAACTTTAGAATCAGATTTTCAAATAAAGTACTCTATTAAGATTTTATGTTACTGTACTCAATCTTTAGATCATTTAGGAGTGATAGACATGTTATGAAATTGAGACTTCAGGTATATCTCTATTCAAGACTTTTTGATGTCTTTTAATAAAGTTTTGTAGTATCTTCATCAATATCTTATATATCTTTTATTGGGTTTACTCTTGGCTTCTTTGTATTTTTTGTTGTTAGTTTCTTTAAAAGTAAATTTCTTGATTATCACTGGTATTTTGAAATACAACTAACTTGAATATTTTTTACTCTGGCAAACTTTCTAAACATACATTCATTCTCAAAATCCATCTGTTAATTATCTTTATTTTCTATGTGGAATCTACACATGATGACAGTTTTGTTTCTTCCATCCTAATCTTTATTCCTTTTTTTTTTTTTAACTACACTGGTGGACCTAAAGTACAGTGTAAAGCGAAAGCTATTTTTTTCTTGCTCCTAATCTCATAGGGATTGTTTTAAACTATTAACCATCAAGTTTGATGATTGCTTAGGGTTTTGTTTGTTTGTTTGTAGGTGTCCTTTTTCAATTTATGAATGTTGAGTTTCCAAGAGTGATTTTTGCACTATACTGAGATAATTATGTTTTTTCTTCTTTACTCGCCAAATGTGATGACTTATAAAAAATAGTAGTAATATTTGTAATATTAAATCAATGTTCCCTTCCTTGGATTAAGTACAAGTTAGTATCATATGTTATCTTTTATATACATCAACTGGATCCTATTTGCTCATTACTTTTTTTTTTTTTTTTTTTCTTTTTTTGTTTTTTTTTTTCTTTTTGCTCATTACTTTTTAAAGCAGTTTTACATCTTTGTTCAAAAGTGGTTTGGATAGTATTCCTTCTTTTATATTCTGGAGTAGATTTTTTGGAAGATTTAATTATTTGTTCTGTGAGTGTTTGGAAGAACTCATCTGTAAAGCTATCTGGGTTTGGTACTTTGGGTGGGGGGAGATTTTAAATCTCTGATTCAATCAAAACTATGAGATTATTCATATTTTCCATTTTTTCTTGAGTCAGGTTTCCTCACTCTCTTTCTCTCTCTTCCTCCATGTCTCTTAACTTCTTTTTTATATATTCATTCCATCTCTCTGGGCTATGTTTCTGGATTAATAAATTCACTAATTCTCTCTTTTTTTTTAGGGTAACCTTGACAAAAGCAGTTTTAGTGGAATGAGTCTGAATTGATTAATCTGGGTTGATGTTGTAATGAGCAGTGAAGCAATGGAGAGTTCCACTATAACTCAGTATGGAACCTTTGTTACGAAGGGAGCCGAGAAATAAGAGAAGGAGTTGTGGAAGAGTTTTGTTTTCAGATGAGCAATACTAAGGCATGTTTGAGTATCAATAGGGGTGATCTTGGAGAAGGCAATGGCAGCCCACTCCAGTACTCTTGCCTGGAAAATCCCATGGATGGAGGAGCCTGGTAGGCTGCAGTCCATGGGGTCACGAAGAGTCGGACACGACTGAGCGACTTCACTTTCACTTTTCACTTTCATGCATTAGAGAAGGAAATGGCAACCCACTCCAGTGTTCTTGCCTGGAGAATCCCAGGGATAGGGGAGCCTGGTGGGCTGCCGTCTATGGGGTCACACAGAGTAGGACAAGACTGAAGCGACTTAGCAGCAGCAGCAGGGGTGTTCTACCACAGAAGCAAAATTTGATGATGTAAAAGAAAAGGGATAATTTAGGAGTGAAATCACTGAGAAAATAAGGACCTAGGGCCAAATTGTTCAATTCTGTGCTCCATTTGTTCTTTTGCAACACCGTTTTTAAAGATTAGTTAAACGGACTTCTCTTTTTATTCATGAGATGAGCATACAGTCAGTTTAATAAGTATTATTCATGTATCCATTCTCTTAAGCCACAAATATTCTATTTGTCTTGTATGTCCAAGTCACAGTGAGACTCTGGGAACAACCAAATAAACATGATCTATGCACTCAGGAAGCTTGTATCGTGGCAGTGGTGGTGCTGTGTGTATATGATAAAGACAAAGGACTTGGAAGGGAAAGTACAGGATTTATGAGAGCATTTAACAGGGACCTTAATCTCTTAACCTTATTCTAGAAGATTAAAGGAGCAACAAAATGATTCCCAAAGAAAGAGTAATTAGCCAAACAAATTCTGGGAGAGCATTGCAAGAAGAGAGCATTGCAATGTATAGGTGAAGGTCCAGTTGGAAACTTGCATGGGTTTAGGAACGGAAGGAAGACTGGAGCTTAATGATTAAAGGCAAGAAGAACTTTGGAGGGATAGCAGGTGCCGTACAGCACAGAATCATAAGAATTTTAGACCATCCTGAGAGCAACAGGGAAGCACTGAAGGGACTTCAGCAGAAAAGTGACAGAAGCCATTTTCATACTATTTTTGTTGTAAAGGTGCACTCACGTGGCTACTAGAGCTGGATGCCATTAAACCTTAGAGTCATACAGGTAACTCCCTTTCTTAACAATTATTGACTTGTCCATCAGTCAGACATGGTTTCCTCAGTCAGAGTGGAAGTTTCCTTGGAAATATTATTATAATGTTTTTCTGTTCTGAGCATATGTGTATGAGAGTAGGGGCGGGGGAGAGATACAGACAGAAACAGAGATGGAGTTAGAGACAGACCCAGTAGTCAGGATACTATTTTAAAAATTTAACTAATAGAGCAAGGAGAATTAACTAATTCTACTTAGCATGTTAATAATTTATACATCATACAGAAATTCTTAAATTTTTAGACATTTAATTCTTAGATATTCTTAAACATCTTTTGCAACTAGCTATTTTTGAGTTATTTTATAACTTTTAAGTAATCCTGACAGATTTATGTAAGGATTTGTTTTAATCCCTAGGTTTTTAACTTTAACATAAAATTGTTATTTTATTCTTATTTCTCTTTTCATTATAAATATCAGAATGTACTGTATATGTTATCAGCTTCTTTAGAGATTATTAATATTTGGAGCCGACATTTTGACTAGCTAAATTTATCTTGATCCTTAGATTCTATATTTAATCAACATCTAACACTATGCCTTGCACATAGTAGGCACTCAAAAAACATGACCAGTGAATCAAGGTGTATGATATCATGCTCTTCATTATGCTTCATAAAATTTCCCTTTCTTAACTCCTCCCTTTTACCACAAATGTATTGCCCTTTTTCAATATCCCTTTTCTTTCTGGATTCATAGTCTTCAGTATTCTGCTCTAATGTTATTGTTTTGCTGTTTTCTCTTTCTTGAACTTCTTGGAAAGTTTAATGGCCCTCAGTCTTTTTCTGAGACTCATGTACTTGCTATTTTGTATTTGCCTACTTTCTCTTAGAAAATATCTCTCTTCCCCTTCTCTTTTGATCTATCTTAATTTCTGTTGAAAAAACCATCTTTGAGGCTGTTTATTGCTTTAGTCTTTTTCACTGTTTTCATTGTGGTTTTCCCATCCTGAGCAACTATTTAGTTGTTACTTTGTAAATAATAAACATAATTTTATGTATTCTGTGTTTTTAGTCTATTGAAGACAATGAAGTATATTTGCCTAATGATGAGATTTGGACCTATGATATTGATAGTGGGTTGTGGTAAGTAATTTTACATTGCATAATGTCCAGTCTTAGTATCTGTTGTAACTGTTGTCATAGACAACAGGAGATTTGAGATCATACTCAGAACATACTGCCATATTATGTTGTCTCCCTTTCCTTTGCTTTCAGTGCTTTATTCCCTCTGGATGTTTCTCTCCCAAGATCCCTTCCCCTCTTCATTCGTTGTCCTTTACCATTCTGAAGACTTTGTTTTGTTCTACTATTTCCCAATTCTGGTGACATGAGAAGATTTTGTAACTTTTTTCCTCAGTAGGTTGAAAAATCTTTACCATGGATCTTCTTACAGTTTTTAGAGTATTGGCTACCATGATATCTTAATTGTAATTGTCAGTGGCAATTTTCATTGAAAAAGTACTGATGGAGTTCAAAAGGAATTTTAATTTGCCTTTCTGGAAAGTTACGGAATCCCACATTATTCTTGCTGCAGGACAATGCACCTCATGGAAGGAGAACTCCCTACCTCCATGTCGGGAAGTTGCGGTGCTTGCATAAACGGAAAGCTCTACGTTTTTGGAGGATATGATGACAAAGGATACAGCAATCGAGTAATTTTTTTTTTTTCAATTCAGGAGTGCAGAAAATGTAATGTTTAATGTGTCACTTCATCTCACAAGTTTACAAGTATTTTGCAAAGAAGACATATGTAGAAAAGCTTGAGCTAACTGATAAGATTTTAAAAGACAGAGTGAAAATGCAGCATACCTGCTCCTCTCTGATCCCAGATCCTTCTGCTTCAGAATTAACTGCTTACTTGGTTGATATCCATAGGGCAAGAACAAGAAGGGTAAAGATTCATTTCAGTATGTTTCATGTACCATTTTTGCTTCTAAAACATAGTTCTATTTTCATTAACTCTACAATTAAAATTTTTACCTTTTAAAAATAAAAAGTAATATTAATTTTGGATCACGTATCCCTGTGACATATATTTAATTTTCCGATGCCCTGTCTGTTAATAGTATTCTCCTCTTTTAAAAGCTTTATTTTGTTAATTTGCGAACAAGAGATGGAACCTACGTTTGGGAAAAAATCACCAACTTTGAAGGGCAACCACCTACACCACGTGATAAACTTTCCTGCTGGGTATATAAAGACAGGTAATGCAGCAAAACCACCTCATTAACTGCATTCAAGTAAGGATTATAGCTTGTGTCCAAAACAGAGAAAAATTGAAACTCTGAATTTTTTTCAAGATATAATTACAAACTGTTTTGACACTGATGGTAAAGGCAGTTTTGAATCCTAGATAAGAACCAGGTCATAAGAATAAATATGGTGGAAGCAACTATTTGTTTTTTTTAATTAATTACTTTATTAATTTTCTGGATAGTTAATATAGTCACACAGTTTAAAAATCAAAACTATGTTAAAAAGTCTAGCTCCCATTGTTGCTCCCATCCATCCTGTTCCTGCCCCTCCAGATGCACAAATAGCTACTTTGATCAACATATTTTGTATTTTTATAGCAGTGGTTCTCAAACTTGTCTGCCATAGGAATAATACAGGGATTTTTTTTTAATGCTATGAAGCCCAGATAAAACCCTAGACTAACTAAATTACAATCAATGGGAGTATGATTTTTTTAAGCTGCTCAAGTAATTCCAAGGTGCAGACACATTTGGGAACAATTGCCCTCTGTTACTTTAAGCAAATAGAAGCAAGTATATATGTATGTATACATATGTGAAAGTGAAGTCGCTCAGTCGTGTCCAACTCTTTGCAACCCCATGGACTGTAGCCTACCAAGCTCCTCCTTCCATGGGATTCTCTAGGCAAGAGTACTGGAGTGGGTTGCCATTTCCTTCTCCAAGGGATCTTCCTTGACCCAGTGATCAAACCCGGGTCTCCCGCATTCCAGGCAGACACTTTAACCTATGAACCACCAGGGAGCCCCGTATACATATGTATAAATATATATAGAGAGAATAGTATTCTATATATTTATCTGTATCTTTTCTGCCTCCTCTTTATACAAACATCTGTGTACTCTACACTATTCTGCGTTCTACTGCTGCTTTTAGTCTACACTACCATGGAGAACTTTCATTTTTCTATATCTCTAGTTGGAAAGCTGGTTTTTTTGTTTTTATTTGTTTTTACAGCTGTATAGTAATCTCCCATGAGGATATACTATAGTTTATTTAACTTTTTCCCTATAGATGAAGCAACACTTAGATTATTTCAATTCCTATGCCATTACAAACTATGCTTTAATGAATATCTTTGTGTTTATATACATATAATTGCAGATCTATTTGTTGGATAAAATTTCACAATTTGATTTCTGGACCAAAGGATAATACATTTATAATTGTGGTAAATGTTTATAAATGTTTATTTATAATTGTGGTAAATGTTTATTTTAGGGCTGATGTAATAGAGTTCCATAAATTGAATGCTTTAAACCACAGAAATGTATCTCCCTGGTTGTCAGTGGTTAAGACACTGCACTTCCACTGCAAGGGGCCCAGGTGTGCATCCTGGTCAGGGAACTAGGATCCCGCATGCCATGGGGTGTGTCAAAAAATGTATCGTCTCATGGTTTGGAGATTAGAAGTCTGGGATCAAACTGTCAGCAAGGTTGGTTCATTCTCTGGGTTTTCAGGAAGAATCTACTTCATGCCTCTCCCTAGCTTCTGGTGACTTGTTGATCATCTTTGGTGTATAGAAGCATCACTCAGATCTCTGCCTTCATAGCCATGTAGCATTCTCTCCGTACTTGCTTGTCTTCCCCCAAATTTCCCCCTTTTGTAAGAAAACCAGTTATGTTGAATTAGTGCCTACCCTAATCACTTCATCTTAACTTGATTGCCTCTATAATAGGGGTCCCCATGTCTCTGCCAAAATTACCTCATTCTTCCTGAACTTTGTCCACCTTTTACAAATTGATCTGTTACTATTTCTGTTAGAATTACTTTAAAGGCCAGGTCTGCTAATTCCAATATCTGGGCCACCTTGAAGTCAGCTTATATTGACTCTTTCCTCTCTTGATCCCGGGTCACTTTTTCTTTGCCTTTTCATATACCTTCTAATTTTACATCATATGACAGACATTCTTTAAAACAGTAAAGGTTGTAGTAAACAATGCATCTCTCCAGAAAAGGACATGCCCTTTCTTTCTTTTTCGGCCTGCTGGAGTGCACTTTAAGTCCGTGTAACCTGCACTTGGCCTGTGCTTAGGCTTTGTTGCAGCTTTAGTTTCTTTCAGTTTTAGCACTGGCTTCAAATGTTCTAATGCAGGATCAAGACTTTTCTTTGCTAGGGCACCACATTTTGAGCCCTAGGGATTGTGTAGAGATTTTGAGCTGGGCTTCACAGCCATGTTCCTACTTCTCAGAACTGTGAGAGATCCCTCCTGTTTCATAGCCTAATTGGTAGGTATTTAGGTTGCCAGGGAGTTCTCTTTGCTCCCCAATTCCACTTTATACTTTCTGCACCTTGAGTGATCTCTTTAAGCATTGCATGTCCTCCCTGGCCTTTTGCAGGCAGCACTCTGAGGTGTCTCCTTCAGATTTCCTGTCCTGATCCCAGACTTTAGAGTTGATAGCTCATATTGCCTCAAGAAGAGTTGCTCTGCTCTCTGCTGCTTCATTCTCTGGGTGATTGACCCTAAGTCCTCTCTGAAGATTATGTGAATACTTTTTGAATAGATTCAAACTCCCTAGGTGACTGAGTCTCTTAAGTTCTAATTGTCTGTGTTAGCCTACATGTGACTATTAACATTTTGGCTGGCTTCTTTTACAAACCCTGTGTGTGCCAGGTTCTCCCTCCTCCTGCTGTTGCATCAAGGATGAAAGCAACAATGGGTTTCTCCTCCTGCAGGCTCATCACTTTCTGGAATTAGTTCACTCAGGTCTCTCTGTTCCCATAGCGGTTTGATTTTTTTTTTTAATTATGGTTTTGTAGTTTATATGGCTTGTTTAGGTTGTGAGAGAAATGATGTCTTTCAACTTCCTGTGAACAAGCTGCAAGCAGAACTCCCAAAGTGTGTCCTTTGTTTTGTTTTTCAGATTAATATATTTTGGTGGCTATGGGTGTAGGAGACATAATGAACTCCAAGATTGTTTTGATGTTCATGATGCATCTTGGGTAAGAGAGTAATCACTGTTTACATTTTCCTCTAATTTAGTGTCGCCTTAAAGTTTTTAAAAATAATGAGCCCAGTCCTTCTCATTTTAATTTGCTATAATTGATACTATGAAAAAAAAAAGTGTCTTTTCTCTCTTTTGAATTTGGGTTCAGTTGCAAGAGATTCACCTAATGGTATCAGCCTTCATTGCTACTGGCAGAGTAATTTCTCTTCTGATGTCATAAATCACTTACAGATGCTTCTAGTAGACAAGTAGTGGCTTTAGCACAACTTGAAAAACTTTGTTCATAGGTGACCACAGTGGCTGTTGCTGACATGCACCTCCTTTTAGGTACGTCCGCCAGAACTATTCATAGCTCAGACTGGCTTCTGTATGACAGTGAGTAAGTTGGTAGTGATACTGCTTTTTTCTACTTATTCTTACTGGCTAGAGAATAAACTATTATATTAATGAAAGAAGTCATGACTTACAAAAGTGAAATCTTTTAAAAGATAACTTTAAAAGCCATTGATCTTCCCACCAAGATACACAGTAACCTCACTTTTACCTTCTACTAGCGTATTTTATTATTGTACATTATTAATGTAAAGATATGTGTACATATCATGTATATCTCTTTGTATATGGGTATTTAAAATTTCTCCATAGGCTTTACTTAGACTATATGTGAAATTAATATATGTTAATGAAATTGAATGGTTTTTAAGTGACAAAAGTGGTTTGCATGGTTTTTCAGTTTTTAAAATGAAGTATCTTTTTTAAGTTTTGCTACTTACAGTATTACTGATAATTTTTAGTAATATAACTTCCCACTGATTATGTCCAATTATTTTTACTCATCAGTGAAAGCTCTCATTTTTTTTCTCAACTAGTATAGTTAGGCTAATGATCATGTCCTGAAGTTTATGGTGTACAGGTAGATTTTTTCACTTAGATTCCGAACTAGGTAAATTATGTAGTTTATTTGACTTGTTTGACAAGTCCTGATGAAAATGAATGATATAGTCCTGATGTATAACACAAAACTGCTGCAGAGGTAAGCTTGAGTAGTGGTAGAGGATTTCAACAATGCAGAAGAAAATAAATACAGTCTAACTGCTAAATCTTTGCCTTACCAAGTCTTCCTAGAAGACAAAGGAGAGTAAGCATACATTTAATGTATAAGAATAAGCTGCTTAGTTAAGTGATTAGGATTCTTTTACAAAAAGAACCACTGTTCCCTAAAGTTTCTAACAGCAAAGATTAGAAATTTGGTACATGTACTTTAGGAAAACAGATTTTCAAATCTAAATATCATTCTATCCTCTGCAATTTTCAAAGAGATAATCCTTCGAGAGGATTGGAGGATTGTCACCAAGTACAGTGATGAGTCATGCAAGCAATGCTATGAGAAGAACAGTTGCTAGGTGATGCTGCTATAGCCTAGGGGTCACACTTTGTGAGCCACTGGTCATACGCGTTAAGTTTATAACTATGGTCACACTTGACTGTATTTCTGTAAAAATGTCTATTATTTCACCAGTAAATATGCAGTGAAACTATCATACAAATCTAAAAGTCATTAAAAACTTTTAAAATATTTTAAAAATTTATGTTTTAGGAAGAGCAGATATTCTGGGGATGGCATAATGATGTTCACATATTTGACACAAAGACACAGAGTTGGCTTCAACCCGAAATTAAAGTAAGTATTATGAAAAGTTACCTTTATGTTTTTATATTCATGAACACTTTGAAAGTGAATTTCTTTTACTAAGTTATTGGCTGTTAGTAATTGAGTTTGTAATCATATACAAAGGGGTTCTCTTGAGTGCAGTCACTATCATTGTTTTTTTATCACATATTTTTCTCCAGGTTAAGGTTTTCTAGAAAACTCTAGAGAGGTGCCATCATCATTCTTTACCGACAAGTGTAATGCCCTAATTTAATGAAGGCTCTTTTTAAAAGTCCTTTTGTAACACAGTTCTTGATTTTGAAAAGCCCATGTTTCATGAACTCATGAAATCTTAATACTCTTTCATGTGCTAGTGAGCAAACACAGATTCACATTAGTTTAAGCCATAAAGAATTCTTGCATAGCTGGGAGGTATATTTTGAAGTGGCTCACACAGTGGAAAAGCTACAGGGACCAGGGCCTTAGGAACTGGAGCACTTTACCCAACCTCATCACAATATTTCCATCTTTCTATTGGCTTTTCCCTGCTTCTCTGTGTGCTAGCTTATTCTGTCTGCTGCAGACTGGCCAGCTCATTTAGGAGGGAATATAGCCCTGCCTATACCAGCAGTTCTTTCTGTTGGTGCTGTATTTTCTCAATGTCTGTATTTTCACCCTAGAAAAAGGACTCTGGCTCTACTTAGGTGTGTTCCTCCTCTATATCAATCCCCGTTGCCAAGGATATGATTGGCCAGGCCTGAGTCTGAGACCTGGCCCTAGGGGAGCAAGGTATTGTGATTGGTCAGATCACTGGAACTGTGCAGAATAAAATACTGAACAAAATTTGAGTTCAAATTTTTGAACAAAACCCAAAATTTGGTTCAAATTCTATTCTCTGCGATTTTAAAAGAGAGGAGAGAGGATTTGAGAGGATTGGAGGATTGTCAACAAGTACAGTTATGAGTCATGCAAGCAATGTTATGAGAAGAACAGTTGCTAGGTGATGCTGCTATAGCCTAGGGAAAGACCAAATTTTTGTCCACTAACAGGCATGTGGGCTTCCCTGTTGGCTCAGCAGTAAAGAATCCACTGACAAAGCAGGAGATACAAGTTTGATCTCTGGTTTCGGACGATCCCCTGGAGAAGGAAATGGAAACCCACTCCAGTATTCTTGCCTGGAAAATCCCATGGACAAAGGAGCCTGGTGGGCTCTAGTCCCTGGGGTTGCAAAAGAGTTGGACACAACTTAATGAATAAACTACAGCACGCATGTATGCATAAAATTCCTTGCAGTTCAGCTTCTGTAAATGGAAATGAGGGAAGTTCTATGCAAAATAAAAAGTGTTACAAGGCTTGACCCATCTCAGCATCCTCTTTTTCCTAGCAGTGGCTTTCACATTTCCAATGTTCTTCTGTTCTCTTCTAATTTTGGAACTCATCAACTATCAGTCAATCATATTTGTTGATGGATGTTTCCTGCAGTCAGTATTTGAATGTTAAGATTTGTGTGTTAATGAAATAAAAGCATCTTGTCTCTCTTAAAATAATTTCATATCAGTAAGCAAGTGGAGAGAAATTTTATTGATACTGGTTCTACTAAAACTCATCCTAGAGCTCTTTCAGGCTTCCTAACCCTTTGCTTCCTTAGAGAATAAGCAAGAATCTGGAGCTACTGAACACACAGTTTTAGAATGTGCTCCTTGGGATCAGTGAGCTGAGGTAGCTTATAAGGAGTTCTTTGGGACTTCAGGTCTTTCTGTGATGTCTCTCCTTACCGTAGTTTGTATCCCTCCCATCCTTCTGTGCCAACAGCCTAACAGGCACGGGACACTTTTCATTAACGTTTCTAACAGTATTTTCACTGTGATCACTCTGATCATTTCTTCAGATATGTTCTTCGGTTCAGTTCAATTCAGTCGCTCAGTTATGTCTGACTCTTTTTGACCCCATGGACTGCACCACGCCCAACTTCCCTGTCCATCACCAATTCCTGGAGCTCGCTGAACTCATGTCCATTAAGTTGGTGATGCCATACAATCATCTCATCCTCTGTCGTCCCCTTTTTCTCCTCCTGCCTTCAATCTTTCCCAGCATCAGAGTCTTTTCCAATGAGTCAGTTCTTCACATCAGGTGGCCAAAGTATTCGAGTTTCAGCTTCAGCATCAGTCCTTCCAATGAATATTCAGGACTGATTTCCTTTAGGATTAACTGGTTGGATCTCCTTGCAGTCCAAGTGACACTCAAGAGACTTCTCCAACAAATGTACTCCAACAAAGAACTCTTATGTTGTTTATATTCTATCTGAAAGTTTTTCTGATGTGGTTGCGGCTAGAATCTGTTTTCTTTATTTTCTAGATACTTCCTTAAATTAATTCATTGTTCCTAAATATCTGCATCAAAGTGCAAGGTAACTTGATACAGTGTAACAGCTACTTGTTTTGAAGTTGAAGAAATTGGATTTGCCTTCTAATTGTGTCATGAAAGAGCTGTGTACTTTTAGATAAGCCATAGAGTGTGACATAGGTTTCCCAGGTGACCCTAGTGGTAAAGAACCCACCTGCCAACGGAGAAGATGCATTGGTTTTTAATACTTAAAGAATCTGCCTGCAATGCCAGAGACCCGGTTTCAATCCCTAGGTCAGGAAGATCTCCTGGAGGAGGGCGTGGCAACCCACTCCAGTATTCTTGCCTGGAGAATTCCATGGACAGAGGAGCCTGGTGGGCTACAGCCCATAGCATCACAGAGAGTCGGACATGACTGAAGCGACTTAACACACACACATAGTGTGTCATCCATAAAGTGGAAGGTTGAAAGAGTTTTCCTACCCAGGATTCTTAACCCTATGAGAACAGAATTGCGTTATTTTGAGTATTTCAAACAACTTAATAAGCACTGTGCATCGTTTGCACAGTTTACACATAGGCTAATGCAAATGCCATTACTTTGTTTTTGTTTGGACTGATATGAACCCAGTTTATTCAGAAGCTTTGATTGGCTATTAAATGTATTTCATAAATAAAAAAGGAGAAAGTCAACATTTATTTCATAATGAACATGTATGCAGTAGAAGAATATTTCTAAAATTTCACATCAGAGACTGGATACTAAAACTTGTTTTGCTTGAAGAGTTGGGAACCGTAACACAAATGGTTCCCTCTCATTTATTTAAAAGTCTTATATAGGTAAAGGGGCTTCCCTGGTGGCTCAGATGGTAAAGAATCTGCCTGCAGTGCAGGAGATCCAGGTTCGATTTCTGGGTCGGGAAGATCCCCTGGAGAAGGACATGGCAACCCACTCCAGTATTCTTGCCTTGGAGAATCCCATGGACTTTGGAGCCTGGTGAGCTATAGTCGATGTGGTCGCAGAGTCAGACATAACTGAGCAACTGACAGACACACATATAGGTAATATCAGAATTATTTCTTACCATGTTGACCTTATTCAGATAAACCTGAAAAGTGTAGAAAGTTATGATCTTTGATGCAGAGATTAAATTTTGTATGCCCACATTCAGTAGCCAATGAGCTGAAAATACTGGGTTCCTTCAGAATTTGGAATGAAAAATACAAACAGAAAAGTACTCATCATGAACACGTGGAAATTATGCAGAAAATTATTTATATTTTATTCATTCATCTACTCATTATACTTTTTTCCCACCAATCTAAACCTTCTCTGAAGAAAAGATCTGCTATATTTATTCAAAGTAAAGGATAAAGGTGTATTATCAGTTACTGTCAAGAGTTTTAGTAAGAGATAAAACACTGGCTTAAGCCAAGAGTAAAGATCTTATTGTGGAATTTGAAGCACCAAGAGTCTTCAAGGACAGATTTAATTTTTTTATTAGAGTCTCTGAGATTACCACTCTGTGTACTCTCATTCATATTATTCACTCTGTGTATGTGTGTGTGAGAGAGAGAGAAAAGAGAGGAAAGAAGGGGTGGGCTGTGTCAGAGAGACAAAGAGAATGTCTTTAAATTTAATTTTTTAATCTTTACATTTTGAGCTAAAATTAATATGAAATCTCATGCTGCCGAATAGTGTCAGGTATTTAAGGAAAACATTAAAAAAAATAAAGATCTGAGTGAATTAATTCCTTAAGAGTAGTATTTGTCTATAATTGCTTACTACCTTGAACAGACTTTTGCATTAGGGTTTTTAATTAAGTTACATACATAATTGTAACTTAGCAGCAAGAATTTTGCATACTGAGCATAGGAATGTAACTTACAGATGTTTTAACCCTTTGTGCTCTGTTTTCTGATCTCTGCTTGCAGGGTGGCGTTCCACCACAGCCACGAGCCGCGCATACGTGTGCAGTTCTTGGAAATAAGGGCTATATCTTTGGCGGACGTGTGTTGGTTAGTGTTTTTTATGGAAATGGTCTTTTTTTGTTTGATGTTTCCTATAAAAAGGTATCCTTTGATTTTGTGGAATAGCTGAACATTCAGATAGTCTGGAGATTAAAATACCATTCAATAATAACTTTTAAAATTCTCCTATTACCTGAACAGACCATATCTGAGTAATCACAGATGATTATAAATTATACTTTAATGGGGAGAATCCTTCACTTCAGTGATTTATCAGAAAAACTTTACTTCTTATTATCTAAATCTTGTTAGTTTCTACTAATTTTTTCCTTTCTCCCTTGACACATTAATTTGGTAGCTCTATGCCAATTTTATTAATACTTAGCATTGTTTCCCAATATGTTAACTTCTGATATTAAATAAAATAGAGTTGATCTATTTTTAATATGACTTTAAAGCCAAAATTTAAGTCCATTAAATATGTAAAACACTGACCAATTTCATACATTTTATTTTAGCAAACTAGGATGAATGATTTGCACTATCTAAACTTAGATACCTGGACCTGGTCTGGAAGGTAAGTTTGAAATTCTAAGTATTGTTTTAACCTATAGGTATTTCTGGGTTTGTGTGTGTCTGCACATGCATGCTATAATCCAAATTTGGGTCTGTAAAACTGAACAGATGTTTTCTTCCCCTTCAGATTGTTTGCCTAAGCAAGGAATATATAGCTATAAATATAGAGTTTGTTCTTTAATCAGGCTACCTAAAACATGAGAACACTAACAGTTAAAAACTGATTATCTGAAAGTACTGGGTTTTTTTAAAATTACTGGTTTTATATTGCAAACTCTTAAGGGTCTTTAAGAAATAATGAAGTTTTAATGGGGTCAGATAACAAACAGATGATCAAGTGAGTCAAAATCAGATTTTATTGCTCCTAATATATATTTAGAAATAGAATAATATATTTAGCTACTAATTCAGCTGTTCACGTAATAAGATAGAATCAGAGCCTTCAGTTCAGTCGCTCAGTTGTGTCCGACTCTTTGCGACCCCATGAATTGCAGCATGCCAGGCCTCCCTGTCCATCACCAACTCCGGGAGTTTACTCAAACTCATGTCCATCAAGTTGGTGATGCCATCCAGCCATCTCATCCTCTGTCATCCCCTTCTCCTCCTGCCCCCAATCCCTCCCAGCATCAGAGTCTTTTCCGAGTCAGCTCTTCACATGAGGTAGCCAAAGTATTGGAGTTTCAGCCTCAGCATCAGTCCTTCCAATGAACACCCAGGACTGATCTCCTTTAGGATGGACTGGTTAGATCTTCTTGCAGTCCAAGGGACTCTCAAGTTTTCCTATAAAAAGGTATCCTTTGATTTTGTGGAATAGCTGAACATTCAGATAGTCTGGAGATTAAAATACCATTCAATAATAACTTTTAAAATTCTCCTATTACCTGAACAGACCATATCTGAGTAATCACAGATGATTATAAATTATACTTTAATGGGGAGAATCCTTCACTTCAGTGATTTATCAGAAAAACTTTACTTCTTATTATCTAAATCTTGTTAGTTTCTACTAATTTTTTCCTTTCTCCCTTGACACATTAATTTGGTAGCTCTATGCCAATTTTATTAATACTTAGCATTGTTTCCCAATATGTTAACTTCTGATATTAAATAAAATAGAGTTGATCTATTTTTAATATGACTTTAAAGCCAAAATTTAAGTCCATTAAATATGTAAAACACTGACCAATTTCATACATTTTATTTTAGCAAACTAGGATGAATGATTTGCACTATCTAAACTTAGATACCTGGACCTGGTCTGGAAGGTAAGTTTGAAATTCTAAGTATTGTTTTAACCTATAGGTATTTCTGGGTTTGTGTGTGTCTGCACATGCATGCTATAATCCAAATTTGGGTCTGTAAAACTGAACAGATGTTTTCTTCCCCTTCAGATTGTTTGCCTAAGCAAGGAATATATAGCTATAAATATAGAGTTTGTTCTTTAATCAGGCTACCTAAAACATGAGAACACTAACAGTTAAAAACTGATTATCTGAAAGTACTGGGTTTTTTTAAAATTACTGGTTTTATATTGCAAACTCTTAAGGGTCTTTAAGAAATAATGAAGTTTTAATGGGGTCAGATAACAAACAGATGATCAAGTGAGTCAAAATCAGATTTTATTGCTCCTAATATATATTTAGAAATAGAATAATATATTTAGCTACTAATTCAGCTGTTCACGTAATAAGATAGAATCAGAGCCTTCAGTTCAGTCGCTCAGTTGTGTCCGACTCTTTGCGACCCCATGAATTGCAGCATGCCAGGCCTCCCTGTCCATCACCAACTCCGGGAGTTTACTCAAACTCATGTCCATCAAGTTGGTGATGCCATCCAGCCATCTCATCCTCTGTCATCCCCTTCTCCTCCTGCCCCCAATCCCTCCCAGCATCAGAGTCTTTTCCGAGTCAGCTCTTCACATGAGGTAGCCAAAGTATTGGAGTTTCAGCCTCAGCATCAGTCCTTCCAATGAACACCCAGGACTGATCTCCTTTAGGATGGACTGGTTAGATCTTCTTGCAGTCCAAGGGACTCTCAAGAGTCTTCTCCAATACCACAGTTCAAAAGCATCAGTTCTTCAGCACTCAGCTTTCTTCACAATCCAACTCTCACATCCATACATGACCACTGGAAAAACTATAGCCTTGACTAGACGGACCTTTGTTGGCAAAGTAATGTCTCTTCTTTTGAATATACTATGTAGGTTGGTCATAACTTTCCTTCCAAGGAGTAAGCGTCTTTTAATTTCATGGCTGCAATCACCATCTGCAGTGATTCTGAAGCACAAAAAAATAAAGTCAGCCACTGTTTCCCCATCTATTTCCCATGAAGTGATGGGACCAGATGCCATGATCTTCGTTTTCTGAATGTTGAGCTTTAAGCCAACACATTATGCCAAAGTACTGCTGCTGCTAAGTCGCTTCAGTCGTGTCCAGCTCTGTGCAACCCCATAGACGGCAGCCCACCAGGCTCCCCCATCCCTGGGATTCTCCAGGCAAGAACCCTGGAGTGAGTTGCCATTTCCTTCTCCAATGCATGAAAGTGAAAAGTGAAAGTGAAGTCGCTCAGTCGTGTTGGACACTTAGTGACCCCATGGACTGCAGCCTACCAAGCTCCTCCGTCCATGGCATTTTCCAGGCAAGAGACAGGAGTGGGGTGCCATCGCGTTCTCCGATACCAAAGTACAAATACTATTAAAAAATGAAACCACAGAAGTACTAGAAGGAAATATAACAATTTATCTTTAAAATCTTGGCGTGGAAAAAGCTTTTCTAGAAAAGATGGTAAAAACCCAAAATTCATAAATGAAAAGATTGATAAGACCACTTAAGAATTAAATATTTCTGTGTAGAAATATGTACCATAAAAAGTTAAGAGGCAAGTTGGAAAATGCAAGCAAAAAGCAAACTAGAAGTAATATTTACAATAATTCTAACAGAAATGGCTATTATTCACAAGAGCTCAGAAAATCAGTAAAAAAAAGACAATACAGTAAAACTGAACAAGGAACATGAATGAGCAACTAATAGAAGAAATACAAATATTTATAAATTATTTTTTAAATGTTCACCTTCATAAATTATTAAAGAAATTGAAATAACAATAATAATTTTCACTTACCAGGAAGAATAATTACAAATGACCAGTGTATCCTAGGTTGTAACAACACAATTGGTGGGTGTTTAAATTGGTACAGTTTTCTGGAAGGTGGTCAGGCAATGTGTTTAAAATATGGAATTTCTACTTTGATCCAAAATTCCTCCTAAGACAAAAATAGGACAAGTGTTTATATGTGTGCACATATGTGTATATGTGTGTGCATACACAACAAAGATGTTTATGGCAACATTATTTATAAAAGCAAAAACATGACATCAACCCTCATGTCCATAAGTGGGGTCTGTTAAATCATGGTACATTTGCCCAGTGAACTGCCATGCTTCCATTACCAAAGGAAACTATGCTTCATGGAAATATTCTGCAACATATTAATTGAATGAAAAAAATTTACAGAACAGAATATGTGATTCTATTTGTATATTTTTAATAAATATATTTAAATGTGCATAAAAGTCAGGAAAGATAAATACCAAATTATGATTTCTTATTGTTGGAGAACAGGATTACAGAACTCTCCTTTATAAAAAATAATTTTGTGGTTGAACATTTTGTAACCCAAATATTTTTTAATAGTTACAAAAACAGTAAAAATATTTCTATTTTAGAAAAAACAAATTACATCTTCTACCACGGGCCCATGTGCTTCTCACCTCCTAAATTAGTTAAACTTTTGCACTTATGGCCTTTCTGTGTGGGTTTTTTTTTTGGCCTCAATGCATGGCATGTGGGATTTTAGTTCCCTGACCAAAGTTTGAACCTGTGTCCTATGCACCAGGAAGTCCTTGTGCTTCTGTTTTTATTTTAATAATATGACAGTATTTGTTTGAAATCTTTAGAGGTTTATCCTGGATCTGGAATAGCTTGCATGCTTTTATTTTGCAGTTAGAGTAACTAGCGTTTTTAGGAAATTCCATAATAAAAAGACCAAAGTAAAAAACAACAACAAAATCCCATAGTCGGCTGAAAATACAAAACTAAACTTGAAACAACAGTCAAAAATGATAGACATGAAAATAATTACATTGAAAACCCGAAGAAGTTTTTACTGATTTACCAACAGGGAAGCCAAATCTGGCCTTTATACACTAACACCGAATTAAATCTCAAAGATAAGAGTTTTGGGTGAAGTAAAAAAAGAATAGCTCTGTCGCTTTGCCAGGCAAAGGGGATCACAGTGGGCTAATGCCCTCAAAACTGTGTGTCCCCACCCAAGGGAGCTTGTGAGGAGTCTTCCAGTCCAGGAACAGGGCTGCTGATAAGGTTCAGGGTTTGTGCAGGGTTCACATTCCTTCAGTCCAGAGATCATCTGACATCAGATGATGACGGGCAAACTCTGACCTTCTCTGCCATGATGAATGTTTCATCGAGTAGTTGACATCTTCCATTTGGTGAGGGTTTCAGTGCTACAGAAGAGTTCAAGGATGTTATGCATATCCCTTGAGGGAACCAGGCCCCTGCCCCAAGAATGCACTTTTGTTTCTTCACTGCTCCTCCCTTGTTTCTACACCCTTTCCTTTCCCTGATTAGCAACTGTTTCAACCTGCCCTGGTTTTAGAAAAGGCAGAGGAACCAGAGATCAAATTGCCTACATTCGCTGGATCATCAAAAAGCAAGAGAGTTCCAGAAAACATCTATTTCTGCTTTATTGACTATGCCAAAGCCTTTGACTGTGTGGATCACAATGAACTGTGGAAAATTCTGAAAGAGATGGGAATACCAGACCACCTGACCTGCCTCTTGAGAAACCTATATGCAGGTCAGGAAGCAACAGTTAAAACTGGACATGGAACAGACTGGTTCCAAATAGGAAAAGGAGTAGGTCAAGACTGTATATTGTCACCCTGCTTATTTAACTTCCATGCAGAATACATCATGAGAAACGCTGGGCTGGAAGAGGCACAAGCTAGAGTCAAGATTGCCAAGAGAAATATCAATAACCTCAGATATGCAGATAACACCCCCTTAAGGCAGAAAGTGAAGAAGAACTAAAAAGCCTCTTGATGAAAGTAAAAGAGGAGAGTAAAAAAGTTGGCTTAAAGCTCAACATTCAGAAAACGAAGATCATGGCATCTGGTCCCATCACTTCATGGGAAATAGATGGGGAAACAGTGGAAACAGTGTCAGACTTTATTTTCGGGGGCTCCACAATCACTGCAGATGGTGACTGCAGCCATGAAATTAGAAGATGCTTACTCCTTGGAAGGAAAGTTATGACCAACCTAGATAACATATTCAAAATAAGAGACATTACTTTGCCAACAAAGTCCATCTAGTCAAGGCTATGGTTTTTCCAGTGGTCATGTATGGATGTGAGAGTTGAACTGTGAAGAAAGCTGAGTGCCAAAGAATTGATGCTTTTGAACTGTGGTGTTGGAGAAGACTCTTGAGAGTCCCTTGGACTGCAAGGAGATCCAACCAGTCCATTCTAAAGGAGACCAGTCCTGGATGTTCATTGGAAGGACTGATGCTGAGTCTGAAACTCCAGTACTTTGGCCACCTCATGTGAAGAGTTGACTCACTGGAAAAAACCCCGATGCTGGGAGGGATTGGGGGCAGGAGGAGAAGGGGACAACAGAGGATGAGATGGTTGGATGGAATCACCAACTCAACGGACGTGAGTCTGAGTGAACTGGAGTGAGTCTGGAGTTGGTGATGGACAGGGAGGCCTGGCGTGCTGCAATTCATGGGGTCGCAAAGAGTCAGACACGACTGAGCGACTGAACTGAACTGAACTGACCCTGCCCTTTGGAACTCAGAGAAGGGGACACAGAAAGGCTTTTGTGCCTAGGAGCCCCAGAGGATCCTGCTCAGTTTCTGTAGGAATGATGCTCAGTTTGCATAGTGAATAACTAGGAATTAACTTTTTAAATTTTCAGTCTGTGTTCCGTGGCCAAGAGAGAGAGACATTACAAGGAAAGAAATTGAGTAAATTTGTCTAAGAATTTAAGAATGTTTTAAAATATTCTTGTAGGTGGGATTAGTAGAATCAAATTTTTTTAAACTGGGAAGCGCAGTTTTTTCTTTTGAGATCTGAGATGATCAAAAATCTTTTATTTTGACTAACATAGTCAAAATTTTTTTGACTCGACTTTTCTTTTTTTTCCCTCACCACAGGATTCCTATTAATGGAGAAAACCCTAAACATCGGTCATGGCATACTTTAACACCAATAGCTGATGATACGCTTTTCCTGTTTGGTGGACTAAGTGCAGACAATATTCCATTAAGTAAGCTGAAGTTTAGCCTACAATTAATATCTTATTCTTTTTACCTGATTGTATTTGATACTATGGTATCTTTCTTTTTCTGATTTTATAGTTTACCTTTATCCCCAACTATGTGGTCACATCAAGAATTAGAAGGCCCCTTTGCTTTTGTACCCTTACCTCTCTTTAGGTTCTCCTGTTTCCTGGGTGTAGGGAAAGGAAGTAGTTGAACCTAGGGGAATTAAAGCCCCTTTCAACTATAGTATTCTGTGATTTTGTGTCTTCCTAATTTTTGGCCCAGATGCTTATGCTGTAGTCTAGAATAGGGATTAGAAGAAGAGCCTTTCCCAGAAGTCTCTGAAAAGCAAGATGGAAGTGCCAGTTGCTTCTCTTTTTGTTCCAGAAGTATAAAGAAAGTGCTTAGCTAGAGTATTTTTAACTCCTGACACTGCTGATTCCAACGGCTGTGCGTTTGTATCCCAGTTTTTCTTCAGCAGTAAAAGTTGTGGCATCAAGATAAATGACCAAAGATTATTCACTTAGTTTGACATATTAAGTGTTTTGTAATTTAATTCAGAGTTTTCTATAGCTAAAAGACGCTTACTCCTTGGAAGAAAAATTATGACCAACCTAGATAGTATATTCAAAAGCAGAGACATTACTTTGCCGACTAAAGTCTGTCTAGTCAAGGCTCTGGTTTTTCCTGTGGTCATGTATGGATGTGAGAGTTGGACTGTGAAGAAGGCTGAGCGCCAAAGAATTGATGCTTTTGAAC
>SJYT01032399.1:36526-108431 GCA_006410635.1 Cephalophus harveyi | reverse complement strand
GACTGAGCGACTGAACTGAACTGAGAGACAGTTTCCTTAAGATACTTTGTATACCATTAAGGCCATTTATATAATTTTATATAGGCTATAAAAACAATTACTTGTTTTCCAACAAAAATTTCTGTTGAGCACCAGCTGTGTACCTGGCAGTCTGCTGGCCAGGAAATTCCAGATGCTGGTTGGAGGAACAGCCAGTTTTTGTAGATTTTTATACTTGTCTAATTTGTGAATTTTTTAATTAAAAGAGATTTGGAATCTAATTTAAAAACTAACATTGATACATATTAAATAGATACAGTATTGTGTGTCACTCATTTCTCAATAATAAAACTGGAAGAAAAAAATTAACATTTACCCATTACACTAGGGTTTATTTAATATATCTTCATGAGCTTTAGTGCTTCAGATCCCTATATGCTGGTTTTTGTCATTGAACTATGGAGAACTAAATGTCCTAACTCCTAGTCCAGTCAGTTTCCTCCCTTAGGGATTCAGTTTAAGATACAGTCATGTGGGTATCAGATAATCCCAAAAAAACACTTGTAGTTTTCTTGGCTGTGACTGTAGCATTGTGTTTAAATGATAATAGCATTGTAGCTATTTTAAAAAATGTCCAGTTGTTTTTTTTTAGTGATGCTCACTGAACTATGAATGGGGAAAGTGATAAGAGAGCTAGGATTTGCTTTAGAATAATTCAGCAGCAAGAGTAACAAAAAGAGATAAATGGAGCACATGTGGCAAAATCTCAGTAGCTGTTGAATCTGGGTTATGTGACAGTTCATTGTCATGTTCACTTGACTTTTGTCCATGTTTGAGAATTTTTATGATAAAATATGCACACACACAAAAGATAGTCATATAAATGTAGCATGATAAACTTGGGGGGAAAATTAAAATTCTATCCCAAAGACCTGATCTTAATTTCTAAACTGTCATAATATTGCAGGTGATGGTTGGATTCATAATGTCATAACAAATTGTTGGAAACAGCTTACACATTTACCTAAAACAAAACCCAGGTAAGTCCAGAAGTTGGCAAATATTGAAATAGTTAAGAATTTTAAAGTATTAAAATATAGCCATAAATTTATAGTGTTTGTTATTAAAACAAGAAACCATTTGGAAGGATCTATTTCAAATAAGCTTGATATTACTCAAATTACATAATAGAAAGGATATATTCAGTTTCTATCCTTATTTGTACATTTGAAAGTATTACTCTTTTAGCTAACTGCATAATCTCTGTCTCTTATACACATCTAGATGTGTATAAGAGACAGGTCCAGGAACAGGGCTGCTGATAAGGTTCAGGGTTTGTGCAGGGTTCACATTCCTTCAGTCCAGAGATCATCTGACATCAGATGATGATCACATCTAGATGTGTATAAGAGACGTATATTATAGAGTAAAAAATTGTAGAAAAATATACCATTATTAGACTGCAAAGAAAATCACATTCATATTGTAATTCTTATTTTTTCTAATTTGATTGAATGTAATGAAGATATATTCATAGGAGATTCAAGTAGTTTTATTTCTTTTCATATCATGTATTTCAGAATTTTTTACTATAGATTATTTATATTAATGTGAAGCTAATTAATGATATATTAATGCATAACCTAATGTTATGTATTTCAGAAATTTAAGAAATAACAACTAACATACTAGAGAAAAAGGCCTGAAAAATATATATATAATTGTATATATCTATATTAATATGCACAATACATTTAGAGCTTGTCATAACTTCATATGTGATTATTATATTCTTATATATAAAAACTCAGTGGAATGTATTAGCAATTCTGGGTCTTTGGAAATATATTGTTTAATTTGAAGAGTTTTATATTAAAATCCAGGAGCCCAGTGTTCTAGTCCTTGCTCAGCTAACACTTAGTTTTTTGGCTTGGGAAAGTCACTTTGAAGAAGCTGAGCATCAATTTCTTCATCTATGAAATGAGGGAATTGGACTAGATGAGCTCTTACTTCTCTTGCAGTTGTCTGTGTGAATGCATTACTTATAGACCAAAGTGGTAGGAAGACTATGTGTAATTTTTCATTGCTCCTGTTTAATATTTCAATCCTTAATGAGTAGTTAGAGCCATACAACTGTTATCAATAAAATACTAGTTAGAACTGAGCTATGTAAAGAGATTTCTTTGAACTCAACTGATGTGTCATGTAAATCATATGCTTTATTAGAATGTTTAGGTGATAAGTTTAGAGCAGCTGTGAGAGGACATAAACTATCAGTCTATAGAAAAAACATCAGGTTGCAAGCTAGATGTCACCAAAACCAAGGCAGGAAAGGCTTTCCAGTATTCCAAGATGATGAAGTCCAGGCCAGAGTTCCCCTCAGGCAGATAAGACAGAGGCAGATCTATCTTCAGGTTACAAGGTGAGGAGGAGAACAGGTGGGATACAGTTTATTGTAAGGAGAACATACATAAGTGTATATATACTAGTTGTTTTTATGAAAGTAAGAATGTACTTAACATCAAAATGCATTTTGTGCAAACTTTTCCAAGTTATAATTTGAAAGGTAAGCTGCCTAATCCTCCTCTTGTAATTCTACAGAAAGGTTTCTCAACTTCGGTATTACTGATGCTTTGGACCAAATTATTCTTTGTTGTTAGGGGTGTCCTGTGCATTTTAGGATAGTTAGAAGCATCTCTGGCCTTTATGTAATAGATGCCAGTGGTGTTGCGCCCACTCCCCCTTGCCACACACACCTCGTATCATAACAATCAAATATCTCAGATATTGTCAGATGTCCCCTTGGGGGCACAGTTGACCCTGGTTGAGAATCACTGTCCTACAGTCTAGCACTCCCTTCACTAGATCTCACTTTAGATAAACTATGCTTGGGTGAATAGCCATCTATATAATCACGTCAGATCATCTATATAGGTGGCTGTCAGCAAGGTCCCTTTTTTGTTTCTGTAAAAGATGTCCAATAAAGTGTTGATATGTAGAGCCTTAGGCACTGTTGGATCCCATGAGTATTGCCAAGGTTACACATGGCTTTCTCTTCTCAAAATTAAGCTGTTCCTTCCTGTGAGGGCATTTGTTATACTCTGTCTCCTTTGCTCAGTCCCTCCTCCGAACCCTGTCCCCAGTCCTACAACATAATCTGCGTGTTGCTGAAGATCTATACAATTTATATTCTAACATACAAGTTGGAGAATTGGGCAGAGTATTTCCCAAACAAAATTTCTAGTGACTCAGTTCTATTCTGGGTTCCAAGTGCATTAGTCCTTAAATGTGTCATGATTGTTTGAGAAAACTGTTTTAACAAATTGTGCACAATCCCACTGTTTGCACTTGTAGAAATTAAATAAAAAGAATTAATGTACTAAAAATAGTTGTGTGGTAATAAAAGACATGGTAATACGTAATTTGGGAGGCATCTGTTGCTTCAGCAATTTGGTCTATTCAATCAATTACTCTCAGAAACAAAGCAATGACTTTGTGAAACTTTTCATTTATTTCCTAAAAGTGAGAAGTTATGTGTACTGTTTTCTGAGAGTTAGACCCCCAGAAACATTGAATTTTATAAAAATGTAACATTGCTTTTGGTAAATAATATGAAATCATACATGAATATGAGCTATCAAACCATTTCCAAAACAACATTAGATACTCTAGCTCTTTCTGAAATAATTTGTGTATTGAGTAAATTATGCTAATATGTTGTGTTTGCTTTCGTTAGTCAGAAGTTTTTGAGCACCTACCGGATGCAAAAAACCTTATTAAGTATTTTTAAGGAGAACATAAAATTAGATTACCCAGAGTCCAGTGGTGTGCTGGTACATAGTTAACAACTGCTCTCCAAGAAAAACGAAACCAAAAACTATCCTGATTTGTAGCATTTGCTGATTTCCACTGTGGCCAACATATCATTGAACATGGAGTTGCCAGGCACAACTGGCTTTACCCATGGTTCCAGCACACTAATGGGGCCATTTTTGACCTTAAAGATTTCATAGAATTTTTGTTGGGAGTTAGAAAACAAATTACATCAAACAATTGAAGTAGTAGATAGAGCAGTTTGTCTTCAAATGTTAAAATATTATCAAATAAGCACATACGTGTTGAACGGCGCTGAGCAGAGAGGGTGGCAGAGCCAGTGTGGGTGGTCTTTGGAATGCTTCCTGGGGATTTTGAGCCTATTTTTAGGCCCTGAGAGAATGACTTCTCATTCTAAGCCTAAGAAACAGGGCAAACCAAAGCCTAGAAAGAGATACAAGCTTTTCTCTTAGGGGACACAACTGAATGAACTTGGCTGAAGTTGGAGGGAGGGTATATTTGAGAAAAGAAAGGAATTACAATTTATCAGAAAAAGAAATAGCTGTTGATCATAAATTTTAGGCTAAGAACAATGGCACAGATGCTTCCTGATCAGGAAATATCCATGTTTAAAAACAAATATTTGAAATATATTATTTATCAGCTCTATGTAGCTGGAAGAGATTAGAGACAGAAAAATGAGGAACGTGTTATGGTATTCTGTACCCAAAGTGATTAACATGACAATGTAAAGAGAATGATGAGAAGAGTGCCATGGCAGATAGCAGTAAGAAAACTGTTTATGGAATAGGCTGGTCAGTTCTTTTTAAAACTGTTTTATTTTGTGATAGCAGCAGCAGCATCTATGAGATAGAGGTTAGAAAAAAGTTGAAGGATACAATATGAAAGAGTTATTGGGAGTCATCTCTTTCATTGAAATAATGTGATTTAATGAACCCTAGAACCTAAGTCTCTAATGATTCTAGAGGAATCTTTAAAATCTAACCTCTTTGAGGATATAGGCTTACGTTCAATCATGCCTCTTTTGAAATAGATTCAATTTTAGAGTGTTCAGTTTAAAATTGATTCATACGTGATGTACAGCTTCTTCCTTGATAGTATTTCACTGTTTATAATTTTCAATCACAGGTTATGGCACACAGCCTGTTTGGGAAAAGAAAATGAAATAATGGTATTTGGTGGGAGCAAAGATGATTTACTTTCCTTGGATACAGTAAGAAATTTTCATATCTAAATATTTTCTCTGGGTAATTGTTTTATTGAAGCTAAATGGCTGTTCAAAAAGATTATTGATATTCCCACATTGAAAAATATGGAAGGGCACAAAATGTTACACCATTGTATGATTAATCTCCAGAATGAGTGACTTTTGTGAAGCATTTCAGGATATTTGGAGTTGATAAATCAAAATAGGTCTATTAACTTAAAACATTGCTGCTGCTGCTGCTAAGTCGCTTCAGTCGTGTTCGACTTGAGCGACCCCATAGACGGCAGCCCACCGGGCTCCCCCATCCCTGGGATTCTCCAGGCAAGAACACTGGAGTGGGTTGCCATTGCCTTCTCCAATGCATGCAAGTGAAAAGTGAAAGTGAAGTCGCTCAGTCGTGTCCAACTCTTAGCGACCCCATGGACTGCAGCCTACCAGGCTCCTCCGTCCATGGGATTTTCCAGGCAAGAGTATTGGAGTGGGGTAACTTAGCATTAGTCGAGTTATTAAGAAGAGCTTTAAAAAGATGACTCTTCCTTTTCTCTTTGACCCTTCCCATAGTCTGGGTATTTATCATTTTATCAAATTAAAATATTTGTAAATATGAAAAGAATACATATTATGTATATGTAAACTACTAAAGTATAAGTATTCTTGAAATTTGCTACCTAACTTAATAACTGGAACATTATCAATGCTAGCTTTTTCCTTCATGAGGAAACTACTTTGAAATGTTTAAAGTATATTTTATTTCTATTTTATGTTCCCTTTGCACTGCTTTATCCACCCCTGTTTTACAATTGAGTTCAGTTAATGCATTCTAATTTTAAAGTCTGATAAAACTAAAGTCAAAAAGAACAGATCAGTAGATTTTGTAGCTTGTGTGGCTCATCTGGTAAAGAGTCTGCCTGCAATGTGAGAGACTTGGGTTCGATCCCTAGGTTGGGAAGATCCCCTGGAGAAGGGAAAGGCTACCCACCCAAGTATTCTGGCCGGGAGAATTCCATGGACTGTGTAGTCCATGGGGTCGGAAAGAGTCGGACATGACTTTCACTTTTCACTTTGGATTCCAAAGTATTTTTCTTTCCCTCCTAGCACCCAGGGAAATTCAGACAGATGGGCACAGTCTGTACCTGATGGACCAGGAGCTCAGGATTGCTTGCTCTGGTTTGCATCAGGCGCTGAGGAATGGCCGACACTGGGAGCTGGCAGGATGGGCTACTCTTGAGCCAGAGCCCACCCCCAAGAGCCCCAGTGCCCTCTCACCTCTGCAGGCATTGTTTTCTCCAGAGTTGCTCCTACAGAGTGGCAAGCCCTGAAATAAGGTGGCTTTTCTCCTGGAAATTTGGTTTACTGTAAGGTTCTGAGGCCTCCAAATCAAATGTTAGGTATAGTGAAAGTTTTAGAACTTTCTTTGGCTAAGAACTCAGTGCTTTAATAAAAGATTAAAACCACAACTTTACCTTTATTTAAAAAGCAAATTTTGTGGTTTGTCTTTGTTTTCTTGGCACTAGAAATCTCTATTTATTTAGGATACAAACTTTATCATTAACATATGAATTCTGATTAAAATCATGATCATAAATTGTGAAATTCTAAAGACCTATTTGAAAGGATAAGAAAAATGTTTGCTGACTCTTTCCCATTAACTTTTAGATGAGAGAGTCATTATCCAAAAAATCATCCGAATCTGTGATTTTCAAATTAGGAATTCCCAGGGAATGTTATCACCCAGAAAAGGGAGACAGAATAAAGAGATTTTTAAAATGAGTCATTTGGAAGAAAAAGTTCTGCTTAAACGACAACAAACTTGAAGACCACTACCATTCTTATTTTGAAACCACTGTTCTAAGAAAAAAAAACATTTGCAGTTATATAGGCTGTGCTTAGTTAAAAGTTGGGTCACTGAAAAAATGATAACCATATACCCAAAGTTTGTATAGCTAGCAGGTATGTATATATTTGTGTGTGTGTGACTAGAGATTTATTTGCTGCTTTACATAATTTCTTCTACATTTATAAAATAAAAATACTCAGTTATTAATGTTATTGTTATTTTTATTAAAAGTCTTGATAACTCCTTTTTTATGTTGATTAGGGTCATTGTAATGATTTATTGATCTTTCAAACACAGCCTTATTCATTACTCAGGTAAGAGAATTCATTACTTTAAAATATATGTTATTAATATATGATAATTTCTTTCTTCTTCCTTTTTGGGAAGTGTTACAATATTTTTCAAGTAGTTTATCACTTGAATTTAAGTTTACAGCTGCCTAAGAGCATAACCAAATCTGTAATGATGAACCATACAGCAGTATAATTTCTAAAAATTAAAACATACAGTGTAGTCACAATTTTGTTTCTAAAATTGAATTTAGTTCATGTAGGAGTGTTAAACATAGTGTATTTCCTTGATCCTAGGCCCGACTTTTTCATATTTTAATTTTTCTGAAATCAGAGTGTGTCTAATTTGAGACACGTATATGTGCGTCTCACTCAGTATAGAGAATTTCTCTTTTAACCCCAAAGTTGTTTAGTTAGTGGTGTGACTTTGTGGGTCAGCTCTGCCCCGGAAGAGTTTTGAGAGTAAGCAGGGGGCCAACAACTGAGCGTTAAGAACTCATAACATTTGAGGAATAGAACAAGGAGGCCCAAGAGAGTGAGCAGAAGAAGCGGGAGATACGGAGCACAAAAACTGAGCGGGGAGGTCACTGCAGATGGAGCCTCTGCTCGCCGTGAGGAGGCCACGGAGCATCTGGGTCGGCAAGTGCCGTGGAGTGTGGCGTGTGGAGTGTGGAGTGTGGCGGTGCTAAGACGTCGTTGGTGCCGTAAGGGGGGAGCCAGGATAACTACTGGGGGTAAGCACCACAACCGGAGGGGTTGAGGGTGTTTGTTTCCATGCTTATGGAAGAAACCATCAGCGAGTCAGCTATTGGAAACACGATAAATGAAGGGAAAATGAATGGAGCAGGCTCTCGAGATTGATTTTAGCAAACCTGTAATAGAATTATCCCTTGACTGGAGGAAGAGTACCTTTAAAATAATGGGGAAAGGAGGAAATACAGCTATAAAAATAGGTGACTTTGTTGGTTGGGGCAGTGCGCTGAGGCGGTTTTGGCTGACAGCGAGGTTGTCTGAGGAGGAGGAGAGGTGAGGCTCTGAATTTAAGAGTGGTGAAGATGTTCCACAGCTGCTGGGGAGACTGGGAGCAGATGCTGATGAGGCATGTATCAACACAACATTGTCCTGCTGAGCACTCAGGAGGGCTCAGCTGAGATGGAACAGAATCTGTATGCCACATCTGCAGAAACGTGGTTTTCTCCAGCATGAAGCAGCCAGGGTGTAAGTGCAGAAAGGAGATGGTTGGCTGAGTTTAGACAGGATGGTATAAACAAAGGGACAGTGGCAAGAGAATGAAGAATGAAGTGCATCTGGACAGGAAAATGCATATGGATAAACCGTGAAATGAATATGGACAGGCTGGTTAGGTAAGAAAGTTACAACTGAACGGCTGTTATTATTTGGAGATCCGAAAAGAGTCAAAGGAAGAAAGGGGTATAAAAGTTAGAAGAATATAAGGTTGTGGTCCAAGAGGAGGATTTCAGAGGTGAACTGTCCAGAGTGAAGTCATAAGTAAAAAGGGTTTTCCACAGATGTTAAAATCAGTCTAGGGACAAGACTGTGATGAGCCCAGGGCCAAAGTCCTCAGCAATGGGGGGAAGTGAGCAGGAGGTTAAGAGATGGCAGCACTGGAGCGTGAAATGATTGCAGCCTGGAAGCCAGAGGGAGGAGCACGGAGAATGCATACTAGTATCCGCTCCCGTGTAAAAATGGAGTTGAGGGGAAATTTGTTCCCTTTTCTCAAGAAGGCTGCGCAGAAGACAGTTTTCTTAGATTTTACTTAAAACAGGGACAGAAAGTCAGAGAACGCAGGAGTGTTTGTGGATACAACTGGTGTTCCAAAAAGCACAAAGGAAAGCTTTGGAAGGGGAGATAAGCAGTGATGGGAAGAGGACACTGGATGTGCCTGCCTTTGAGGTTGGGACTCAGCTTGGCTGCTAGTCAGGCCAGTGAAGTCATTTCTGGAGGTGGGTGCAGGCTGCAGGGAGGGTCGGGTTACAGCGGATGAAATGGATGCAAAGTGTTGCATCTCAGAGTGCTGGAGAAGACAGTTCTCAGAGAAGAGTAAATGGTTATTGGGTTGGAATAACACGTGAAAAGGAGTCTGCTTCAGACTAACTTGCTTCAAAATTAAGTCTGAATCTTTTTTACTTAAAGAACAGTATGCATGGTAAATTGTAACTGAATTTTGGTCAGACACGGCACTGTGCTATAAAAATGCACAAGTAATGTGGTGCTCTGGAAACAACATATATATTCTGTCACATTCCAAACAGTACAAAGGGAGTACGTAATCCTGTAAGATTTTTATAATTTTATTTTTACAATACTTGCCTATAAATATTTTATAAATTCAGGTTCAAAAAGTAATAATTCTGTTATGTTTGGCTTACAGGTCATGCCTTGACTGCATTGGTAAAAATGCTATAATTTTAGAAAGTCAGATATCTTTATTACCTCCTAAACTTCTCCAACAAGTACTCAAAAAAATAACATTTTGGACTGCAGCTAATCACCGGGAAGAACAAAGAGCCCAAAAAGAAGAAACAGAAAATAAATATCAGTGGATCAGTAGCCATTAAGTTGTTATATGTGCTATATGTTTAATATGTTTAAACATTTTAATCAGACTGTATATTTACTCCCCAAATTGGAGACTTTATTTAGAAGATAAAATCTGAAACAGAAATTGTATGTTAAAGTGATTGTATGGCATGAGATATATGGGAAGAAGATGTTAACGGCAGATTAATTTATATTTGTAAATTAATTTAATTGTAAGTTGCAGAAAAAAATCTACTTTCTGAAAGTAAGTACAATTGTCAGAGACTTTAACTCACTGTGTCCTCTTTACAGGAAAGATTATACAAATTTGAGAAGAATAAGAAATCACCCCCAAGGACTTAGGGATTCTCCAAAATAAAGGCAAATAGTTATATAAAAACACCTCATGTCAGCTTTCAGAAAGAATAGATTTTTCTCAAGTCACTGTAAAGTCACCTAAAGTTTCCCATTACATAATTCAGTTATTTAAATAACTTCTCCTTAAATAACTAATGTAGCTGGCCAAAACAAGAAAATAGGTAGGCACTGGTATGGGATTAAATATTGAACTCCCTTTAGCATTTATCTAGTAAAGTATTCTTGGTCATCTTTATTTGAGTAGGGAAATGAATGTCTTCAATTGTCTGTTACTTCTAAGTTGTTAGATTGTCCCATTTTTTTTCTGTATATATAAAGTCAATGTTTGAAAGTATTACAATGGAGATTTATCATACAGGGTTTGACATATTGAGAGGCGGTATAGTTATTAACTTTTGATAAACCTTAAAATACATTTTGTCTTGGGGGCATACTTATAAAAAGTAACCTTCAGTGAATTATGAAATGGGATGATAACCCTAGTAATTTATCTTTCTAGAAACTCATTTTGGCCCACACCATTCTACAGAGTTGGTGCTCAAGACCCAGGATATTAAAAATACGTTATCTTCCCATTTGCTTTCAGTATTAACTCCTTATAAAGAAATGGAACATGAATATTTATCTTTGTACTTTTAAATAGTACTTTTGCCATAATTAAGAAGTTCTTCATATATCACAGTCATATCTGTCCACTGAATTACTAATAACAAGGAATTACTGAAAACTCGATATATAAAATTACTCTCTACCATACTACCATGCAAGTTGGCTCTGCAATTTAAAATGTTAAATGTATTTCTATATTGAAGTATATGTGTAATTTATAATGAAAATTACAGTAGTTTGTAGATCTTCTTAAATTTTAGAGATATATTTTATATATATATGTACTGTATTTTGGATGTGTAAAACTTCTATTTATGTATTGAAAGATTTTGTGTTTGCATTTTATTTATTATACAAACTATATAGAATTACTATTTTCCTAGTTTTGTTAGTGTGAACCAGTCATTAGAATTAATTGTGCAAACAGTACTTCAGCATAAGTTTTCATTTCTGCTTACTATTTTTAGGCTGAATAACAGATTTAGAAAGTGAGTCTCACAGGTAATACAGGTCTTAGAAGTAATTTTGTTACTATGAACTTTAGTATCAGCAGTCTATAAGGAAAAACTATCTAAATCTATTAGATAGTGATAGATGACACGGAGTGGGATGACCTCTTTTTAAATGGCTTCTGAATTATTTCAGTACCTTCTCTAGCCGCTTAGAAAAGCGCTTCTGTTTATAAATGGTTTACCTAAACATTAAAAGTTAGATTAGCCCCTCAAAACACACACACTTGACTAAGGCTTTAAGAGAATGAAAATCTATATATTATCTTTGGCACACAAAACTGGTGCTCTTCTTATTTGACTGATTATGCTATACTACTTCAAAAAGTTATGTTCTGAGGTAGCCCCATGGTAGGAGTCGTAGGGAATTCTAATCTGATCTTCAGTTTCCAAAACTTGCCTTAAAGCAGAGCTTCCCTGCTACTAAGAGATGTAGAAATTCTGGGAGCTGGCAAAACCAGTTTTGAAAATCCCTAGTCAAGCAGTATTCACTCCTCATTCTTACCTCTTATGCTTTACTGTCAACTTTTTTGTTGTTGACCTGTGCTGTGTATAGGAGCCCAAGGCAACATCAACCTCATAACTTTAAACCCTCCCTTATGGGTTCTCTGTTTGAAAGATGGGTCTAGAGGGTTGACTTTTTTCTTTTTCCAGGTGGTTCACAAAATAGGTTTCCAGTCTGATTCTCAAGGAAAAAGAATTTCTCGCCATCCTTATTATGTGTATCAGAATATTCTTCCAGTTGTCAGGAAGGATCCTTTTGAGGTATTATCGTTTTTAGAATGATACAGTAAATGGCATATCAAAATTAGTAGTATCTTTTCCAAGTAGTATCTTTGCAAAAACACCTTTAAAAATTATTAGCCTCTTGATAGAAGCTTAAAAATATTCTTTAGAACTTCATACTGCCAACCCAGAAACAAAGTGATATTTTCACAAATACATTATTTATATGTATGTATGTGTGAGAGAAAAATAATATAAACTCACTGAAGTAGAATAATTTTCTTGGTAGTACATACTGTTTGAAAAAGTAAAATTTTGATTTCAGAACACTCCAAAGGAAAAGAAACAGTTTTAAGAATTCCCATTTTTTGGTGCCTGTTTTTACATTGTATTGTGATTCTATTGGAATTTCCAGCTTGATGAAGTTACCATGTGGTCCAGCATGTGGGTACATTTCTAAGAACATTTTCTAAATCACCCATGTAATGGACTGAATGTTTATATCCCCACAAAATTCATATATTGAAACCCTAATCCCCAGTGTGATGGTTTCTGGAGGTAGGGTATTTGGGAGGTAATTAGGTTAAGATGAGGTCATGAGGGTGGGGACTGGTGATGGATTAGTGTAAGAGACCAGAGCTCTCCTTCTATATCCCTTCCCTATGAGAAGGCAGCCCACTGCAAGGCAGGAAGAGGGCCCTCACTAAGTACCAAATCTGTCTGTACCTTGATCTTAGACTTCCCAGCTTCTAGAACTGTGAGAAATAAATGTTGTTTAAGCCATCTAGTCTGTGGTATTTTGTTATGGTTGCCTGAGCTAAGACAAACCTGAAGTCCACAGTTTACCTTAGGGTTCATTCTTGGTGGTGTATGTTTTATAAGGTAAGGTAAGTCGCTCAGTCGTGTCTGACTCTTTCCGACCCTGTGGACTGTAACCTACTAGGCTCCTCCGTCCATGGGATTCTCCACGCAAGAATACTGGAGTGAATTGCCATTTCCTTCTCCAGGGGATCTTCCCGACCCAGGGATCAAACTCGGGCCTCCCACACTCGAGGCAGACGCTTTAACCTCTGAGCCACCAGGGAAGCCCATGGGCTTAGACAAATGTGTAGTAACATGTATCTGCCTTTATAGTAACGTAGAAACTAAGCACTGCTCTAAAAATCCGTGTTCTGCCCATTTATTCCTCCCTCCCCACTAAGCCCTGGCAGCCATAGATATCTTACTGTTTTCATATTTTTGCCTCTTTCATGTTATACAGTTAGAATTATACAGTATGTACCCTTTTTAGATGGGTTTATTTCATTAGTAATATGCATTTGGGCTTCCCTGGTAGCTCAGATGGTAAAGAATCTGCCTGCAATGTGGGAGATCCGCGTTCAATCTGAGTCGGGAAGATCCCCTGGAGAAGGAAATGGCAACCCACTCCAGTATTCTTGCCTGGAAAATCCCATGGACAGAGGAGCCTGGCGGGCTACGGTCCATGGGGTTGCAAAGAGTCGGACACGACTGAGCAACTCACACACAATATGCACTTTAGTTTCCTCCATGTTTTCTCATGGCTTGAAAAAAACGGCCCATTTCCCAGTACTGAATAATATTCCATTGTCTCGATGTTTTACAAGTGAGGAATCAAATTTAGATCACAATAATTCTTAATTTTCTTTTGATCTAATTGAAAAGTGTCATATAAAATGTAAGCTAAAATAGTGTCTGTGTGAACAGGATTCACTTTCCTTCCTGAAGGCCTAGATGATGATTTCTGAAACACTTTTTAAGCACAGTTTTCCAAACTGGGTGGAGGATGCACCACTGAATTAAAATTTCTGCTGGACCAAAAGAGCTTATCGAGAAGAGACGTCATGAACCGCTCTGCAGGCACATCGGGGTGGCACGCAGTCCCGGAGCTGCCTGGCGGGCACAGCGGCGCCTCCGCCCGAAGCCGCCCAGCAATTGCGGCTGGGGCCATCTGGGACCACGCGTGAGGGTAGAGGTGCCACTACCATCCACTGTCGTGGGAAAGACAGGGCACCGACTCTGGAGACCCTGAAACTTACTAGCTGAGCAATTTGCTAGCCCTTTCCAGCCTGTGAACATCCTTCAGTCAAACAAGACCTTCTTTTTGGCAAGGGTCTGGCTAATTCAGCATCTCTTCGTAGTGAAAGGAGGTCGGAGGCGCTTGAAGTGCCTTTAGCTTCCGGGCCCGGGCCCGGCAGGCGCAGGCGGCGGGAGGACCCGGCGCTGGGGGCGCTCGGCGCCAGCCGCGCTTCCGGATCCCGGCGAGCGGCGTCAGCGGAACGGGCGGCTCCCAGCGCGGCGTAAACAAGGGCCCTCCGCGTGGAGGTCGGAGGCGCTTGAAGTGCCTTTAGCTTCCGGGCCCGGGCCCGGCAGGCGCAGGCGGCGGGAGGACCCGGCGCTGGGGGCGCTCGGCGCCAGCCGCGCTTCCGGATCCCGGCGAGCGGCGTCAGCGGAACGGGCGGCTCCCAGCGCGGCGTAAACAAGGGCCCTCCGCGACGAGAAGCGAGCTGGAGGCGGGGCTGACGGGCTGCAAGCTGGTGGCAGCCCGGGGCGGACCCTTGCCCGCCCTGCTCGCGTCCCTGCGCCCTCGCCGCCCCTAGCCCGCACCCCCTCCTCAAGCGGCGAGAGGCCGTCCTCGCAGAGACGGGCCGGGAGGACCGGAGCCCGGGCGGCGGGGCGCGGCCGTAACGCCGAGCCCTTCGCCGCCGCCGCGCGTCTCTTTCTTGTCCTTTGTCTTTTTCTCCTCCGCGGGTGCGGGGATTCCTGGTGAACCGAAGTGCAGCCTCAAGATGGCCGATGGCTACGAGGACCTGCGGGAGGACGAGCTCCCAGGGCCGGCCTACGAAGGCTACGAATCCGCGGAGCTCGCCTGCCCTGCCGAGCGCAGCGGCCACGTAGCCGTCAGCGACGGGCGCCACATGTTNTCCGCGGGTGCGGGGATTCCTGGTGAACCGAAGTGCAGCCTCAAGATGGCCGATGGCTACGAGGACCTGCGGGAGGACGAGCTCCCAGGGCCGGCCTACGAAGGCTACGAATCCGCGGAGCTCGCCTGCCCCGCCGAGCGCAGCGGCCACGTAGCCGTCAGCGACGGGCGCCACATGTTTGTCTGGGGCGGTTACAAGGTCAGTGGGCGGCGGGGCGCGCGGGCGTCGGCCGGCAGTTAGCGGGCGGGGGCGGCGGGCCGGGCGGGAGGGCCAGCGTGGCCGCGCCGGGCGCCTTCCGCGCCCCCGCGCCGCGGCTCCGCCGGGTAGCCCGCTCTCTCGCGAGTGTGGGAACCTTCCCGCGGGTCTCCCCACCCGTCCCAGGGCTGCTGGGCTGTTGTCACGCCCGCCTTCTGCTTACAAAGCCTGCTCCCCGCTCCCTGCCCGCGCTTGCCCAGCGCGCTGTTGGATATCCGAGCTTTACCTGCGGAGGGCGCGGCGGGCGGTGCGAGGCCGCGAAACGTTTTTATTTAAAGGGTTGGTGTGTAAGAAGTGACAGTGTGTGAGGTCACTCTTTACTTGCTGTCGGGCATAGAGCCGGGGTCCGGTGCCCGCTGATGCCGTGGCCCACTTATGGGGAGACGGCCGCGTAGGGAAAATGCATCGGAATTCCCCAAGGCCGCAAGAATTGACTTGTTGGACCTTCCTGCTGGTTCAGGAGTCCCAGCTACACCTGTGCACCTGCCATCCTAGTGTTATTCGAATGTTTCGGGGCTATTTTCCTTTTGATTTCAGCTGAGAAAGGGTTGCGATTTTTCACATGAAACTCCTATAAAGAAAATTAATGGAAAATTTGTATCAATAACCGAAAAAAAAGATCAACAGTAACGGCTTTTAACTACAGAATGCAGCCCTTTGACCCTTAGTCATGAACCAGTATGATTAGTTACCAGTTGAGAGCATATAGTTGTGTTTCTTCTCTTTTCCTCTGTCTGGAAATCCTGCCCAAGTGCCTCCTATTTAAACCTTCTCACTAGTTCTCTTGCCCTTTTGCTTTTAGAGCTTCTTAATAACACTCCACATTCTAGAATTGTCTTATTTCATTTGCTGGAGTGGTTCAGATCTGTTCTTACCAAAAACATTTTTAGTCTCTTTTTAAAAAACATGATCTGCCCCCGCTCCAATTTGCTAGGAATCTAGTCCTGTACACCAGTGCCTTCCATGACTTGGAAGCACTAGGTGATTCTGGTAATAGATTTTAGCTTATGCTACAGTTGATGTGACCATTTTTTGAGATGACTCTGAAGAAGATAGCTGGGAAAAAGCTGTCTTGATTACTTCCTTTGGTTCCTTTCTCCTAATCTTAATTAATCTGAAATGTTTTCCCCAGCCTCCAGTGAATAGGTGTTCAGAAGAGGGTATTTGATAGGAGCAAGGTGGCTGGTACCCGGTGACTTTTATTAAAATGTAAATAATTGCCTTGGAGAAAAGTAAAACTGTTCATCTCCAGTAGGGAGAGGGAAGGTGAGGGGAGAGGGGAGAAGGGTTGTGCAGGTGGAAGATTCTGAAGGTGAGTTGTGGAGGGCCTGGATGCCCAGGGCTGAGGCGGGGTGGAGAAGCGTGACTAGTGAAGTAAGTTTGCAGTTCTCAAACAGGCCTTCCTCCACATTCTGGCTACAGCCCTAAGAGTACCACACACCGGAGGCCCTTGGGAGATTGTTTTGATTTCAATAAACCTTAGCTTCACACACAGAAGTCAGTTTTCCTCCTCCTGCCAGACTGATGTACTCTGGGTCAACCTGCTATCTTGCTGCCAGCCTTTTTGTTTCATAAGTGGTGGAGTGGAAAGAGAAATGTTTACATGCCCAGATGTTCTGTTCTGGGTGTTTTTCAAGCTTATGACTGTGACACCCATTCTTAGTGAACTGCAGCTGTTTACTGTATGTCAACATTGTTCAGAAAGTGGCCAGGGTGGTTCAAAGTCTGGAGAGGTCAGGCAAAGTGGTTGAAGTTGCAAATTCAGGGAAAGGAGGCTGGAATCCTGGTTCCACCATTCCTTGCTGAGTAGCCTTGGGCAACTTCTCTGAGAAACCTATACCAGCTATTTCTTATGGTTGTTGTGAGGATTAAATATAGCACTCCATGGATAGCACTTCACTAGTTCTGGCATATAGTCGGCTCTATCTGAAGGGAAATGAAGCAGAACAAGGAACTTAAGATTTTGTACAAGGACTTTAATATTTGCAGTTCTGCCCTCTCTGCTTCTTGGTAGAGAATGAATGGCTAAAAGGGAAGAACGTCTGACCTGTTAGTGTGGATCAGGTGCTTTCAAAGTAGAACTTTCTTTAGCCTGCCAACATGACACAGATAATCTCCCGTGAGGTCATGTAACTCAGATTTGGTGCATGGAGTGATACAGTGGCCTTAGAGATTACCTGGAGATCTCTTAACTTCATGCATCACTGCAACTGCTATATCAAGAATTTGAATTGAGGCCTGTCTATATTAAGCATTACTTTGAGTATGAGGCATGGGGTAGAGAGAACTGTACATGTGATAGAATTGTTAAAACCTGTTTAACTTCTTGTAACTCTCAGTATCTCAAATGAGATAGATGTGAAAAAATATACAATAGTGCCTCTTTAGAATACAAGTTATTTTTTGTATTTGCAACTTTTTGTTGTTGTTTTAGAGTAATCAAGTCAGAGGATTATATGACTTTTATCTGCCTAGAGAAGAACTCTGGATCTACAACATGGAGACTGGAAGATGGTAACTGTGGATATGGGGACTAGAACATCTAAATAAGGTTGCAAACAAAACCAGACTCTGTAACACCCATACTACTGAATAAAAACACTTAAATTAAAGATGCTAACCTAGCTGTATATTTTGAAAACCCTGTTCTACTAGTTTAGCTTAGCTGCTAAGCTTAGATACTTTTGTATTTCTTCAGTAGTTACTAGATGCTTTTATGGCCTTTGAAGAAACTTCTATTCAGAACTGTGTCAAGTATTATAGCAATATTAAAGAGGTAGAGGCTTCAGATCCGGGAATGGAAATACAATAAAAGTTCCATATATATATTCAATATGTTATGTCTTGTTATGTATTTTGAATGAGAGAAGAATTTGTAGACTATATTTGCTGGAAATAAAGGTAGTATTCTATTATAATGAGCTCTAATATTAAAATTTCTATGCAGATTTCTTTGAATTAGCATATTTTGCCTTAAAAACAAAATTAAATTTGCCATCCATGCAAACGGGTTATTCTGAAAGGACTTTTTGCCAGTTTCATACCAGTAATACTCGAGTACGTTCTCAGCAGAATTAATGAATTCTCAAAATGCTGGGTTGGCTGTGTTTTGAGGATTTAGAAAGTAGTTTTCCCCATGGTTTGCTTTATGAAAACTTATCTGTTATATATTTTAGCAGATTTGAGATCTCAGAAATAGGAGAATACTAGTTTCACTTAAGAGTTCAACTAAAAATAAACCAGGATTATTTTTGCATATAGTTAGTGCATTGGAGAAGGAAATGGCAACCCACTCCACTGTTCTTGCCTGGAGAATCCCAGGGACGGGGGAGCCTGGTGGGCTGCCGTCTATGGGGTCGCACAGAGTCGGACACGACTGAAGCAACTTAGCAGCAGCAGCAGCAGCAGTGTTAATCTAGCTGTTTAACGCTCTTTCTAGAGAACTGGACACTTATAATTATATTCCTTTAATGGGGAAACTTTAATTTAAAAAAAAATTCAACCCCATGAAGAATTTTTACAAAATAAGTCTGTCAAAACTTAAAAATTGGGAATTCCCCAGTGGTCCAGTGGTTAAGACTCCACGCTTCCACTTCAGGGGGCACAGGTTCAGTTCCAGGTGGAGGAACTAAGTTCCTGCATGTCCCACAGCACAGCCAGAAACAAACATAAAGCTTAACATAGATGAAGCGATATTAGGAGCAGAAGCCCTTGAATGTCATATTAATATTCTGAATCTTAGAATTAACTTTTGATTCAGATTCACTTTTAGACTTAGAGTTAAAACAGGTAAAGAGCACTCAGAGGAATGGCTGGCCTCTAGTAGACACTACCTGAGTGTCTGTAGTATTACATAAGGTCGGAATCAGACTAATTTGAATGGCTAAATGTGACTGAATTAAAAAACACTTATTAATCTGTCAGGACTGAGATATTGAAGTTTTCCTCCTTTGGTTCTTGGCCCACTCAAAAAACAAAACCATCACTTATGGTCAAGTAACTAGAAAAAGCAAACAATTCAGTTAGAGAAACGTTGAGATGGTTTGCTCCTAGAGTGATATATGGCATGTGGGCTTTCAGAGCCTCCCATGCTGTCACGCTAGTGCCTGCTGGCACAGCCTGTGAGCCAGTGAAAGGGACAAGTTCATTCTTCTAGTTAATTTTAGAGCTAGAAGAGACCTCAGCAGAGCTACTCACCCCTTATTTTTTCCTTTTATTGTGGGGATAGAATTAGAAGACTGGATACATTGTTGCATTTCTTCTTCTTGGGGAAATTTATTTACATTCAGTTTTTTCCCCTCTCAGGAAAAAAATTAACACTGAGGGTGATGTTCCTCCTTCTATGTCAGGAAGCTGTGCCGTGTGTGTGGACAGGGTGCTGTACTTGTTTGGAGGACACCATTCAAGAGGCAACACAAATAAGGTTAGTGTGTGTAAGGATGGTTTCAGTAACTGTTCTTTTTCAGACCACTTATTTCTGAGGTTAGCCCAGTTTATTCCTGCTCAAGTTCAAAAACGTGTACTTGATTGTGGTATGTTCTTTGCAGCTACTTATTATCTTATTAATAAAATGCTGTAGTATTAGTATTTAGTTTATAGTAAACTAAAAACAAGATGCAGTTTGGGGGGCGGGGTGGGGTATTGGTGGCTCAGATGGTAAAGAATCTGCCTGCAGTGCACAAAACTTGGGTTCAATCCCTGGGTTGGGAAGATCCCCTGGAGAAAGGAATGGCTATTCACTGCAGTATTTTTGCCTGGAGAATTCCATGGACAGGAGCCTGGCGGGCTACAGTCCATGGAATTACAGTGAGTTGCACACAATTGAGCAACGAACATACACAGTAAAATTTAACAGGCCACAACTCAAAAAGCTGTAAGGAGAAATTAACACTGACAAAATTTCATATACTAACATTCCTATAACATGCCACCATAAGATACTGTTGTTCAGACTTTGTCTGTTTTGCCCAAATAGGGAAAAGGCATGTTTTTCTCAGGCCCGTACGAGACAGATGCAGTCAGAAAGATGCATGTAATATACGTTCAGTTCAGTTCAGTTGCAGTCATGTCCGACTCTTTGAGACCCTGTGGACTGCAGCATGCCAGCCCTCCCTGTCCATCACCAACTCCGAAAGTTTACGCAAACTCATGTCCATTGCATCGGTGATGCCATCCAGCCATTTCATCCTCTGTTGTCCCCTTCTCCTCCTACCTTCAGTCTTTCCCAGCATCAGGGTCTTTTCCAATGAGTTGGTTCTTCACATCAGGTGGCCAAAGGATTACAGTTTCAGCTTCAGCATCGGTCCTTCCAATGAATAATCAGGACTGGTCTCCTTTAGGATGGACTGGTTGGATCTCCTTGCAGTCCAAGGGACTCTCAAGAGTCTTCTCCACCACTACAGTTCAAAAGCATCAAGTCTTTGGAGCTCAGCTTTCTTTATAGTCCAACTCTCACAACCATACATGACCACTGGAAAAACCGTACTACTAGCTTTGACTAGACAGACCTTAGTTGGCAAAGTCATGTCTCTGCTTTTTAATATGCTGTCTAGGTTGGTCATAACTTTCCTTCCAAGGAGTAATCGTCTCAATTTCATGGCTGCAATCACCATCTGCAGTGATTTTGGAGCCCAAAAAGATAAAGTCTGTCTCTGTTTCCACTGGTTCCCCATCTATTTCCCATGAAGTGATGGGACCAGATGATCTTCGTTTTCTGAATGTTGAGTTTTAAGCCAACTTTTTCACTCTCCTTTCACTTTCATCAAGAGGCTCTATAGTTCTACTTCACTTTCTGCCATAAGGGTGGTGTCATCTGCACATCTGAGGTTATTGATATTTCTCCTGGCAATCTTCATTCTAGCTTGTGCTTCATCCAGCCCAGCGTTTCTCATGATGTACTCTGCATATGAGTTAAATAAGCGATGTGGCAATATACAGGCTTGATGCACTCTTTTCCTGATGTGGAACCAGTCTGTTGTTTCATGTCCAGTTCTAACTGTTGCTTCCTGACCTGCATACAAGAGGCAGGTTAGGTGGTCTGGTATTCCCATCTCTTTCAGAATTTTCCACAGTTTGTTGTGATCCACACAGTCAAAGGCTTTGGCATAGTCAATAATGCAAAAGTAGATGTTTTTCTGGAACTTCTTGTTTTTTCGATGATCTAGCAGATGTTGACAGTTTGCTCTCTGGTTCCTCTGCCTTTTCTAAATCCAGCTTGAATATCTGGAAGTTCACGGTTCACGTACTGTTGAAGCCTGGCTTGGAGAATTTTGAGCATTACTTTTCGAGCGTGTGAGATGAGTGCAATTGTGCAGTAGTTTGATCATTCTTTGGCATTGCCTTTCTTTGGGATTGGAATGAAAACTGACCTTTTTCCAGTCCTGTGGCCACTGCTGTGTTTTCCAAATTTGCTGGCATATTGAGTGCAGCACTTTGACACTGTCATCTTTTAGGATTTGAAATAGCTCAACTGGAATTCCATCACCTCCACTAGCTTGGTTCAAAGTGATGCTTCCTAAGGCCCACTTGACTTCACATTCCAGGATGTCTGGCTCTAGGTGAGTGATCACACCATCGTGATTATCTGGGTTGTGAAGATCCTTGGTGTACAGTTCTTCTATGTAGTCTTGCCACCTCTTCTTAGTATCTTCTGCTTCTGATAGGTCCATGCTTCCCTGGTGGCTCAGAGGTTAAAGCGTCTGCTTGCAATGCAGGAGATCTGGGTTCAATCCCTGGGTCGGGGAGATCTCCTGGAGAAGGAAATGGCAACCCACTCCGGTATTCTTGCCTGGAGAATCCCATGAACAGAGGAGCCTGGTAGGCTACAGTCCACAGGGTCGCAAAGAGTTGGGCACGACTGAGCGACTTCACTTTCACTGTTATTTCACACATAACTATTTGTGTCCTTTATCCAGCCCATCTTTGCATGAAATGTTCCTTTGGTATCTCTAATTTTCTTGTATAGATCTCTGGTCTTTCCCATTCTATTATTTTCCTCTATTTCTTTGCATTGATCACTGAGGAAGGCTTTCTTATCTCTCCTTGCTAATCTTTGGAACCCTGCATTCAAATGGATGTATCTTTTTCTCCTTTGCCTTTCGATTCTCTTTTTACAGCTATTTGTAAGGCCTCCTTAGACAATCAGTTTGCTTTTTTGCATTTCTTTTTCTTGGGGATTGTCTTGATCACTGACTCCTGTACAGTGTCATGCACCTCCGTCCATAGTTCTTCAGGCACTCTATCAGATATAATCCCTTGAATCTATTTGTCACTTCCACTGTATAATCGTAAAGGATTTGATTTCGGTCATACCTGAACGGTCTAGTGGTTTTCCCCTCTTTCTTCAATTTAAGTCTGAATCTGGCAATAAGGAGTTCATGATTTGAGCCACAGTCTTGTTTTTGCTGACTGTACAGAGCTTCTCCATCTTTGGTTGCAAAGAATATAATCGATCTGATTTCACTGTTGACCATCTGTTGACGTCTATGTGTAGTCGTCTGTTGTATTGTTGGAAGAGGGTATTTGCTATTACCAGTGATGGCACCCCACTCCAGTACTCTTGCCTGGAAAATCCCATGGATGGAGGGCCTGGTGGGCTGCAGTCCATGGGGTCGCTAAGAGTCAGACACAACTGAGGGACTTCACTTTCACTGTTCACTTTCATGCATTGGAGAAGGAAATGGCAGGCCACTCCAGTGTTCTTGCTTGGAGAATCCCAGGGACTGGGGAGCCTGGTGGGCTGCCGTCTATGGGGTCGCACAGAGTCAGACATGACTGAAGCGACTTAGCAGTGCGTTCTCTTGGCAAAACTCTGTTAGCCTTTGCCTTGCTTCATTCTGTACTCCAAGGCCAAATTTGCCTGTCACTCCAGGTGTTTCTTGACTTCCATACCATTGTGTTTGGTAGGACAGAGGAACAGAAAACAAAAAGTGTTAACCCAAGAGGTTATGCTTGAGTGGAATCACATAGTACAGTTGGAAGGAGTATTATGCAAGATATATAGATACCAAGATGCAGAGTTCCACGCAGATATGTCTGGTTTATGGAAATGCCAAGTGATTTGGTGTAAACGGAGCATGTGGGCTGAACTGGTTTCAGATTTCAAACTCTGCTCCTAGGAACTCTAGAGATTTTTGGGGTGATGCTTTGGGACACCTGTGAGAGAAGTATATGGGGTTAGGCAGGCTCCACACCACCCTTTTCCTCCTTCCTTTTAACAACTGTCAGTCAGTCAGTTCAGTCGCTCAGTCGTGTCCGGCTCTTTGTGACCCCATGAATCGCAGCACACCAGGCCTCCCTGTCCATCACCAACTCCTGGAGTTCACTCAGATTCATGTCCATCGAGTCGGTGATGCCATCCAGCTATCTCATCTTCTGTCGTCCCCTTCTCCTCCTACCCCCAATCCCTCCCAGCATCAGAGTCTTTTCCAATGAGTTAGCTCTTCGCGTGAGGTGGCCAGAGTACTGGAGTTTCAGCTTTGGCATCATTCCTTCCAAAGAAATCCCAGGGTTGATCTCCTTCAGAATGGACTGGTTGGATCTCCTTGCAGTCCAAGGGACTCTCAAGAGTCTTCTCCAACACCACAGTTCAAAAACATCAATTTTTCTGTGCTCAGCTTTCTTCACAGTCCAACTCTCACATCCATACATGACCACTGGAAAAACCATAGCCTTGAGTAGACGGACCTTTGTTGGCAAAGTAATGTCTCTGCTTTTCAATATGCTATCTGCTGCTAAGTCACTTCAGTCGTGTCCGACTCTGTGCAACCCCATAGACGGCAGCCCACCAGGCTCCCCCGTCCCTGGGATTCTCCAGGCAAGAACACTGGACTGGGTTGCCATTTCCTTCTCCAGTGCATGAAAGTGAAAAGGGAAAGTGAAGTTGCTCAGTCGTGTCCGACCCTCAGCGACCCCATGGACTGCAGCCCTCCAGGCCCCTCCGTCCACGGGATTCTCCAGGCAAGAGTACCGGAGTGGGGTGCCATTGCCTTCTCCGAATATGCTATCTAGGTTGGTCATAACTTAGCTCCACTTATTTATTTATTCACAGTTCACCCTAAGGTAAATCACAGTTCACTTTAATTAAGTGAATAATGTTGCATGTTCTTTGGGTTTGGACAAAAGTATGACGACACATATCCATTATTATAATGTCACACAAGGTATCTCACTGCTCATAAACTTGTGTATACATCTCCTCTCTCCCCCTAAACTCCTGCTATCAGTCTTTTTACTGTCTCCATAGTTTTGCCTTTTCCAGATGGCATATAGTTGGAACTATTTTTATTTTCTTTGCCATTCAAAGAAAAGCCTTTATAACGCCACTCATGGCTCACCCATGCATGGACCTGACATGCTCAAAGTGGTAAACTTTCCCACAAATGCTGCAGCTTTTCTTTCCCTGCTGAGCCCTGTCACACTGGTCCTGCCCAGCAGCACGTGGAGGTGCAGGGGAGCCTGTGCTTCTATTTCTTCATATGAAGGCCACAAGTTTTCCCCCTTGTCACAGTGAGCCCAGATTTCTGTTGGGTATGTTGTAAACAGAGAAGCCATTTCTTCAGGTTCTTATTTTTATATTTAGGCGTTTGCTTAAGATTTTGTTGGAAGAAAGGGTTTTGTACCTAAAAGGTTTTGTAAGGCACTGCTGTACGCTGTTGTTGAGCCATGTATTTTTCAGGATCAAGGGGGAGAAAACTAACTTTGACACAACATGAGGAAACTTGGAGAAAAGACTAGTAGTGGCTTTAGTAAAGGGGAGTGGTCAGAGAAATGGTTAATAGTTAAATTAGTACAGTTGAGAAAAAGAAAAAAAGAAGGTAACTTATTGACTATTTAAATATAAGTACCTGGATGTGAACCCTCTGAAAGACAAATGAATATTTAATCTTTTAAGATTTATCCTTAGCTCCTAGAGTTAAGTGGGCACTTAAGACATGTTTGTTAAATTGAATTTGAAGATGAATTGCCAAGTTTGATTTTTTTTTTTGTAATACCATCCCACAATACATAAATTAGATCAGTACAATTTAAAGTGCCTATTTCAGGCAAAGAATGTAGTAAATTAACACACTTTCTAGTCCTTCAGCCAAAAAGTGGTATGGGGAAAATAGGCTTAATACAAACAAGGTGCACAGTGACTTAGGTAATTTACATTCTGGCAGAAATTTCTTCCCTAGACTCAGACTAGGTAGCATTTTGCAGACTGGCAGCCAGTTTATAATTATACTTTTAGTAGTACTGAATTAGAGGACATTCTTATTAGCATAAATGCAATAACATTAAATGCCAAGGTTGAATTTCCTTCATGTAACAAAATCTAACATTGCTTCTGGCAGTTCTACATGCTGGATTCAAGGTCTACGGACCGAGTATTACACTGGGAAAGAATTGACTGCCAAGGAGTTCCTCCATCATCAAAGGACAAACTCGGTGTCTGGGTATATAAAAACAAGTGAGTGACCAGCACTACAGGTTTGGGTTTTTATGTGGAAAGTACTTTGCCATTCATGTATCCTTTGCTAATAACCATCGTAATCATGTAACATGCCTCTGAAGGCCCATGAAGATTAAGTAAATTAACAGCAAAGCACCTAAAGACATCATTGTTAGCCATATTAGCCATTATTATTTGAATAAGTATTTTTATATACTCAAGTGTGCCTTCTCAGCTCATGGAATATTACAAAACAAAAAAAAAATCTATTGTAACCTGTGGATGTCTGAATTTTTAATGTCTTGGTTTTTTATCAAACAGGTTAATATTTTTTGGAGGGTATGGATATTTACCTGAAGACAAAGTATTGGGAACTTTTGAATTTGATGAAACATCTTTCTGGGTAAATGAAGTTTCGTATTTGCGTATGTGGCCTTAGTCTGTTGAAATAATATACTACCTTTGCTACTAGCTTTGTTCATTTTGCCCTGTTAATAAACCAAAGGTTCTTTTACAAACATTGTTTGTAAAAACTAACTCAGTTTCTTATTTTCTGTAGAATTCAAGTCATCCAAGAGGATGGAATGATCATGTACATATTTTAGACACTGAAACGTTTATCTGGAGCCAGCCTATAACTACTGTGAGTTACTGAAGAATAATGAATTAATTATTAAAGCAAGGGCAATTGCCCTTCTCATTGAAGGGCAGTTGGCAAGTGGTGTAAAATTGACAGTTCATTATTCTCCAAGGAGCCTAAAACTAAAAAGTTAATGAATGTATAGACTAGCCCAGTATCTATCATCTAATAGCTGTTAAAAGTGGTATAGTTTGTAATTAAATAAATGACCTAGTGCTGGATTGGGATTTAAATTACTCAAATGTTAGATGTCTTTTTCCTCTGACACAGTGTCATATAATGTGCTGGCTTTTATTTTAAAAGAAAAGCAAGTAAGCATTCTATTAACTAGCCCATTCAGTAATGTTTCTCAAAAGCTCCCAGTTTTGGTAGTCAGCCTTCAGTACTGCTGTTTACTACAAGTTTGCACTTCAGCTTAAGAGCTCAAGTGTTCTGCACATTCTATCCCACTTCCAGAAAAGACTTCTTTCTGGTATTTATAAAACATTCACTTATTCATCAAATTGTTTTTACGACTTAACTAGGGTAAACCACCTTCACCTCGTGCTGCCCATGCCTGTGCGACTGTTGGAAACAAAGGCTTTGTGTTCGGAGGCAGATACCGAGTGAGTATATAAAATAGTTTCAAAGATATGCTTTTCAGTTCTCAGAATGATAACTAGTTAATTTATCCTCTTTTAGGATGCTAGAATGAATGACCTTCACTATCTTAATCTGGATACATGGGAGTGGAATGAACTGTAGGTATCCTTTAGATATTTAGAAAAGTTTTTCAAAAAAATTCCAATGGATTTCCCCCTTACTCTCTGTTATTAGTACATAATGTACCTGCTTTCCTTTTCTGTAACAATGAATTTTAAGTAAACATGATCACTAAATCCTTAAGGAATCTTTAAATTTTCAGTTCCTGTAACTGTATGTCTAGCACATAACATGTGCTCAGTGTTTGTTGAAAAGATCTAAAGTTGACCTTCCTTCCAGGGAAATAGTTCATTGAAAAGCATGTAGTTAATATCAAGAAGCCTTTTTTAAAGTCTCTTCAAAATTCCATATAAAATTTTAAAGAAAACTTTAAATACAGTAGTGGCTTTTAAATGCTGATATTGTAACTTAGCTATCATTTTCAGAATTCCACAAGGCATATGCCCAGTTGGCCGATCTTGGCACTCATTAACACCAGTTTCTTCGGATCATCTCTTTCTCTTTGGAGGATTTACCACTGATAAACAGCCACTAAGTAAGTACTTTAAAAAAGCTATTATATGTCATTCATAAGTAATATATAAATAGCTGGAAAAAATCAGTATTTTAAGTATATCAGAGGGCTATAGGGATGGTTAGAAGGTTTGGTATTAATTTTGATCCTATAATATACATACAATTGTTTTCATATGACACATCTATCTGTCCAGTAAAAAAAAAAAAAGGAAAAATTACGTAGAGCTCTTTGCCCTGATAAATGGCTGTAACATGAAAAGGGCTTACATGCCTAACTGCAGGGGAAAAAAGGAAATATACTGTCTGTATCTACTCAAAATCTGATTTATTACTGTTTTTACTAAAGCTGCACTCTTAAATATCAGTGTCACATTGACAGAATAACATACTTCATGCTTTTTTCTTTGCTTTAATCAGGTGATGCCTGGACATACTGCATCAGTAAAAATGAATGGATACAGTTTAATCATCCCCATACTGAAAAACCAAGGTATGAACTATTTGAAAGCTAGTTCTTATGTTGAGTGAGGTCCCTGGAGATGTATAAGATTGGTAATGAATGAGAAAATTCAGTTGGCTGCATTCACTTCCTCATAAAAACCCTAGCATTCACTAAGGTTTAATTTGAAAGAAAACCAATGTTCTTAGTATTAGTGCTTTCTTTTTCATCATCTGTGCATGAAAAACAGGGCTGGATTTTGGCTTTTTGCTTTCATTAGAATACTGATATTGTTAAAATTTATACTAAAGCTCTTTACCAGAGTAGAACTGTTTCTAGATTTGTTATTTGAAAAAGCAAATTCTGGTTCTCTTCTAGAAGAGAATTCAAAACCCTGAAGAATGTTTGAGGGTAAGGGAATCAAGAACTTTCAATCAAATTTACAGTTATGCTGTATAACAAATATTAGGAAGTTGAATCATCGGAAAAGAGCCTGTTAGAACACTGCTACTTTTCTTATCTCAGAATTGTTACAGAGACTGCTAAAAGGAAATGATGTAGTTGGAATTGTTATTCAAAGCACATTTGTATAATGTTAGCTTGCGTTTTGGAGAAGGCAATGGCAACCCACTCCAGTACTCTTGCCTGGAAAAGCCCATGGACAGAGGAGCCTGGTGGGCTGCAGTCCATGGGGTCGCCAAGAGTCGGCCACACTGAGCGACTTCACTTTCACTTTTACGCACTGGGGAAGGAAATGGCAACCCACTCCAGTATTCTTGCCTGGAGAATCCCAGGGATGGGGGAGCCTGTTGGGCTGCTGTCTGTGAGGTCGCACAGAGTCAGACACAACTGAAGCCACTTAGCAACAGCAGCAGCTTGCATTTTTATCCACGCCTCTAACCTAAGTAGTACAGTCATGCCACTAAGATGCTTTTTGGCACAAATACTCTTTCCAGAGAGTCAGGCCTGAAGATGCTTTGTTTATTCAGGCAGAGTAAAACAGTCCTCAGATGTTTTGTGTAAGGACAACTGACCCTGCCTGTGAAAAGGAGAGCGCTTATACCACTCATCTCCCAAAGACTTTTATTGCTCATAAAAACCTAGAGAACAGATTGTTCAGTTCAGACTCCTCATTGCATAAATTAGGAGTGGACCAGAGAAGAATGATATCCAGATAAAAGACATTGATTTTTCTAGCGTTTTGTACTTTTCCTTGAGATAACTGTGTCTCAACTTTATGTTTTGGTCTGTGCTAAAGACCTTTAGTCTTTATTTCATCATCTCTATTCTCTAGTATAAATTATCAATTTGGTGTTTGGGGTGACTTCAAACAAGTTCTTGTTTTCAATGTAGATTATGGCATACAGCTTGTGCCAGTGATGAAGGAGAAGTAATTGTGTTTGGAGGGTGTGCCAATAACCTTCTTGTCCATCACAGAGCTGTAAGTACACCACCCTTTATTAAAGGACACTTCATATTATTGCTGAAACTCTGAAGTACTTTTAATGTATCCTTGTCTATTTTTCAGGCACACAGTAATGAAATACTTATATTTTCAGTTCAACCAAAATCTCTTGTAAGGTAAGTAACTTTTTTACTTGGTACTAATTTAAAATTGTTTCTTAAACACTTTAGTGTTTTTGAAAAAATAGGTTTATGGATAATTTAAGGGCAATAATAAACTTTCGTTGATAAAACTATCCAGTTCCTATGAGAATCTTTAAAGTGCTTTTTCTTTTTTGGTAGTTTTTCAAGTGAATATACCTCTAAACAGTAAAGTGAAATTATTTTTCTTTGTTCACTTTTAGGCTAAGTTTAGAAGCTGTCATCTGCTTTAAAGAAATGTTAGCCAACTCATGGAATTGCCTTCCAAAACACTTACTTCACAGTGTTAATCAGAGGTTTGGTAGTAACAACACTTCTGGATCTTAAGGCTTCATAGATAATACCTCTGATCACTTGCATGGACAGCAATTCTGTAAACATCAGAGTGAAATCGTTTGTATAATTATATACACTGTTGTAGTTTGCAGCTTTTTAGTTTTAATGTGCATGTGAATGGCCTAGAGAACCTATTTTTGTGTCTAAAGTTTACAATAAATGTATTTAACAGAAGTTAATACTTGGGCTTTTTACCCAAAGGAATGATTATTTCCTATTTGGTAACATCAGGGTCTATGTAGAAACACTGTATTAATTATTCCTACCAGTATCAAAATGGTGAAGTTACTTTTTAAAGACATTAATATTTTAGCTGTTTCTTGAGTAGTCTGTTAGTTGAATTTAAAACACTAGACTACATAAAGTGGTTGTTGATAGGACTAAGCTGGTTAAAGAAACCTTGGAAGGACCAACGGCTGTCCAGTCCTCGTCCCCAGTGCTTTGGTGTAAGGGCCGGGGCAAGTGGAGTTGCTCACGTTGACTCTAGGCAGCCTGTTCAATTGTTTCAAAGTTAACAGCTTTTACAGCTCATAAAGAATGGAAATAATGTAGGACTTTATTCTCCATTGTTAGGAGACAGAAGGAAAAAGCTGGGTCAGGAGTCTTTAGTGGTAAACCTGAAAGTGCACTTATAATATTATAGGTTAAGATACTCTGTAACATGCTACTGATAACTGCTAGAGGTGGAAAATAAAAAGGCACAGAGCTGAATGAGATTACAAGAAAGAAGTTAAGATGAAAAGTAAAGGTATCATATAAATGTGTGGAAGTTATCAACACCAATTTCTTCTAGGTGTTATCTTAAGCCAAGTCATGGGTTGTATTTAAAATCTGGTCTAATATGAGTAAAGGCAGAAGTCTACTTCCTCAAGACTTAAATGTATAACGACCCCAAACCCCACCAGGAAAAACAAAACTTTTGTGATTGGCCTGTAATAGATATATTAGATGTTATGTACAGTAGACTACCAAGTCAATAGTCTAACCAGTTGAGCCACTTCACTATTCCATTTCTTTACAACATGAAATGAATACTTACTATTAACCTTCCGAATTTCAAGAAAATGTAGAATAACTGCAGTTGTTTACAATTAGCATTTGCTGTCCACAAATATTTTAGGAAATCCTATCATAGTGTTTCCTCTCTATAAAACTGGAAAAAAACCAAGTCGTTTTGGTGAATACAGCAAGGCAATGTTAGTCACTTTTAAATGCGGAAGTCTTGTTACATTATGTTTTCATCTCTGAACTTCCAAAAGACTATAACACTGACTCTTCTCAAATGTTTTAGAATTTCATTTCAGCTATTTTCTTTTTACATTCAGAAGATTGGGTGCAGACACTTTCACTTTGCCAGGAATGTTTCTTGATAAATCCGTGTCCTAAAAAAAAAAAAAAAGGCTGAATATTTTCACAATCACATTTTTATGATCTTTATATGTCCTCTGCTGCCAAAAGAATGACATTTCTAAAATTTTCATCTGAAATTATTTTACTTATTTTATATTGCTTCTAGCAAGACAGCAATTTCTACCAAAGTGATAGCTGTAGCTTCCATCTGCTAACAATGCAAAACCAAAAATAAAAAAATTGTAACTGCTCACATTTAACTGTACCACCAATCTCTAGAGGTTTCTACAGGAATACTTTACCTTTACACTGCGGAATAAGTCTTTTTCTCTTGCTGTTGCTTCTTTGGAATGCATGAAACTATTCAAGGCTGTTTTTGCAGCTGTAAGCAGAAAATAGAAGAATCTACTTCTGTTCAGTCAAGAAATGTTTAAAATCATAATTCACAAAAAGATTTTAAATACCTTTTCCCTTTTTCTGAACTCCAGGAGTAAGTTTCACTTTGTATCTTTAAAAAGGAATTGCATGTGTTACTAAACAAATTACAAAATGATTCATAAGTCAATGTTGTGGCAGCTGTTTGAGTCAACTCATAATGACTTACTTATAGTTTGTCATGGTGGTATATGGGGCACATATTGGAATGGCGAACAGTAGTACATCTTCAGAATGTGGCTGCCCTGTCAAAGAGTCAAACAGATTTTCCTAAAAAGGGAAAACAAAAACAATTACAAAAGCTATTTACACCAGCCCTAAACTAGGAAAATTCTAATAAAACAATACATTTTATCATTTTCTGATATAGATATATAATCTTTCACCCTTTGGGGCTATATATAAAGCAGAGCTTAATGATGATTTTCAAAATGACACTTAGATATATTTAAGAGAAAGGGAGAAAATGGGAGGCATTTTTGGTTGTCATAACTGAATCAGCATTGGGGGCGGAAACAATATTATTGACATCTATTATTGGGTAGATGCCAGGGATGGGACAACTCCCCACAAAAAAGAATTATCCATCCCCAAATGTTGAAGATGTCAAAGTCGGGAAACTGGATTAGGACAGTCATCTCTCATGCCTGTTCTTAAGGAGAAATTCTAGGGCTTCTTAAAGTTCCCATTTTGTGGGCTGCCTAGAAGATTGCCTGTATTCATCTAAGTCGGGAAACTGGATTAGGACAGTCATCTCTCATGCCTGTTCTTAAGGAGAAATTCTAGGGCTTCTTAAAGTTCCCATTTTGTGGGCTGCCTAGAAGATTGCCTGTATTTATCTAAGTCGGGAAACTGGATTAGGACAGTCATCTCTCATGCCTGTTCTTAAGGAGAAATTCTAGGGCTTCTTAAAGTTCCCATTTTGTGGGCTGCCTAGAAGATTGCCTGTATTTATCTAAGTCGGGAAACTGGATTAGGACAGTCATCTCTCATGCCTGTTCTTAAGGAGAAATTCTAGGGCTTCTTAAAGTTCCCATTTTGTGGGCTGCCTAGAAGATTGCCTGTATTTATCTAAGTCGGGAAACTGGATTAGGACAGTCATCTCTCATGCCTGTTCTTAAGGAGAAATTCTAGGGCTTCTTAAAGTTCCCATTTTGTGGGCTGCCTAGAAGATTGCCTGTATTTATCTAAGTCGGGAAACTGGATTAGGACAGTCATCTCTCATGCCTGTTCTTAAGGAGAAATTCTAGGGCTTCTTAAAGTTCCCATTTTGTGGGCTGCCTAGAAGATTGCCTGTATTTATCTAAGTCGGGAAACTGGATTAGGACAGTCATCTCTCATGCCTGTTCTTAAGGAGAAATTCTAGGGCTTCTTAAAGTTCCCATTTTGTGGGCTGCCTAGAAGATTGCCTGTATTTATCTAAGTCGGGAAACTGGATTAGGACAGTCATCTCTCATGCCTGTTCTTAAGGAGAAATTCTAGGGCTTCTTAAAGTTCCCATTTTGTGGGCTGCCTAGAAGATTGCCTGTATTTATCTAACAACGTGAATAAATTTAGGACAAAACACTTGGTAGAGTCAGTGCTTACTATATGCCATGAACTTTTCTAAATGCTTTATGTATACTATCTTAGTTCTCACACAATTCTCCCAGTAGAGGCAATTATATCCGTTTTTCAGATAAGGAAACTGAGGCACAAAGAAAAATGTTTCCAAGGTTGTAGTTATATGTAATAGAGTTAGGATTCAAACCCAAGAATGTGTTACTCCAGAGCGTGGAGTCTTTTTTTTTTTTTTTTTTTAAGCCTTTTTAAGTTTTAGCTAGAAGTTGTATACCAGATATTGTGGGACCTGGATTGCAGTCAGTGTTGTAGTATGAACCCCAACACAAAATCATACCTCATTTCCCTGCTGGTCTAGATCTTGTTCTTCCTGTTTCAAATATATAAAAATTTAAAAGTCAGTTGTAACTTAAATTGAAACTCTATACCACTGAAATCTATGAAGAGAAAAACTGATAAATGTAAGACAAAGTTAATACATGTGTCTAGTATATGAGAAAGCAATGCCATTCAAAGAGAAAAAGGATGTGCCCTAAAGTTAAAAAAAAGACTTCTACAGAATATATGCTAATGGGTCCGACCCTTTGCGACCACATGGACTGTACAGCTCACCAGGCTCCTCTGTCCATGGGATTCTCCAGACAAGAATACTGGAGAGGGCTTGCCATTCCTTCTCCAGGGGATCTTCCCCACACAGGGATTGAACTTAGGTCTCCTTGCACTGCAGGCAGATTCTTTACCATCTCAGCTGCCAGGGAAGCCCATTGATGATTATGAATATTTTAACAGTTATGAATATTTGAGTGTAAGGTTTACAGAGTAAGTAATATAAAAACATGAAGACAAAGTGAGTTTTAATATTACTAAACAACACTGTTCAGGGAACCAAGAAAACAGTAATACATTTAGGATCCCTGTAAGCACTACCTGCACTGAATGGAGCACACAATACAACCAAAGTTAACTGCCATGAATAAAAATATAAAGTTAACTGCCATGAATAAAAATATAAAGGTGAAGCAAAATTTGTTTACCGATTTATAAAACAATAAATCCTTTGTTCAGAATTTCAAAAAGATGTATATATTCATGCAAGAAGATATACATTAAGGCCAGACTTTCGTACTCAGCTGATAGAACAACTAGGCAGCTATCTTAACTGGAAAAACGTTAACATTTCACACTGTGTAGTCACATTTGACATCATGTAATACAGTATATATTCTTATATAAAAATTAGAAAAGTGCAAATTCATTTCTCATTCATGGTCAACATAATCCTAGTTATCTGTTTTAACTAAATTTCCACCAGAATCTAGTTTCTCCATAAATTCTAATGGCTTATGATAAACTTTTCAGGAGCTATCCAACACTGCCAATTTTATATACGGCAATTAAAATTTAGGTCTTTCAGGCTTTCTAAGGAAGCTTCCCATTAAGAATAGGGTTACCAATCACCCTGGTTTTATGTTAGCACTGTAAATCCCCTGTCCTGGGAACCTTGAGATGCTGGTCACCCTAATTAAGAAGCAAAAGCCCATGTGTGTGGTAGCCTTACCTTGTCATCATGTGGTTCATCTACAGCCAAGTCTTGTAACTCATGAGTGGTAACTTCAAGGGATGGAGTTTCTTTCTTTATGCTGTCCGAGACTCTTGGTCCACCTCTGGGTTTCTGGGGCTGTTTCTTCACTGGTTCATCCTTTATTTTGCCTTTCTTTCCCTTTTTCCCTTTTTCTTCTTTGTTCGAACCTGCAGACTTCATAGAGGGAAGAACAGTTAATGCTGATGGTGTTTTCAGTGTTGTCAGTTCTTTAACCAAGTAATGAATGCACAGCATATGATAGGCAGTGATCTGGATGCCCCTTGAAAAACAAATGAAAATATTATTAAATGTTACTTACTCCCAGCAATTTCATGATGAGCTCACGTTCTTCTTCATCTTGGTCCTTGTATTTTTCCTTCATTTTTTTAATTTTACTCTACAAAAGAAAAAAATTTTTGATTGGAAAAATTTAGCAGTAAGAAAATGTTAAGATGTATATAAAGAAAAGGCATGTCTTTAATTCTGTCAAAATGCTTATTCAGTAAGGCTCCACTTTACCAAACAATATGGAGTCTTTGAAGATGGATAAACCATAGTCCTCACCCTCAAACAATTGACCATCTTGTGGAAAAATATACACAGAATAAGAGTAAATTAATGCAAAATATTCTAAATGCAAACAAGTTTATATCTACGATAATTCAGACAAAGGAGACTTTTTTTTAGCTTGAGCAAGAACTGAAGGGAAGAAATAAAGCAGAACTGAAAGATTCATTGCATCTGGGAATACAGGAAAGGCAAGATTATAATGTAAAGACAGAACAGAGTAGTAACAGCTAGTCATCACACATGGCTGTCATCAGGATACACATAAGAACAGGAAACGGTACAGCAAAGTTTAGCTGGGTATTATTGCAGAGACTCTTAATACCTTGGATTTCATCAGCTAAACTACTGATTCTTTACTCTGGGTATACATCCAAATCACTCGACCAGTTTTTAAAATCATAAGACATACAGGCTTCACCTCCAAAGGCTTTCATTTTGACTAGTCTTAGCTAGGACCCAAATAACAAATTTATAAAATTGTAAAGATTTAATAAGACACACAAAAAACACTATACAAGATTGACAAATCAGACTTCATTAAAACTGACAAATGCTGCTCATCAAAAAACTACTACAGAAGTGAAAAAGCAAGTCTCAAAACATGAAAGATATTTGTAGTACAGATAACCAAGAAAAGACATGTATTTAGGATTTCAAAGAACTCCTATAAATCAGTGAGAAAGTTGGACAACCCAACTTTTAAAAGCTAAATTAAGATTTCAGTATATACACACTTGAATGACTTGAAAAACCCCAACAATACCAAATGAAAGTGACGATGTAAAGCAACTGGAACTCAGATACACAGCTTGGTGGGAAATTGGTACAAGTACCCTGAAAAACTGATAATACCTACTAAGCCAAACACAACATGTGCACTATAACCCAGCATTTCCACTCGTAGCTATACAGGACAGAAATGCATATTTGTGAATCTCAAAGATACAGGTCTTCAACGATGAACAATATAGTAGACAGAAACTGGCAGATGCTATTTAGCAATGCAAATGAACTGTTACAACCACATGGATGATTCACAAGGTTGAGTGAAAGACGTGAGACAGGAACATATAAAGGATGACTGCTTTTCTACATAAAGTTCAAAAACAGGCAAAATAATCTATTGTGATTAAGACATGTTTTTCTCTTGTGGGAATACTATTTAGAAAGGGGCAAGAGTGAGCTTTCTGGAGTAATACAAACATTCAAGGGTCTTGTTCTGAGTGTTGGTTTTACAGATACATGTGCATATAAAAACTGAGCTAAAAGCAAAATATCTGCATATTATTATATATATGTAGCATGTGTACCGAATCATGTCCGACTCTTGGAGACCCCATGGACTGCAGCCTGCCAGACTCCTCCATCCATGGAATTTTTCCAGGCAAGAATACTGGAGTGGGTTGCCATTTCCTCCAGAGGCTCTTCCCAACCCAGGGATCAAACCTGGGTCCACTGTGTCTCCTGCACAGGCAGGCAGATTCTTTACCACTGAGCCACCTGGGAAACCCACTTATATGTACATTACACCACAAAAAAAAAAAAAAAAAAAAAAATTTTTTTGAGAATAAAATGAACAGTATTACCAATAAACTGAACCAAGAAATGGAAAACTCAACAAAAAGAACAGTTTCTTGGCAAAATATAACTTAGGGAAACCAACTTTGGAAAAAAAAAAACCTGAATAGAGTTATGATCACTAAAGAAATTTATTAAGTACTTAAAACCCTATCCTGAAAGTGTTACTTGCTCAGTTGAATCCGACTCTTTTGTGACCGCATGGGCTGTAGCCAGCCAGGCTCCTTGTCCATGGAATTCTCCAGGCAAGAATACTGGAGTGGATTGCCATTTCCTTCTCCAGAGGATCTTCCCAACCCAGGGATGGAACTCGGGTCTCCTGCATTATACGCAGATTCTTTACCATCTGAGCCACCAGGGAAGCCAGATATCCCTAAATATCAGGCCCAATTGCTAAAAAAAAATTTCAAGGAACAAATGATCTCCATTTTATACAAAGTGCTGCTGCTGCTAAGTCACTTTAGTCATGTCAGACTCTGTGTGACCCCACAGATGGCAGCCCACCAGGCTCCCCCATCCATGGGATTTTCCAGGCAAGAGTACTGGAGTGGGTTGCCATTGCGTTCTCCTTCATCCGTAGATGAAATGATAAATACTCAGACTACTTAATACTATCAACTGGACGAATACCCTTAGTGCATACATACGACTTTTTTTTTAAGATAAACGACTAAAAATAAGAATTGCTGAATCAGAGGGTAAATGCACTGTTAGGACTCTTGATTGGAAGTCCCATGGCATATATTCAAACGTGTACTGAATGACTGAATACACATTATCTATTAATTTGATGGGTGAAAAAATTCCCCTTGTTTACATAAACATTTCTCTGTTCTACCCCCTACCCTGCAATTTGCCCTTTCTTTCAATTACATTGATGGTTCTTTTCTCCACTAGATATTTACTTTAGTATTTTTTAAAACATTGACTAGCCACTAATTTTGAATGCTTCATACCCTTTAAAACACAATTTATCGTTCTGTGTCTAGATTTTATTCTGCTTCACTTTTGTACCTGGATGTTCATTAATACCATTCTGTTTTAGAAAGTCTAACAGTAAATGTTTTATTACCTAGTAGGGAGATTTTTTGGGCTCCAAAATCACTGCAGATGGTGACTACAGCCATGAAATTAAAAGACACTTACTCCTTGGAAGAAAAGTTATGACCGACCTAGATAGCATATTCAAAAGCAGAGACATTACTTTGCCGACTAAGGTCCATCTAGTCAAGGCTATTGTTTTTCCTGTGGTCATGTATGGATGTGAGAGTTGGACTGTGAAGAAGGCTGAGCACCAAAGAATTGATGCTTTTGAACTGTGGTGTTGGAGAAGACTCTTGAGAGTCCCTTGGACTGCAAGGAGATCCAACCAGTCCATTCTGAAGGAGACCAGCCCTGGGATTTCTTTGGAGGGAATGATGCTAAAGCTGAAACTCCAGTACTTTGGCCACCTCATGCGAAGAGTTGACTCATTGGAAAAGACTCTGATGCTGGGAGGGATTGGGGGCAGGAGGAGAAGGGGACGACAGAGGATGAGATGGCTGGATGGCATCATGGACTTGATGGCTGTGAGTCTGAGTGAACTCCGGGAGTTGGTGATGGACAGGATGCCTGGCATGCTGCGATTCATGGGGTCGCAAAGAGTTGGACACGACTGAGCGACTGAACTGAACTGAAGGGAGATACATCCTTCATCTTCTTTTTCAAGATTCCCTTAACTATTCTCTGGTACGTATTCTTTCAAACGAACTTTCAAATGTTAATTAAAAATCTCAATTCTTTTTTGAATGACTTCATGCTGAATTTACATAGTAATACAGGGAGAATTGATTTTTTTTCCCCTTTCATCCCTGGTCCAGGAATTGAACTGAGTCCATGTACCACAGCTTGTGAAGCTTGCATGCCTAGAGCCTGTGCTCTACAAGAGAAGCCACTGAAATGAGAAGTCTGTGCACTGCAACTAGAGAGTAGCCCCTGCTTGCCTCAACTTGAGAAAAGCCCAAAGAGCAGTGAAGACCCAGCACAACCAAAAATAAAAAACTCCATAGCAGAAGAAAACTAAATTAAAAAAAAAAAAAAATTTTTAAAGGAATTTAATTTTCTTAAAGATACACCTATACATCAGTTCACAATCTCTACACAGCTACATTTTTTAAAGTATAGGCTACATCCACTACCTCCTCTTTCTTCATCCCCTACTTTTATAAAATATTTAAGAACTGTAACCAAAAGTGCATTAATAATTGAAAACTACTAAGTTAAATTATCAGATCAGCACTGCCTGTTTTTACCTGAGTGTCCCTGGAAAATAAATCAGTCTCCTATTCCTCTTCTACATAACTTGAGAGTTTCTGTATAGATGAACCTAAAAGAACAGAAAGTGATCTCTATGCTCCTTAACACTATCTTTTCAACTAATTTTCAAAGGAAGTCACACAAGATTATTCTTCTGTTTCACTTAAACCTTAAAAAAGGAACCTCACAACTTCACTTGTGAATCATATAGTGCTAAATATTACCTTTTGTCCTCGTTTCATTGGCTGAACAACCGGGACATTTTTGCTTGTGTTCTGATGAGTTTCTATGTGTAGAGCATTTTCTTTTTCTTTGTCCTTTCCTTCTGACATTTCTAAATCCCCTGAGTCATTTGGAAGCTTCTTTTTCTTCATTTCCCTAAATATAAATGAAATGGAAACTATCTTAATCTAAGAATTTCAAATTCTTAATACCCTAAAAAAATGACATGCGGAAGGGAACATGTATGAGGTCATGCCTTCTGCTTAACTTGTTATCACCAGGCTACAGTATAAAAGGAGTACAAGTCATCACACAAGAAAAAGCTAAAAAATTTTCTTTCATGCATTTATGATTCTTCCTGGCATCCAGGCTCAACACACTGTCATCCTTGACTTATCCTGATTCAGTAGCCATATTCAGGCCCTCAACACCTTCATGGCCAGGCAAAGGAATTTGTAGTCTTTTTATCACCATGGCCTTGGCAGATGTTAAATATTCAGTAAAAACATTTGTGGGTCTGTTAGTGGAATAAATGGATCTTAGAAAATAAAGAGGAAAGGAAAATCCTATTACTGTGCAATCACATTCCCAATGCCACTGCTCTAGTCCAAGTCCTTATCACTTACAACCCTCCATATTTCCCCCATAATCTGTTCTACATGAACTTATACATTAATTCTCCATTATTGTTTACCTATGTCACATTCCCATTCAAAATCTTCCAAAAGTCCTCCTCACATCACTTTTACGATAAGTCTAAAACACTTAGCTTGTTATTCTAGGTTCTCCACTTTTGATTCAACTTCACTATCAATTTACAAACATGAACATTTTGTTCCTTCCACCTCAATCTACTTATCCATTTCCCCAAAGCACTCTCAACCTTACTTCCAAATACCTATCACCTCCCTGTCTTTGATCATACTAATTCTTGAAGTTTCTGACCTTAACTTGCATTATCTAAGATGCAACTATATCTTCAAGGTAAAAACTTCTGATGGTATTTCCCAAAACATTTCAATGCACAAAAAATTCTTATTCCTGAAATACTGTATCACTTTTCAGATAACACTCTTTACAGATTTATGGCTATTTCTTGAATCCAGGACTCAAGCTTCTTGAAGGCACAAACTTTCTATTTTCCCGCTTTGTATACTACCATAATATCTAGGATGATACCATACTCATGAATACCAGCACTCAGTTTTCTATAATTTATAAAGATTATCAAACAAAAGGGTTTATTATCCATTCCAATCTAGGGCCTCTTTCTGGAGCGCTTTACCAGTTGTAGTCTTTTTCACCCTGCAGTGGTTGTCTCAGTTATCCTTTCACTCTTTATCTTTCTCTGTTTGCCTTCTAAGCCCTATTATGTTAAAGGGAAAAAAAAAAAAAGGCAGGGGGAACCCCAAGTCTTCCTGTTACATAAAAATTGCCTAATTTCAATACAGGCATGCCTCAGAAATATTACAATTTCTGTTCCAGACCACTGCAATAAAGTGACTATTGCAGTAAAGCAAGTCATGAATTTTTTTGTTTCCCAGTGCATATAAATTTATGCTGTATTACACTACCCTATAGTCTATCAAGTGTGCAAAGCAATATGTCTTTAAAAAGCAATTATATACCTTAATCAATACTTCATTGCTAAAAAAATTACCATCACCTGAGTTTTCAGTGCCTCATAATTGCTTTACAATAGAAACAAAGTTCACTGATCATAGATCACCTGAGCAATTAATAATAAAAAGCTTGAAACATTGCAAGAATTATCAAAATATGATCCAGAGACATGAAGTAAACAAATGATGTTGGAAAAATGATGGCAATAGATTTGCTCCATACAGGGTTACCATAAACGTTCAGTTTGTTAAAAAAATTAAAAATCTGCAAAGCACAATAAAATGTGGTACCCCTGTACTCCTCTTTACTTCTGTCAATAGTATTGTAGAATCAGCCTATTTAGTATACTGCAATTATTACCGTACATATTTATGTAATAAAAGGTCTGTTTTGTGTTACTTGACCTATCTGATTATAGTGGCAGACTGGGCCCTTAAGAGAAAAACCTATTAGAGTTGAATGTAAAAAAAAAAAACAAAATTTATGCTAAATCTTGGTAATTTTAATGAGATCTTTATAACAGCCAAGTGATCTGTCATAACCAAACTGTCAATTATAAAAAATAGATGCTTTTCAGTTAAATACCACAAGTATATTTACCTTCTTTCCTTGGCTGACAAATGCCTTCGGCTCTGCAATTTACTGTCATTCTATTAAAATTAAAAGAAAAACACAAGCAAATACAAACAATAACATCACTGCTGTTAATTTTTCAAAAGCCAAAATTAAGAAGTAGAAAATTATTCTTATTTATTGAGAATGACATGATGTTCTTCAAAACATTTTGAAGAAAAATGTTACCATATTAGAAGATTCCTCTTTTGAAGACAATTTCTGGAGGGACCTATGGAAACAAACAGAAAGAGGAGTCCACAAGCCTTTACAGGCATTCAGTTACAAAGTCCCCAAACATTCCCATATCATTCTCCTAATTAACTATTGGCAATGCTATACCTTTTCAAATTTGGTAAAATGAGAAAAAGTATAATCAAATTGCTCATCCTAAAAAAAATTGCTCATCGTCACTTTATATTCTTAAATAGCTGACATGTATTGGACACCTATAATATGCCAGGCACTGCAAGATGCTTTACATGCATATAACCTTCACAAAAACCCTATGAAGGGTGGTACCATTCTCTTTTCACCAAGAAGGAAACTGAAGCTTAGACTCAGTCACTTGTCCAAGGACTCACTTTAAGACTCAATACTGGTCTGACTCCTAAGCCTTTCTTAACTACTCAATAAAGTTTTTATAGCTATGTGTTGTTTACCTAGTGATCTGTGAGATATTAAAGACTAAGACACCCTTTTAAAAAAAAGAGTAATTGCCTTTTTATTATTAGAATTTATAAACATTAACTTGTTTCTATTTTCATCCAGTTTGGCAACTTTCATATTTACTGTATTTTTCTACCCTGGGTCCTGAGAATTTAAGAGAGTTCTACCCCCTAATCAAATGGTGAACAGACAGTAAGATTGAAGGACAATGGAGGGTAAAAGCACTGAAGTCAATCTTGGCATTATTTTTATAAGGTCATCACTCCCAGCTTACAAAATAAGACTGAAAATTATGGCTTTGAAATTACCTTTGGGACTGAAGGTGGGACAAGTCGATAGAAGTATCAGGATAATTTAATGTCTCTTCTCCTTCATCCTTCATTTCACCAACAAGTTCCTGATCTTTTACCACTCCCTCAGATTCTCCTTCATCTTCAGAGCTTTCTTCCTGAATTAGTTCATTTAGTTCATTGCCACCACTCTGAATAGTAATATCCTCTTGGTCAACCTGAGTCACGAGCTGCACTTCCACAGGAGTTTCAGGTAATTCGTCTTTATCTTCTTCACTGCTACTTTCACCCCCATCTGCTAAATTACAATAAGGAAAGTCAGAATGCTATCATCACAACCAAGTTAGATGATTTCCTTGAAAACTTCATAAAAATATTCTATTCACTCCCTCCTTCTCCAAAACATCACCAGAAAAAAAACTGGATCATCCCCAAAGGTTACTCTGACTTAGATAAAAGGATACTCTGTATCAGGAATTGACTGGAATAAACAATCTCCAAGATCCTACACCACAATAAATTTTTTAGACATTGCAATCATTTCTGCAATGAAAACTGTATCTTGTCTTTGTTATTTCCAAAACGAGAAAAATAGAAGCAGTTATAGAAATTCTAACAATTTTATCATAATTTGCACATGAGAACTGAAATGAAATAAAACAAGTTATGTAACTGGCACACAGCCAAGTGTTCACACTTTTGAAAAAGGAACACCATCTAGTGGTAATATGGTCCAGTTGTGCATGTGTATGCTCTCAGTTGCTTCAGTCACGTCCAATTCTTTGCGACCCTATGAACTAAGGGCCACCAGGCTCCTCTGTCCATGGATTCTCCAGGCAAGAATACTGGAGTGGGTTGCCATGCTCTCCTCCAGGGGATCTTCCTGAACCAAGGATCGAATCCGTGTTTCCTGCATCTTCTCCAGGTACCTCACCTATAAAAATGAGATGCCACCAACCAAGGATGGTTGTGAGAATTCAATAAAAAATAATGTAAATATTCATGTCGGGAACATGGTACAACAGTAGTTGTTAAGTGAAACAATGAGATATTATTCTTAAGAAGCAATGACTGTAGAATATGTAAAAATAACTTCGAGGGCATATATTCCCTAGTTCCTTTAGGTAGGCAGGTTAATTTATTCCAGCAACCATAGTTGCTCTCTACTCGAAGCAAATATATTATTAAATCAAGATAAATTCTCATAAGAAACTGCATGTATAATAACTCATCTTTGTATTGTTTCTAAATTCTAAATCCAAAAGTAAATATTTATATATACCTGAGTCTATCTCTGATAAACACATTTGTGTATTATTACTCATTAATACTGGGCTTCCCAGGTGGCACTAGTGGTAAAGAGCTCGCCTGTCAATGCAGGAGACCTTAGAGACCAGGGTTCGAACCCTGGGTCAGGAAGATCCCCTGGAGAAGACCACAGCAACCCACTCCAGTATTTCTGCCTGAAGAATCTCATGGACAGGAGATCCTGGCAGGCTACAGTTTACAGGGCTGCAAAGAGTTGGACACAACTGAAGCGATCTAGCATACATGCATGCATTAAATATTGAAGTTTTACAATATAAACAAACATTCAAGTATTGGTTATGAATTCTATTAAACACTTTATAATTCACTGGAATTGAACATTTCAAAAATGAAAATTCAATAAGGTTGATAACAAGTTGGGTATTTTTGAAATTTTAATTATCCCAAAAAAGATGATCTTCTAAAAATTCAGAAGCAACACTAGACAATAGAAAACATTATAAGCTACTTTATTAAAATCTGTATACTACCTAGTTGTTCCATTTCTTCTGATATGAGTTCACTTGTACAACTTGCCAGTGTCTCCATGTCTTCATCCTGCACTCTGACTTTTCGTTCACCCCGATGTCTCCAAACGCAAGACTCATCTACCTACAGAAACAGTTCTTTTCATTGGTGGAACTTTAGGTAAGACTAGTGAAAATCAGGAAAAAAAAAAAAAGAAGAAGCTGAAGAATACCTTAAAGAGGAAGCTAAACCCCATCATTAGATGTGAAGGAGGAAGGAAATTCTTTTTTCCTGCAAAGATAATGTACATTTTTAAAATTTCATTTTCTGCATTTTATGCTTATAAGGTATCTGACACAGTAGTGAAATGTGTTCCTTTTTTTTTTTTTGCTGTCATCAAGCAACATTTTCCATTAACAGACTTTGGCATTATGTATAGGAATAAGAATTAAGAAAGAAAAAATATGAATGCTTCCTCTCATCTTCTGGGTTAGTCAGATCCTGAATAATCTATTTTTAGAAAAAAGGTCATGCTATTTACTTTCTTACCCTTATAAATGTAAACTATGTGAAAGAACATTGTCATTAATAAAAATATATATGGCATGAGCATGAATGCTAAATTTGCCAAACCACAGTAAAATCTTATTTAATAACATACTTCATATATGAAATCAGAATTATTAGTTTCTGTTCTGAGAATGTTAGCAGATGGTCTTCAAACCTGTCTCCACAATCCACTGACAAGTCATTACCTCTTATCATGAAGCTTCCTGTGGTCAAGTATTCCCCAGTTGGTGCTGTTTTAGATACCTGAAAAACAACAATGATACATTATACTCTTGTCTTAAACACATTTTTAAAATTTGCACCTGAGAAAGTAAAGCCATATTAAAGTAAACAGCAGTATGTCCTGAAAAGTTTATAACTTAGCAAAAATTCTTAACACTGAAAGGATAAATATCTCTTCAAAGATAGGTGTAACTTTGTCGGTAACAAAGAGAAGAAATAACGAAGGATATACTACATCAATCATTTTCAAATACCATGGACCAAGCTTAACATAAAGGTATAAAACTATATTATATTAACTCTATTTATTACATTAAATCCTTTCCTGAGATGAAATTTTTTTCCTGGCCAGGGATGGGGGGGATGAAATAATCTTTCATCTTATTTATTGGGGGGGTAATGAAATAACCTTTCATTTTAGTAAATAAGGATAATAGCTTATTTTTAAAAATATATTCTAACTTGGCAAAATAGGAAGTGAGCAATATACTTCCACAATTAAAAAGAACTTTACACATCTGTGAAACACCCAAATCTGAGAGTATCTTTACTAGTAATAGGTATGCAAGGGATTAAAAGCACACTAAAGAAATCTATTCATAAAAGAATTAAAGCCATTTTTATTACACTGTACAAAAGGCAGAAAAAATAACCCCAGAAGTGATATTAATTTCCTAAGAACACAGTATCACAGCACAGCAGAAAACAAATATAAACAAATATAAAATGAAACTAAATCTAAGGGAGGATAATGGTATTGAACTTTTTAATCTTGCTGTATAACTTGAAGATTTTGAAAAGCAATGTGAAATCATATATAGAATGAAGTACCATCAAGAAAATAACATTAACCACAAAAAAATGGCAATTACTAAAACCAAGGGTATAGGGGAAAAAAAAGAAACAACCACCACCACTGATAACCTACTTTACAGGAAAAGCCAAAGAGAATTCAGAAAATTTCAACAAAGATGAACACATGAAAGACCTTTTAGGTCAGTGTGCCAGTAATAACTGGAACAGTCTATCCCATATAACTGCATGGATTGCTCTAAGTCTTTGCTCAAATCTTACCCTTCCAGAAAGGCTCTCCCTGACACTATATTCAAAATGGTAGCCTGTATCACTCTTTATCCCTTTACTATGCTTTAAAAAAAACTTTGTTACCTGCCACTATATATTTTTCTTCAATATCAAAACGTCAACTCCATCACAAGGTACTTTATCTGCCTTGTTCAATTCTATACCCTCAAAATTTGGAACAGTTACCCTTCTCACTAAATTAAGAAACAGGACCACAGCCCTTATTACCTGATGATGGTACACCCACCAAGCACTAGTGATAATTCGAGCGTCCCAAGCAGCACTGTAGCAAAGAGCCATTGTGCCAGCTTCAGTCAAGGTTCGAGGGGGAATCGGTTCTCCTGTAACAATGATACTACAATGTTTCAGTACTGAAGTATGGACCTTCTAGAGCAAGACATGAAAACCATATACAGGATGACAGGTTCATTTCTCTCATATTTTAAATAACAATATCACACTTTAACTTCAGTAGTGTATGAAGTTACTATTTTTATTTTAAAAATGTATTTATACTGCAGGTTTTTAAATGGTCTAAGTAAATAAGTTCAGAAAATATCCTTTCACTTTTATCAGTAATTCTAACCTCATTCTAGAAAGGATAATTTAGAAAAATCTATTTAAAGGTTAAAGACCACCAGAATTATTACTATATTACCTAAAAAGTAAAAATCAAGAGCATATTAACAGATCCCTAAGTAAGAATTCAAATATTTTTAAACTGGGATATAATTCACATACTATAAAATTCACTTTTAAAGTATACAATTCTGAGTTTTGATATATTCATAAAGCTATACAATCATTACCATTAATTCCAGAACATTTTCATCATCTGCAAAAGAAATTCTGTATCTATTAACAGTCACTTTTCATTTTTCCCAGCCACTGGCAATCACTAATCTACTTTCTGTCTCTCTGGATTTTCCTATTTTGGGATTTTATATAAATGGAATCATATATACCTGGCTTCTTTCACTTAGCATGTTTTCAAGGTTCATTCATATTAGAGCATTTGTCAATACTTCATTTCCTTTTAAGACTGAATAATATTCTACTTTATGGATATACCACATTGTATCTATTAATCAATTGACAGAGATACAGGTTGGGGATTCCCTGGTCGCTCAGTGGTAAAGAATCCACTTGCCAGTGCAGGAGACTCAGGTTTGATCCCTGTATTGGAAAAAGCCCCTGGAGAAGGAAATGGCAACCCACTCCAGTATTCTTGCTTGGTAAATCCCATGGACAGAGGAGCCTAGTGGGCTATGGGGTCACAATGAACGGAACACAACTTAGTGACTAAACAACAACAACAACAGAGATACAGGGTATTTCCATTTCTTGGCTATTATAAATATTTGCAAACAAGTTTGGACACATTTTAAATTATCTTGGGTACATATCTAAGAGTGGGTCACGTGGTAAATTCTATGTTTAACTTTTTCAGAAACTATCAAACTATTTCCTATTGCAGCTAGATCACTGTCCATTCCCACCAGCAGTGTATAAAGAGTCCAGTCTCTCCACAACTTCACCAACTCATTACTGTTTTTGGCTTTTTTATTTGGATTTTTCCCCACCCTGTGTGGCTTGTGGAATTTTCTTCCCTAACCAGTGACTGAACCCAAGCCCTCAGCACAGACAGCTTGGAGTTCTAATAACTAGACTGCTAGGAATTTCCACTGTATTTTTCAACTATTCTTGTGGGTATTAAGTGCATTTCACTGTGGTTTTGATTTGCATTTCCTTAATGGATGAATGATCCTGAGCATCTTATCATGTGCTTGTGGGCTACTTGTATATCTTTAGAGAAACATCTTTTTGACATTTTAAAAACGCCTTTCTACTGTTGAGTCAAAACAGTTCTAGAGTTTTTTGGATATTGGTCCTTTATCAGATAAATGATTTGAAAATATTTTCTCCCATTTCTGTGGAGTGTCTTTTAATTTTTTTGATAGAGTCCTTTGAATTAAAGTTTTAGTTTTTGCATTATCTCTAATTTATGTTTTTTTCTTTGGTTGCTTATGCTTTTGGTGTCATATCTAAAATGACACCAAAGCCAATGACTTCCAGAGCCAATACTTTTCTAACAGTCTTAGAGTTTTAGTTCTTAAATTTAAGTCTATGATGTATTTGAGTTCATTTTTATAAGTGGTAGAAAGTTCCTATTTCTAACTTCATTCTTTGGCACATGGATATTAATTGCCCCAGCCCTATTTGTTGAAAAGATTATTCTATCCTTACTGAATGGCCTTGGCACCCTTGCTAAAAATCAACTGACTATAAACAAGGAATCTCAATTCTCTTTATTAATCTATCAGTTCATTCTCATACCAATACCACACTGTCTTGATACCACACTGATAGCTGTTTTGTAGGAGGTTTTGAGGAAGTGTGAGGACTCTAATTTTGTTCTCCATTTTCAAGAATGATTTGGCTAATCTGGTTTCTCTGCATTTCCACATGAATTTTAGGATGAATTTTGTCTATCTCTGCAAAAACAGGCAGTGGTGAGAGAGACTGCACCACATTTGTTGATTAGTGTGGGAAATACTGCCATCAGAAAAATATTAAGACTTCCAATTTATAAACATTGGAAATCTTCCCATTTATTTAGATCTTCTTTAATTTCTTTCAATGATGTTTTGTAGTTTGGTGTATATGTCTTACTTTTTGGTAAGTTTGTTACTAAATATTTTATTCTTCTTCAAGGCTGTTATAAGAGGATGTTTTATTAATTTCCTCTTAATATTGCTCATTACTAGTATATAAAAACATAACTGACATTTTATATACTGACCTTATATCCTAGATACTGCTGAACTTGTTAACTAATAATTTTTGGTGGATTCCTTAAGGTTTTAAATATATAAGATTATGCCATTTGCAAACAGAGACACTTTTATCTGTTCCTTACCAATTTGGATATTTTAAACTTTTCACTGCCTAATTGCCTATTCAGAACCTCCATACGATGTTGAGCAGAAGCATGGCAAGAACAGATGTGCTCATCTTATTTATGATCTTGGAGGAAAAGCTCTCAGTCTTTCCCAATTAAGCATGATTTTTAGCTGTGAATTTTTTATAGATGTTATTTACCAACTTGAGGACATGTCTATCTATTCTTAGTTTGCTGAATATTTTTATCACAAATGAGTACTAGATTACCACCAAAGGCTTTAAGGCTTTTTTGCATTAGTTGTAAACAGCAGTATGTCCTGAAAAGTTTATAACTTAGCAAAAATTCTTAACACTGAAAGGATAAATATCTCTTCAAAGATAGGTGTAACTTTGTCGGTAACAAAGAGAAGAAATAACGAAGGATATACTACATCAATCATTTTCAAATACCATGGACCAAGCTTAACATAAAGGTATAAAACTATATTATATTAACTCTATTTATTACATTAAATCCTTTCCTGAGATGAAATTTTTTTCCTGGCCAGGGATGGGGGGGATGAAATAATCTTTCATCTTATTTATTGGGGGGGTAATGAAATAACCTTTCATTTTAGTAAATAAGGATAATAGCTTATTTTTAAAAATATATTCTAACTTGGCAAAATAGGAAGTGAGCAATATACTTCCACAATTAAAAAGAACTTTACACATCTGTGAAACACCCAAATCTGAGAGTATCTTTACTAGTAATAGGTATGCAAGGGATTAAAAGCACACTAAAGAAATCTATTCATAAAAGAATTAAAGCCATTTTTATTACACTGTACAAAAGGCAGAAAAAATAACCCCAGAAGTGATATTAATTTCCTAAGAACACAGTATCACAGCACAGCAGAAAACAAATATAAACAAATATAAAATGAAACTAAATCTAAGGGAGGATAATGGTATTGAACTTTTTAATCTTGCTGTATAACTTGAAGATTTTGAAAAGCAATGTGAAATCATATATAGAATGAAGTACCATCAAGAAAATAACATTAACCACAAAAAAATGGCAATTACTAAAACCAAGGGTATAGGGGAAAAAAAAGAAACAACCACCACCACTGATAACCTACTTTACAGGAAAAGCCAAAGAGAATTCAGAAAATTTCAACAAAGATGAACAGGTGAAAGACCTTTTAGGTCAGTGTGCCAGTAATAACTGGAACAGTCTATCCCATATAACTGCATGGATTGCTCTAAGTCTTTGCTCAAATCTTACCCTTCCAGAAAGGCTCTCCCTGACACTATATTCAAAATGGTAGCCTGTATCACTCTTTATCCCTTTACTATGCTTTAAAAAAAACTTTGTTACCTGCCACTATATATTTTTCTTCAATATCAAAACGTCAACTCCATCACAAGGTACTTTATCTGCCTTGTTCAATTCTATACCCTCAAAATTTGGAACAGTTACCCTTCTCACTAAATTAAGAAACAGGACCACAGCCCTTATTACCTGATGATGGTACACCCACCAAGCACTAGTGATAATTCGAGCGTCCCAAGCAGCACTGTAGCAAAGAGCCATTGTGCCAGCTTCAGTCAAGGTTCGAGGGGGAATTGGTTCTCCTGTAACAATGATACTACAATGTTTCAGTACTGAAGTATGGACCTTCTAGAGCAAGACATGAAAACCATATACAGGATGACAGGTTCATTTCTCTCATATTTTAAATAACAATATCACACTTTAACTTCAGTAGTGTATGAAGTTACTATTTTTATTTTAAAAATGTATTTATACTGCAGGTTTTTAAATGGTCTAAGTAAATAAGTTCAGAAAATATCCTTTCACTTTTATCAGTAATTCTAACCTCATTCTAGAAAGGATAATTTAGAAAAATCTATTTAAAGGTTAAAGACCACCAGAATTATTACTATATTACCTAAAAAGTAAAAATCAAGAGCATATTAACAGATCCCTAAGTAAGAATTCAAATATTTTTAAACTGGGATATAATTCACATACTATAAAATTCACTTTTAAAGTATACAATTCTGAGTTTTGATATATTCATAAAGCTATACAATCATTACCATTAATTCCAGAACATTTTCATCATCTGCAAAAGAAATTCTGTATCTATTAACAGTCACTTTTCATTTTTCCCAGCCACTGGCAATCACTAATCTACTTTCTGTCTCTATGGATTTTCCTATTTTGGGATTTTATATAAATGGAATCATATATACCTGGCTTCTTTCACTTAGCATGTTTTCAAGGTTCATTCATATTAGAGCATTTGTCAATACTTCATTTCCTTTTAAGACTGAATAATATTCTACTTTATGGATATACCACATTGTATCTATTAATCAATTGACAGAGATACAGGTTGGGGATTCCCTGGTCGCTCAGTGGTAAAGAATCCACTTGCCAGTGCAGGAGACTCAGGTTTGATCCCTGTATTGGAAAAAGCCCCTGGAGAAGGAAATGGCAACCCACTCCAGTATTCTTGCTTGGTAAATCCCATGGACAGAGGAGCCTAGTGGGCTATGGGGTCACAATGAACGGAACACAACTTAGTGACTAAACAACAACAACAACAGAGATACAGGGTATTTCCATTTCTTGGCTATTATAAATATTTGCAAACAAGTTTGGACACATTTTAAATTATCTTGGGTACATATCTAAGAGTGGGTCACGTGGTAAATTCTATGTTTAACTTTTTCAGAAACTATCAAACTATTTCCTATTGCAGCTAGATCACTGTCCATTCCCACCAGCAGTGTATAAAGAGTCCAATCTCTCCACAACTTCACCAACTCATTGCTGTTTTTGGCTTTTTTATTTGGATTTTTCCCCACCCTGTGTGGCTTGTGGAATTTTCTTCCCTAACCAGTGACTGAACCCAAGCCCTCAGCACAGACAGCTCGGAGTTCTAATAACTAGACTGCTAGGAATTTCCACGGTATTTTTCAACTATTCTTGTGGGTATTAAGTGCATTTCACTGTGGTTTTGATTTGCATTTCCTTAATGGATGAATGATCCTGAGCATCTTATCATGTGCTTGTGGGCTACTTGTATATCTTTAGAGAAACATCTTTTTGACATTTTAAAAACGCCTTTCTACTGTTGAGTCAAAACAGTTCTAGAGTTTTTTGGATATTGGTCCTTTATCAGATAAATGATTTGAAAATATTTTCTCCCATTTCTGTGGAGTGTCTTTTAATTTTTTTGATAGAGTCCTTTGAATTAAAGTTTTAGTTTTTGCATTATCTCTAATTTATGTTTTTTTCTTTGGTTGCTTATGCTTTTGGTGTCATATCTAAAATGACACCAAAGCCAATGACTTCCAGAGCCAATACTTTTCTAACAGTCTTAGAGTTTTAGTTCTTAAATTTAAGTCTATGATGTATTTGAGTTCATTTTTATAAGTGGTAGAAAGTTCCTATTTCTAACTTCATTCTTTGGCACATGGATATTAATTGCCCCAGCCCTATTTGTTGAAAAGATTATTCTATCCTTACTGAATGGCCTTGGCACCCTTGCTAAAAATCAACTGACTATAAACAAGGAATCTCAATTCTCTTTATTAATCTATCAGTTCATTCTCATACCAATACCACACTGTCTTGATACCACACTGATAGCTGTTTTGTAGGAGGTTTTGAGGAAGTGTGAGGACTCTAATTTTGTTCTCCATTTTCAAGAATGATTTGGCTAATCTGGTTTCTCTGCATTTCCACATGAATTTTAGGATGAATTTTGTCTATCTCTGCAAAAACAGGCAGTGGTGAGAGAGACTGCACCACATTTGTTGATTAGTGTGGGAAATACTGCCATCAGAAAAATATTAAGACTTCCAATTTATAAACATTGGAAATCTTCCCATTTATTTAGATCTTCTTTAATTTCTTTCAATGATGTTTTGTAGTTTGGTGTATATGTCTTACTTTTTGGTAAGTTTGTTACTAAATATTTTATTCTTCTTCAAGGCTGTTATAAGAGGATGTTTTATTAATTTCCTCTTAATATTGCTCATTACTAGTATATAAAAACATAACTGACATTTTATATACTGACCTTATATCCTAGATACTGCTGAACTTGTTAACTAATAATTTTTGGTGGATTCCTTAAGGTTTTAAATATATAAGATTATGCCATTTGCAAACAGAGACACTTTTATCTGTTCCTTACCAATTTGGATATTTTAAACTTTTCACTGCCTAATTGCCTATTCAGAACCTCCATACGATGTTGAGCAGAAGCATGGCAAGAACAGATGTGCTCATCTTATTTATGATCTTGGAGGAAAAGCTCTCAGTCTTTCCCAATTAAGCATGATTTTTAGCTGTGAATTTTTTATAGATGTTATTTACCAACTTGAGGACATGTCTATCTATTCTTAGTTTGCTGAATATTTTTATCACAAATGAGTACTAGATTACCACCAAAGGCTTTAAGGCTTTTTTGCATTAGTTGAGATCACCATGTGGTATCCTCTATTCTACTAATATACTGTATTACAATGATTAACTTTCATATGTTAAATTAACCTTGCATTCCTGGGAATAAATCCCACTTTGTCATATGCATAATCCTTATAATATTCTGCTAGATTCAATATCCTAATAGTCTGTCGAGGATTTTTGTGTCTCTATTCATAAATGATATTGATCAGTGGTTTCCTTCGCTGTGATGTCTTTGTCTGGTTTTGTTATTAGGGTAATACTAAGTCCCATAGAATGAGTTAGAAAGTTCCTGTCTCTTCTGTCTTTTGGAAGAGTTTATGAAGGACTGGTGTTCAGTCTTCTTTAAAAGTCCTATAGATTTTAGGAATTTGAATCTTAGTATAGTTAAAGGTTTATCAATTTTATTGATCTTTTCAAAGAACTTTGGTTTTATTGATTTTCTCTACAGTCTTTCTGTTTTATTTCTACTGTATATCTTACTGATGGACTGAAACATCATTATAATAAAGTGTCCCTTATCTCTATTAGTGTTTTTTCTCTTATACTAAAAATAGTTTAAACAAAAGAATTAAAGTTCTGAATAACAGAATGAATTACATTACCTGTTGGATTCTTAATTACACAGCTAGTTGCTCCATGAAGGTCAGCATGGACATAAATATCCCCTTTAAAACAAATAAATACTACGGTAAGTCTTATTTCTGTTTAAGTTGAAATTGTCTGTTTATTGTTTAAAGGATTCAAAACGCAAAACGTTTAAGAAAATAAAGAAAAGACCATCTCCCACCGTGATTTCTCATAGGCCTCCTCAGAGGAAAGCTACATGCTAATAAGGCAGATAAAATGGTCATAGTTCTTCTCCCTCCCTCTATCCACACCTCTCTGCTCTATGACCCTGAAGCTGCATCAAGAGGTGGAGTCCACTTCCCTGTCACTCAAATATGGTCCTACCCCTTGACAAAGAGAATGTGGCAGACATGACAAATGCCAGTTCCCAGTCTAGGCCTAGACAGGCCTTGTATGCTTCCTCTTTTTCCTCTCAGAAATTTGCTGAGTTACCATATAAGCGAGCCCAGGCTAGCCTGATTGGTGAGACACCTGGTGATGAGTGAGTCATCCTAGCAAATGCAAATAAAGGTCCTAAGGACCACAGATGGTTGACAAATGTGACAAACAATCATGAAGCCAGACTGAAGTAAGAAATGAGACTAGAGAAGAAGCCAGGAACCTTGTAAGCCACAATAAGGATTTCTAGTTTTATTCTGAAATGTGTAATGACAAATGAATAAATGAGGAAATAGATGAATGCATGGATGACGGTCAACTAGGGAAAAGTAAAGTGCCTGGTTTCTAACAGAAAAAATGAGCAGCCACTGTTTGCCATGGATAGTTCATCTGAGATTTGAAACTCAAAGAAGAGCAAATCCCATACAGTTCCATGAAAGGCTCAGCTCACAATGAAGAAAGTTAGAGAAGACAGACAGCAAGCCCTGGGCACCATGTAACCTGAACCCTGTTGTTTTCTTTCCTGCTTCTGGATCCTCAAAGGACGTAAGATTAGCTCTGATATTGATTATTGATTTCTGATACCCATACTGAGGGTTCAGCCACAGTGAAGTGATGCTTATCAGCAAACAAAAACAAATGAGAGGCCTTACAACACAGGGGTGAAGCCCTGTTTCTAAATGCATAGAATGTTTACAAACTTCAGCATTTAAAAATTAAGCTTTAAAAACCTGGATGTCCAGCCACTTTGGAGAATTAAAAGCTATTTTGTTAATGTAGCAGAAAATCAGAAACCTAATACTACAGATTGGCTCAGCATTAATCCTTTAGGAATATTCACTTAAAATGAGAATTAAGTATTAAAGTACATATTCAACCATAAACCATGAAACTCTACCAATTAAATCTGTCAAACAGAAGAGTACAAGATGAAAATCTACACCTAACATTGAGATAACCAATCCAATTACTTAAGAGAAAATTCTTTAGAATTTTAATCTTACTTACCTGGTGTCAAGTATCTTTTCACAATTATTTCATTCTGCTGCTGATCTCGTCCACCAATAATTAGATAGTTCTCTGAGCTAATGAACCAGAGGAATTTCTCAAACCTACCAAATTTTAAAGAAAAAAGTTAACATTTTTCCCCCTTCATAGTTGCCTGAATTCAGATCCTTTTAATCAACAAAATGAACCAGAAGGCTCTCCTACGTGTAGGTTAAGACAACTTGATGGTTTAATTTCTTTTAAGATATCAAGCTGAATTTTACTGAAAACTTGTAATAAATTGCCTTAGGATATTCTTAAAACAGTCTTAGTAGAAAGCAATTTAATATTATGCTTAAAAAATGTTTTCTCTTTATCTCCTTCCCATATAGACAGTCTTAGATTGAAGTTGTAATAATGAATTACAAAAAACATAAAATGTCACCTGGTCCCTAGGTTTAGCTCTCTTTCAGTGGGGCACTGGATATTCTTTGGGACTGCAGGTAAGAAAGAAAAATTGTTTTCCCATTCTGTCCTCAATCAACTGAATGTTTACATATATGACATTCTTTGTCCTCAATTAATCAACTTAATGTTTACATACATGATATTCTTTACACTTAAAATATGTAAAACCAAAAATTGTCATCAGAAGTGTAAAATTACTTTTCTGAAGAAGCAAATTAACTTGGGTTTTCATGGTTAATACATACCACCACTGATAAAAAGAGTGTTAACTGTCAAATTTAAAATGGATAACCAACAAAGACCTATTGTATAGCACATGGAACTCAGCTCAGTGTTACGTGCCAGCCTGGATGGGAGGCGGGATTGGGGGAGAACGGACACATGCATATGTATGGCTGAGTCCTTTCGCTATTCACCTGAAACTACCACAACACTGTTAACCGGCTATACACCCCAATACAAAATAAGGTTTGTTTTTTATAAAGTGTAGAGTGTATATTTGTATGATATTTAGAAAGTGAGATGAACATAAATATTTCTATGCTACATATGACTAGTAAGATAATCTTTTTATGATTTAACCTACATTTTAAAATTTCTGGCTAAATATGATAGATTGGGGACTTCCCTGGTGGTCCAGTGGCTAAGACTCTTTACTCCCAATGCAGGGGGACCGGGTTCGATCCCTGGTCAAGGAACTAGATCCTCATGCTGCAACTAAGGGACTTAGCATAGCCAAATAAATAAATTTTTTTTTTAAAAAATGACAGGCTGAGCACAGGCATTAAACAAAACTCTCATATCAAATATAACAGCAGAAGGATTCTACCCTTATTTTCTAAAATGATTTTTTATTAAGTAATACATACACATGGTTCAAAATTTAAGACTATATAGAAATGTAGAGTGACAGATCCTACATCTCTTTATCTTCTACCACTGCTGCTGACCAAGGGGGCCATTAGCTTCTGATGTACCCCTCTAAAGTATTTCTTTATATATAAAAAAGCTAAAATAAACTACTTATTCTAAACCTTTTCTTTTTTAGACACAACACGCTGTTCTGCATCTTTTTTTCTCTTTTTACTTAAAAGTATATTTTCCTCATTGCTGAATGGATGTACTATGGATTTAACCACTTCCCTACTGATGGTAAAAAGGTTTGTAAAATGACATATACCCAATAAGGACACAAAGAATGAGAAAGGTAAATTAAGGATGTATTTTGTAATCATCCTAGCAAAGGAATGCATAAACTAACAGGCCAAAAAAAAAAGTCAACTCATCAAAAGAAAGCAGTAGGAAGACAAAAAAGAACATAGAATGGGACACACAGAAACCAAACAGTAAGACAGCAGACTTAAACCAAAATATATCAGAAACTGTATTAAATATAAACATAGTCAATTCTCTTGGAGATTCCCTGGTGGCTCAGATGGTCAAGAATCTGCCTTCAATGAGAGAGACCTGGGTTCAATACCCAGGCTGGGAAGATCCCCTGGAGAAAGGAATGGCAATCCACTCCAGTATTCTTGCCTGTTGAATTCATGGACAGAGGAGCCTGGTGGGCTACAGTCCATGTGGTCACAAAGAGTTGGACACAACTGAATGACGAACACACACACACAGTCATTTTTCCAGGTAAAATGCAAAGACTGTCAGACTAGGGAAAAAATGATATATATATCCTTTAAAACATAAGGATATAAAAATGTTGAAATACAATGATGGCAAAAGATAATACCATGCAAACACTAACCAAAACCAGTTGAAACAGTCTGAACATCTCGCATAGACAGATAAAATAGATGTAAGTTAAAAGGACATTTCATTAAAAGTAATAAAAAGCTCAATTACTGAAAAGAGAAAACAGTTCTATATTGGTATCACCTTAACTAGATAGCCTTAACATATATGAAGCAAAAATGCAAAAGTAAAAGAAGCGACAATCCATAATTGTATGATATTCAACACATCTCTCTCAGTAATTGGAAAAACAATCATTAAAAAGAATCAAAGGTGCCAAAAATTTGAACAGGATTAATAAACATGACTTGATATTTAAAGAAATGTACTCAATAACTCTAGAAAAGACATTCTTTTCAATTATACATGAAACATTTATAAATAAAGCTGTCTATAAATAGACTGGACCAGAAAGCAAGTTTCAACAAACATCAAATGTCTTGAGATACAGAGTATCATTTCTATTACACGAATTAAGCTAAAAATCAGTAACAAAAATATAACCAATCCCGCTCTCAATATGTTCGGAAAGTAAGACACATACATCTAAATAATGCACTGGTGGAGAAAGCACACTGGAAGTGAGAATATATCTTGACATGAAAGATAATGAAAATACTAAACAACAAAATGCTTTAGATGCAGATAAAGCCATGCTGATATAAATTTATTGCTTAAATATATTAGAAAAGAAGCTGAGGGAGGGGGAAAAAAAAATCAATGAACTAAGCTTCTGTTTCCAGAAATCAGAAAGGGAAATGCAAAAAAAACCCCAAAGAAAAGCACAAAGATGAAAATAATTATTAAAATAGCACATATATAATATGGAGATCAGTAGTTAAATAACTATTTTTTTAAGGATCCTAATACTACTGAAAATCTTCTGGTCAGATTAATTAAGAAAAAGAGAAGGCACAAATAATTCTTGAATGAAAACAGAGAAGTAATTAAAGATTCTAGGGATGTTAAAAAGTTAAATGGAGGAACTCCCCTGATGAACTAGTGGTTAAAACGCCACGCTTCCACTAGAGGAGGCACAGGTTTGATCCCTGGCCAGAGAACTAAGATCCCACATGCCACATGGTACAGCCAAAAAAGAGAAAAGAAAGTTAAGTTGGATATTAACAAACTTTTTGCCGATGTATTTCAAACTTTGGACAAAATAGACAACATCTTAGAAAAGCACTGCTAACCAAAACTAGAAAATCTGAGTGGTCCTATTATTTACTAAAGAATTTGAATTTGTAATGAAAAACTTTCCCATAAAGAAAATCTCAGCTGACTTCCATCAAGGACAGTTGACAAAGGAACACTTCTCAGTTGTTTTATGAGATAATATAATCTTGTATCAATAGCTAACAAAAGCATTATGAGAAATGAAAATTACAGGTCAATGATATTCAAGAGATGTTAGAGAGAAAAGAAAAAAGCAAAAAAATTTTGAAAGCTGGAAAATAAATGGACAAGTGAGCTGACTCAAGAAGCTGAATCCTAAGCTGATGGTGCAAAAAAGTCAAGAAACAAATCAACTTACACTTGTGTGACCCATAAAAAGCACAAGGTACTGCTAGAAATAGGTTTAAGATGAAGTTTAAAACAGAAAGGCTGGCTAAAAATCTGATTAAGAAGTAACAACTTCCCTAGATCTTTCCAGCTTTGAACATGGTGGTAATTACTCCTTCAACATTCTAACAGAAAAGCCAGAAATTAAGTCTATAAAAAGGGTACAAAGAGGATCACTGGACTAGGGAAAATAAATCACAAATTACATATATTAATATGTAAAAATAGGGCAATTAAGTAAATGTATGAAATACTGAATACTAAGACTCTCTAGCTTATTATTTCCACTGGGCTCCTTTTCAGAGACAGCCAAGTTTTCACTTTACAAGCATAAGCAAAAGAAGCTTTTCTAGGAAATGAGACCAGCTGAAGAGGCAAAAAGACATTAAGAGTTGCATAGAAAACAGACCACACAGATTATTTTACAAGTCCAACAAACCACAAAGAACTTCCAATCAGCTTTTTACAGTTCTACTAGAAAACATGAGCAGACAGTCAGGATCACCAGACATTAACACAAGTGAACACTGGAGACAAAACCAAAAAATAGGAAAAAGAAACTTGGAGAAGACAGACCTATTAAGAAAAGAATACTAAATAAAATGTAATACAGCAAAACTATTCTCAGTTATAAAGAAATATACTGCTAAAAAACAGTAAAATTTTTAAGTAACACTGAAATAACCAAATATAGCTCAAAACTTAAACATGATAGAAAGAAATAGAAGATCAAAAAATTCAATGGAAGGATTGAAGATAAAGTTGAAAAAAAAAACCTCAGAATACAGAACAAAAAGAGAGATGGGGGAAAAAAAGGCAGTGAAACTGGAGAACTGTTGAGGGGAGGTCCCATAAGTACAAAATAAGACTTTTAGAAAGTAAGAAAAAGAACGCAAAACAAAAAACAGAGGGTAGGCGATTTTCTAAGAAATAGTTCAAGAAAATTTGTTTCCAAATGAAAAATGCTCACAAATTATCCATCATAAGGATAAAAACATCCTTACCAACCTATATTCTTGTGAAATTTTGGAAAATTAAGAGGAAAGAAAAAAAGATCCAGAAGCTTACAGAAAGGCAAAAACAAGTTTCCTATTAAAACGCAACTGTCAAATGACACCAAACTTCAAGATCAAATCTGGAAGTTAACACAATGGAAAATGCCGTTTCAAAAGTCTGAGGAAAACATTTTCAAATTAGAATTCAATACCCATCCAAACTGTTAGGAGTAAAATAATTTTTTTATACATTGGAGACCTCAAAACTTTACCTCTTACATACCCCTTTTCATGAAGTTGCTAGACCACACAGTCCATCAACAAAGAAAATGGAAGTTTGAGATTCAGGAGAGAGACATTAAAGAGAACTTGCAGAATAATAATAAAAGGAGAATTTAAAATGCTTAGAGAAAACATCTAGAACAAAGTAGATCAAAAAGCTCCAGTGAAGACTTCTGCAAGGAGATGATATTGGTAAGATTCCAATTGTTTGAACATATTTGGAAGATAATTTGAACATGATTACTAATAAGAACAAAAGAAAAAGAAAGTAAATGAAACAAGACAATTATTAACTTCAGGGAAGATAAAATGCTGAGCAGGAAAGGAAAAAAAAGCAGAGTACTTACTTTATGAACCAGCTGTGACTACAATTTAAATATCCATAATACTCAATACAGAATATCAATCTTAACAAAATTATGCTGTAACTATATTGAGAAGCTAGGTGATGTGTGTGTATGTAATGAAGCACAAATGAAAAGAATAAAATCTTCATCTTTCCATATGGGAAGTTATTGAGAGTGTAAAACAGAAAAATTAGGCAGCAATATATTACTAAGAGAAATGGAAGTACATAGCAAAAGAATCAGCTAAAAGAACTAAAAGCTTCCTTGGGAGAGGAGGCAATTGGAGCAGGCAGAGACTTCCCTGGTGGTCCAGCAGTAAAGAATCCACCTTGCAATGTAGGTGACATGGTTTTAATCCCTCATCAGGGAACTAAGATCCCACATGTCACAGAGCAACTAAGTCCATGGGCAACAACTCGATAGGCCACGACTATAGAGCCTGCCTCTCAGGAGCCCACATGCCTCAACTCTGAGACTGCTAGCTACAAAAGTTTGCAGGGTTAGTGGTTTTTAACAAGCTTTGTAGAACTGCTTGATTTTCTAAACAATGTGCATGTAGAAGTTTGATAAAAACAAAATATATTTTAAAAACGAACACTTACCAATATACTTTTCTTGCTTTTTGAATAGAGGTAACTGTTTGGACTTCTTTTAAGGTTTGCTTTGTTTTCTTTTCTGCTGATTTGAATGCCTATTTATAAGAAGAGAGCTTTTAAGTAATTTGCTGAAAATTTTATTTAAATAATACCAAGTAAATGATAGGGCAAGAAATAGTTTAAATGTCACAAAACGACAAAATCTATATATTAATACACCCAACATGCACATGAAAGTAATGAAAAAAACTCTGCCTTAAATATTAAAGTGATTTTAAACAAATATCTGCTCAAGACCTACAAAAAAAAAGCTGTTGGGGGGGCGCAGTTCAAACAGTTCACTTGTTTGCCAGATAATCAGTGCAACCATACAGGAGGTTTGGGGCTAGATATCAGACACACAACAATGAATAAGTCACTGGAGTCTAGGAAAAGAAATATATAAATACATAATTATTCAAATAAACATGGTAAATGCTACAAAGGATGCTACAAGAGTATAACAAGGGAATCTAGATTTATAATTGATTATGGTCAAAGGTATTTCTGAGGCAATGGCACTTAGGCTAAAGCCTGAAGCATTAATGGAATTACCAGTGCAAAGAATAAAAAGATAAGGAAACGGGCAGCTTGATCAGCAAGTATGATCACAGGGTTAAGTGTCAAAAAATGAGGTTGGAGAGGAAGATAGAACTAAATCATGAAGGCCATTCATTTAACAGATTTCAGTGTGACTAGGTTCCAGGCAATACTCTAGGGACTGGGACACAGCAATGAATAAAACAGATAAAGATTCCACGTTCATGCAATCTACATTCTAGAGGGAATGATTAATGGAATTACCAGTGCAAAGAATAAAAAGATAAGGAAACGGGGCAGCTTGATCAGCAAGTATGATCACAGGATTAAGTGTCAAAAAATGAGGTTGGAGAGGAAGATAGAACTAAGTCATGAAGGCCATTCATTTAACAGATTTCAGTGTGACTAGGTTCCAGGGAATACTCTAGGGACTGGGACACAGCAATGAATAAAACAGATAAAGATTCCACGTTCATGCAATCTACATTCTAGAGGGAAGATAGATAGTCATATGTTGGGACTTATGTTTTTAAACAAGAAAAACAAAGAGTAAAGAGAAATTGAGGGCACTCGTATTTTTACTTAGAGTGGTCCAAAAAGGCCTTTCTGATAAAGGCTTATTGAAGTAGACACATGAATGAAGAGGGGGATCCAACCACGAAAAACCTGAGGGAAGAACATTCTCAGCAGAAAGAATAGCAAGTGCAAACACCCTGAGAAAGTAGTATCGGCCACTGTTGTAGGAAAAGCTTAAGATCCCACTGTAGTTGGAAAGAGTATGTAACTGTGTGTTGCTGCTAAGTCACTTCAGTCGTGTCCGAATCTGTGCGACCCCATAGACAGCAGCCCGTCAGGCTCCCCCGTCCCTGGGATTCTCCAGGCAAGAACTCTGGAGTGGGTTGCCATTTCCTTCTCCAATGCATGAAAGTGAAAAGTGAAAGTGAAGTCGCTCACTCGTGTCCAACCCTTAGCGACCCCATGGACTGCAGCATACCAGTCTCCTCCATCCAAGGGATTTTCCAGGCAAGGGTACTGGAGTGGGGTGCCAATGCCTTCTCAACTGTGTGCTGCAGTTACCAAATCCTGTCCAACTCTTGTGACCCCATGGACTACAGCCCACGAGGCTCTTTTGTCTATGCGATTCTGCAGGCGAGAATACTGAAGTGGGTTGCCATTTCTTTCTCCAGGGGATCTTCCCAACCAGGGATCAAACTCTAGTCTCAAGTACTGCAGGTGGAGTCTTCACTGACTGAGCCACCAGGGAAGCCCCGTGTAACAGGATAGGTGATGTGATCAAAGGGAAGTAGGTCGTGTAGGACCTGATGGGCCAGAAGGGCTTTACAGTGTCTTAAATAAGATGGGAAGAAACTGGAAGATCTTAACAGAGAAAAAACACTTCACTTTTATTTAAAAGGACTTATTGAATATGAGGAGTCCAAAATGACACCAGTATTTTTAACTTGAGCAAAGGGGAAATTACTGAGATAGAGAAATCCAGGGAAGACAGGCTTAGGGGAGAAAATAAATACTGGAGATACATACATTTTAAGCAAAATTATATTTGAATGCTATTTCTGAATTTGAAAACCTCATTTAAAAATGGAAGAAATAATTCAGTTCAATTCAGTTCAGTCGCTCAGTCATGTCCGACTCTGCGACCCCATGAACCGCAGCACACCAGGCCTCCCTGTCCATTACCAACTCCCAGAGTCCACCCAAACCCATGTCCATCAAGTCAATGATGCCATCCAACCATCTCATCCTCCATCGTCCCCTTTTCCTCCTGCCCCCAATCCCTCCCAGCATCAGGGTCTTTTCCATGAGTCAACTCTTCGCACGAGGTAGCCAAAGTGTTGGAGTTTCAGCTTTAGCATCAGTCCTTCCAGTGAACAACCCAGGACTGATCTCCTTTAGGATGGACTGGTTGGATCTCCTTGCAGTCCAAGGGACTCTCAAGAGTCTTCTCCAACACCACAGTTCAAAAGCATCAATTCTTTGTCACTCAGCTTTCTTCACAGTCCAACTCTCATATCCATACATGACTACTGAAAAAACCATAGCCTTGACTAGACAGACCTTTGTTGGCAAAGTCATGTCTCTGCTTCTGAATATGCTGTCTAGGTTGGTCTAACTTTCCTTCCAAGGAGCGAGCGTCTTTTAATTTCATGGCTGCAATCACCATCTGCAGTGATTTTGGAGCCCAGAAAAATAAAGTCAGCCACTGTTTCCACTGTTTCCCCATCTATTTCCCATGGAGTGATGGGACCAGATGCCATGATCTTCGTTTTCTGAATGTTGAGCTTTAAGCCAACTTTTTCACTCTCCTCTTTCACTTTCATCATGAGGCTTTTTAGTTCCTCTTCACTTTCTGCCATAAGGATGGTGTTATCTGCATATCTGAGGTTATTGATATTTCTCCCGGCAATCTTGATTCCAGCTTGTGCTTCTTCCAGCCCAGAATTTCTCACAATGTACTCTGTATATAAGTTAAATTAGCAGGGTAACAATATACAGCCTTGATGTACTCCTTTTCCTATTTGGAACCAGTCTGTTGCTCCATGTCCAGTTCTAACTGTTGCTTCCTGACCTGCATATAGGTTTCTCAGGAGGCAGGTCAGATGGTCTGGTGTTCCCATCTCTTTCAGAATTTTCCACAGTCTGTTGTGATCCACACAGTCAAAGGCTTTGGCATAGTCAATAAAGCAGAAATAGATGTTTTTCTGGAACTCTCTTGCTTTTTCAATGATCCATCGGATGTTGGCAATTTAATCTCTGGTTCCTCTGCCTTTTCTAAAACCAGCTTGAACATCTGGAAGTTCACGGTTCACATACTGTTGAAGCCTGGCTTGGAGAATTTTGAGTATTACTTTATTAGCGTGTGCTGCCACTGCTGCTGCTAAGTCGCTTCAATTGTGTCCGACTCTTAGCGACCCCATAGACAGCAGCCCACCAGGCTCCCCCATCCCTGGGATTCTCCAGGCCAGAACACTAGAGTCAGTTGCCATTTCCTTCTCCAATGCATGAAAGTGAAAAGTTACAGTGAAGTCGCTCAGTCGTGTCTGACTATTAGCGACGCCATGGACTGCAGCCTATCAGGCTCCTCCATCCATGGGATTTGTCAGGCAAGAGTAATGGAGTGTGTTGCCATTGTCTTCTCCGTTGAGTGCAATTGTGCGGAAGTTTGAGCATTCTTTGACATTGCCTTTCTTTGGGATTGGAATGAAAACTGACCTTTTCCAGTCCTGTGGCCACTGCTGAGTTTTCCAGATTTGCTGACATATTGAGTGCAGCACTTTCACAGCATCATCTTTTAGGATTTGAAATAGCTCAACTGGAATTCCATCACCTCCAATAGCTTTGTTCGTAGTGATGCTTCCTAAGGCCCACCTGACTTCACATCCAGGACGTCCAGCTCTTCGTGACTGTGAGTGATCACACCTTCATGATTATCTGGGTCGTGAAGATCTTTTTTGTATAGTTCTTCTGTGTATTCTTGCCACCTCTTCTTAATATCTTCTGCTTCTGTTAGGTCCATACTATTTCTGTCCTTTACTGAGCCCATCTTTGCATGAAATGTTCCCTTGGTATCTCTTAATTTTCTTGAAGAGATCTCTAGTCTTTCCCATTCTATTGTTTTCCTCTATTTCTTTGCATTGTTCGCTGAGGAAGGCTTTCTTATCTCTCCTTGCTATTCTTTGCATTCAAATGGATATATCTTTTCTTTTCTCCTTTGTCTTTTGCCTCTCTTCTTTTCTCAGCTATTTGTAAGTCCTCCTCAGACAGCCATTTTGATTTTTTGCATTTCTTTTTCTTGGGGATGGTCTTGCTCCCTATCTCCTGTACAATGTCACGAACCTCCATCCATAGTTCATCAGGCACTCTATCAGATCTAGTCCCTTAAATCTGTTTCTCACTTCCACTGTATAGTCATAAAGGATTTGACAGATATCACTGTCATTTTTGAAATTGCGAAGAAATAATTAAGAGGCAGAGAAAAACAATGAACGTTTACTCTAAGACATAATAAGTACCTTCTCAGCAGCTTCAACAGTCTTCTGCGTTTTCTTAGCAGCATATCTCTTGTGATCATAATACCTAGAAAAATGTATCTCTTAATTTTAGATAAAATCTTTACACTTTAGTTTGCCATTTACATTATTCCTAATTTTACAGACTCTCAAACAAGTTTTGCACATTATGTAACTTTGTTTTGTATGTTGTATATGAAAAAGTTAAATAATACACAAGGTTTTAAAATATTTTCTGAAAAGTATTTCACCCCAAAGTATATATAGTCAAAATACCTCTTATCCTCTTATCCTTAATACCCTAACAGATTTACTGCAGATAATACTGTACCTAAAACTTATGGGAATTCCCTGGCAGTCCAGTGGTTAGGAATCCATGTTTTCACTGCAGGGGACACAGGTTTGATCTCTGATAGTCAGGGAACTAAAGTCTCGCATGCCTTACAACACAGCCAAAAAATAAATTTAACTTATACTTAAATTTGTGACTTACTTTTTGGCATTGGCATATGCTGACAAGCTGAGATCAACATCAACAAGCAACGGCCTGTTTTTCTGAGGCTTCTGCAGTTGCTTATTCTTTTGCTTTTTCTTTTTTCCTTTTGGTGGTTCAGTTTCATTTTTCTCAGTACTGATGTCACCATCAACATCGTCATCTTCCTCCTCTGATAACAAGTATGGATTTCTATTAAAAATATTCAATAGTATTTCACTAACGTCAATGACATCACTTTATTTTCTCAATGAAATTATAAATGGTCTACGGTACGTAAAACGTTGCATTATTTTAATGTAAATTAATGTTTCCCAGTATTTTCAAAGAAAAATTTTCAAATAAATTTTTAATGAATACAGTGAAAAATCATTAGCAAAATAAACATTAACTGCTTAACTAAGAATCAAACTTACCTTAGCAGCATTGTTACATGGTTTGTTTGTAGTTTTAATTCTTTGATTGCATTTGCAACAGGATCTCCTTGAGCCTGAGCTTCTTTCACAATTAACCCGATTTCTGTCCAATCTATCTGGTTGGCTAAAGCACTTCGAACAACCTGAATGGCTCTGTCAACTATTTGTAAGTTCATTTCTATAAGTTCTCCTTTAAGTTTGTCTATTTCCTTAAGAAATAAGCCAAAAAAACATTTGTTTCAATGCCAGTTAAACTTCCCGTTTTTTAAGAAGTATCTGAAAGAAAGCTAAACATGGTACCTGAGCCTGCTGAAGAGCTTCTAATCTGTTTTCATGATCCTTTCGGACATTATCTAATTTCTTCAATGCTTGTTTTTCCTTTTGACAAAACAGAATTTTTAAAAATCAGATTTCTTCTACCATCTGTACCTTCTCTCTCTTGCCTGCTGAGACTTACTCTCCCACCCCTACTTCTGCCTCCTCAGTGTTGTTACTAGCCAGCTGAAGCCCCCTGTAGTCCACCTCCCCAGGTCTATCCTACCCCAAAGTGTTTCATGCTCCAAAATTATCACTCCTGACCATCTACCTCCCATTTGTTATATAGGAATGTATATTTAAGATATGCCCCTAATGCCCTTGCGTTATTCAAGGCAGAATTCAAGACATTTTTCCCTATGACGTAAAGTTTGGGGGAATGCATCCTTAGCATGAGTTCCTAAAATAGCTTTTTATTTTATTGCTGCTTTCCTCTTATTTGTATCTATTCTTTTTCCTAAATTTACTATACAAAGGTTGATGGTAGTTATCTGACCTTTTATATGGTCAGTACTCAGTATCTGCAGGTACAAAACCTAGAGATATGGAAGGCCGACTATATTCATTGTACTATACCATTCTGTAAAATCCTTGGATTTCTGGTACCCACAGAGGCTCCTGGAACAATCTACTGCAGGCAGTGAGGGATGACTGTGTAGCATTTTATCACCCGGAACTTACATTTTAAGTTCCACACAACTTACTGATATGGGAGCTAATTTTTCACAATAGTCACACCATCACCAGTTAATGAATATTTGCATGCTGGATATAATATTAAAAATACTTAAATTGTATGAATGGTGACTGTTAAAAGAATGCACAACAACTGCTAATATAATCCATGTGTATTCTGATACACATAAAAATATGGGGTTCAATGTTACCCTTAAACATGTTTACTTGCTAAAGTGCTGCCACCATATGGCAATCATACTGTGTAACTGGTAACCCACCTGCTTTGAAATTCTGATTTTTACTAATTTAAAAAAAAAAAAAAAAAACTGAGGGTGGGGAGGACACAGGCATTCACATAAAGTTTTTGCACACATATTTTAAGATCTTATGAATATTTTTAAAAATCAAATTTCCTTGAACTCAAGAGTGACTGTGGTCATTTTCTAAAACTTCTCTACAGTGAAAGCCCCTTAAACATGGTCAAATGTGCTGGGAAAACATAGCATATTAAACCTTCCTTGAGGAGTCATGATGCACACAAAGCATATTAAAGGTCTAGTTCAAAAGCCCACTTTAATATATGTATTGAAAAAACTTCCCTCTCCTTTGGCCCAGGGTTTCCCTGGTAGTTCAGATGGTAAAGAATATGCCTGCAATGCGGGAGACCTGGGTTTGATCTATGGGTTAGGAAGATGCCCTGGAGAAGGGCATGGCAACCCACTTCAGTATTCCTGCCTGGAGAATTCCAAGGACAGAAGAGCCTGGCAGGCTACAGTCCATGGAGTCGCAAAGAGTTGGTCATGACTGAGCAACTTTCACTTCATTTTCACTCCTTTTGCCCATTTAAAAATCTCCTTGAAACACTATTCCTTTTACAGCAAAGTTCGAGAAGCTCTGGGTAGTTGTAATAAAGCAAATCATACTAGGGAATAAGTAACAGGCCTCCTCGTCACTGTATGTTCTGGTTTAGAGAGTATCTTACACTCTGATAGAGCAAATGAGCAGGGTTTTTGTCTGTTTAACACTGGTTCGCCTGGACCTTTATCAATATCCCAAGAGATCAGGGCATTCCCATACTACTTCTAAAAGTCTACCCATTCCTGTATGAGAGCATCACCTACCCAGCAAGCCACACTTAAGTCCAGTTTATATTAAATAAATTTAATATAATAAATTATATTAAATATGTTAAAGTATGGTTTTATATAAACCACACTTAATGTTTAATATAAATGTTTTTAATAATACCATACCTGTTGTAAAGCTTTTAAATCTATTTTCTGACCTTCTATCTTGGAATAAAATTCATCTACGGCCTTATCAAAAAAAAAAGAAAAAGACAATCAGCCAGCTGGAAAAAAAACCCGAAAAATATGGTCTCTGCATCAGCATTCATACATAGAATTTTAGAGTCCATTTTGTTTCACAACCACTTAATGAACTTGAGCAGATTTCCAGTAAATGTATTATACAGCTAAACAATCAAGAATCAAATTAAGTTCAGATCTGTGGTCCTTCATCTTAAAATAAAGTGGCAACAAACTTTTCCAACAGTCTGTATCTGTGACCTCACTGATTTTTAAAGTCCAGATTCATAGTGATTGTAGAGCAAAAATATTTTCAATTTCTCAAAGGAAGCTGGATTAATCTAATTAATATCATGCTAACTGGTTAAAAAACAGAATCAGAAAACCCACCTTGTCAAATGATTCAAATTCTATATATGGACATTGTGAATGTTGAGAAAACAAGAAAGGATGAAATTCCTCATACCTGTAAAACATATTTACTATATCACATTCAAGAACATTAATAAACACCCAAAACAAACAGACCCATGCCTACATACTTACGTGAGTATGTCTTCAGTTGGCTTATCTACTTCCAGGCTTGGTTTTATTTCTCTTTTCTGAATGATATACCCCTACAAAAATCCAACATTAAAACTAATTTCTATTTATAATTAACAAAGATTTACTTTCCTTGAATGATACTGACTTTATTAGCTTATAAAATTATTCCAGTTAAATATAATCAGTAGGAAAAAAAAATCAGTAGGATTTGTCTATTGATTATATCACTTCTCAAAATGATGTTTTTAAGCATCAGTAAGAATCATTAGAACCTACTAATTCACATGGACAAGAGAAAATCAGGGAATAAAGAAAAAGAATATTAATGATTTGATAAAGTAGTAGGATTATACATGTGCATTTTGCTTTTTTCTTCCATTTTTCAGATGTTCTGAAATTTGAAAGAGCCAAAAGCACTTTACTTCCAGCAGAAAAAGTCTTTGGTTCACACTGCTGGTAGGAAATTTTAGTCCATTTTAATAACTGGGTGAAGGGTACATTTGGACTGAATTTAGCTATAATTAATCAGAACTTTTCCTAAACCTTTTTGTAAGTGAAGTTATACTTGGAATAGGAAAGAAAAATAAGATATGAGGTAATTCAGCAGATATTTAATAATTAAAAAGATGTTAGTAAATTTTTAGAAAGTGATTAAAATGTGCACATTAAAATGTGCTTTTCTATCTAAAATTCAACCTAAGAGGAAATATCTTCAAATCCTCAAATTTCTGGGAGTGCTGATACTGACCCAGTACTTTGTAGAAGATTTAAGGAACAGAACAAAAATCAGAAACCAACAGCAATTAAAACAAAAAAACTACCCTAGAATAAGCATATTATAGGTGTTAAATTTCCAAATTACAACAAAAAATTTACACATGCTGATCCTTCAATGAAAATTCTAATATCTAAGCCACAACAATATATAGCAAGTATTATGTGGCATTACCTTTCCATTGAAGCTGGATGTTGTTTTCATATACTCTTCTGCTTTCTGTAGACAAACAAGTACTTTTTCAATATCTAATAGGGAAATAAGAAAGGAAAGAATGAGCACCAATCAACTGTCCATTAGCTATTACTAAACATCTATGCAGAAAATAGAAAGTGCTTATGAAATAATAAAGTTATTTAAGAAAATTAGTTATTTCATGCTTATAATCAATGTATTAAATAAGAATATATCTTGGTCACTTGTCCCAACAGCTTTTATTGAATCCATCTTTCCCCTCATGATCTGAAAGGTACTTCTGTTCATATGCTAGTCTCACATATATTTGGGCATGTTTCTGAATTCTTTATGCTGTGTATTCCTTCTCCCAAAACTTACTTACTACAGTTTCATAATGCATTTTAATCTATGAAAAGATTATTCTCTATCATTACTATTATTTCCCAGAGTTTTCCTGAACATTTTTATAAGCTTTTTATTGCACATATCAGATTCATTTTAAAAAGGAAGTATAATACCAAAATTAGCAATACCACCTGTTGGCATTTTGAACCAGACTGCACTGAATTCATATATTTCAGAAACTAAATCATTCATTTCAAACATTCAGTTTGTATTTTTAAATTCACAAAAAATTTGACAGCATAGAAATGATCCCTAAACCTTAAGAAATAATATATAATCCCAAAACATAAATAGCAAAAATGATTTTTTTTTTAAATTTTGTATGAGAATCTGCAGATAAAAACTTGTCAAAGACCAAATCTTCCATTTTCCTTATATTTTCTATAATTTTTTATTATCCTAATCTGGAAGTTAATTTCAGTTCAGTCGCTCAGTCGTGTCCGACTCTTTGCGACCCCATGAATCGCAGCACGCCAGGCCTCCCTGTTAATCACCATCTCTCGGAGTTCACTCAGACTCACATCCATCGAGTCAGTGATGCCATCCAGCCATCTCATCCTCGGTCGTCCCCTTCTCCTCCTGCCCCCAACCCCTCCCAGCATCAG
>SJYT01032399.1:0-34783 GCA_006410635.1 Cephalophus harveyi | reverse complement strand
TCCACGTGTAGAGTCTTCTCTTGTGTTGTTGGAAGAGGGTGTTTGCTATGACCAGTGCATTTTCTTGGCAAAACTCTATTAGTCTTTGCCCTGCTTCATTCCGCATTCCAAGGCCAAATTTGCCTGTTACTCCAGGTGTTTCTTGACTTCCTACTTTAGCATTCCAGTCCCCTATAATGAAAAGGACATCTTTTTTGGGTGTTAGTTCTAACAGATCGTGTAGGTCTTCATAAAACCGTTCCACTTCAGCTTCAACCCGCGACCTTGGCGTTATTAGCACCACGCTCTAACCAACTGAGCTAACCGGCCATTTTTGGAAGTTAATTTAGGTTTAATTAATCTAGAAAGCGAATTTAAGTAGTTACAAAAGCGTAATTCATTATGTAGTCACAGCACAGCACTTACAGAGTTAAAATGCATAAATAATGCTACTTCTAGAAACACCTCAGGTGCTGAGTCTGAAGGTGAATAATTGAACTCCTTCAAGCCTCCAGAGATTGTCTCAAGTGCAGTAACCCCTTCAAAAATTTAGAGGGAGGGAGGGAGAATATTTCTTAATTGAAAGGTAACAGGGTAGATCAAAAGATTAAACTGCATGTTACTAGGGATAAAATGTCACATTAGAGTACAAAGTCAGGAATATCATATGGACAGAATACTCATAGGTCAAATTGTTTTTAAATTTAAAACTATGCACTCACTGATTACTTTTCCCAGAAATAATTTTCATAGGCTTAAAAAAATGAAACAAATAAAAATGGGCAAAACTTGTAGCATGCATATATACCTTTACTTTCAAATTTTTCATCCACTTTGACATTGGCAGGGAATCCGTTTTCTATAAGACAGTGCTCAATGAGAGCTGGCCCATAGGCTATAAAAGCAAAGGATATTATTTGTAGTATTTTCCTATAAAATTTCACATTCAAAATATAATACCAATGTATATCCCAATATAAGTCATCTACTCAATAGCAGTAACCAGTGAAAATAACAATGAGTTTACTTATTTTGAAATGTTATCAGAAATGACAGTTACTAGAAATTACTTGAGACAATAAACCTGTGGAAATCAGTGCAAAAGTTACAAGAATTTAATGGAATTTAGCTACATATAAAAGGATTATAAACCAGGGATGCAAGGTTGGTTTAGCATCCAAAAACTGGTTAATATACCACATGAACAGAATAAAAACAGAATAAAAATTTTTCTATTGAAAAATCCAAACTTACAAATTTCACATGTTATACTAACTTATGGAAAGTTTTAAAGATAACTTCTTAATGCATTCTAATTTCATAGGAGAGGAAGAGTAACTCCCTTAGTAATCAATGGTACCTGTTTTCTCATATGTCCTTTTCAGATTCCTTAATACAGGGATAAGTGATGACTTTTCTCAAGTATAAAAGTTTATTGGAAAATATTTATGCTGGTTATCAACAGTACCAGGCAGATCCTGGAATCCTCTGAGACTCACCAATAAAAATCGAAAAGCAAAAACAAAGAAAACCCAACCAAGCTAAGTGGGTTAATAAACCAAAAAGCTTATGACACTGAAAAAAACTAACTGATTTCTTAGAAAACTACAGCTAGCAATCAAGTACTAGATAACATACTATTAGTTTATATAACTGTATTGCTGCTAAATAAGATCTAAAAGGTAATGGTCAAAGTTCATACAGTATAATAAATTTCTTTCTTTGAAAATAAACCTCTATTTACTCTAAAGATCATTTTAAACTCCTTTCTACATTTATCAAGTTGTTCTAATTTTCTACTAGATTTAAATTTCTACTAGAACTAGATCTGAATGTGTTAAATATTTTCCTGAAAACCGTATTATTTTACAAATACTCTGTTGCTTTATGTAGGATTACTCACGAAGTAATGGGTTAAGAACTCTCTTCAATAGTTCACCCTTGGGTGCACCGGCTAGTATTTCAGTCAACCTGTGAAACAAAATTAACACACCCCTTATTATTTTATATTTAATAGATCTTACAGAAATATTCACAATACTTTGACACGCATCTATTTACTTGATCTTCAAAATATCCTAAAATATAAGAGGAGTCAGTTTACTCTATAGGTTAAAAACAGAAAGGTGGGGATGGGGGGGGTAGTCATAAAAGTAATTTATCTAAGTTACTAGGTTCCTGAACAGCAGGCTGGGACTCAAAACCAAGTTTTCCAAAGAAACCCAATACTTTTTCAACTAAGTCATACTGCTTGTCATCAGTGTGCTCATATGACATGAAAAGACACATTTTTATGCAATAGTTAAATGTAGTTTGTGGAGATTGGTGTTACCATCTTTTTAAAAAAATTTTTATTGAAGTATAGTTGATTTAAAATGTGAGTTTCAGGTGTAAAGTGAATCAGTTATGCTGCTGCTACTGCTAAGTCGCTTCAGTCGTGTCCGACTCTGTGCGACCCCAGAGACGGCAGCCCACCAGGCTTCCCCGTCCCTGGGATTCTCCAGGCAAGGACACTGGAGTGGGTTGCCATTTCCTTCTCCAATGCATGAAACTGAAAAGTGAAAGGGAAGTCGCTCAGTCATGTCTGACTCAGCGATCCCATGGACTGCAGCCTACCAGGCTCCTCCGTCCATGGGATTTTCAAGGCAAGAGTACTGGAGTGGGGTGCCAGAATCAGTTATACCTACACATATATCCACTCTTTCTTTTAGATTCTTTTCCCATATAGGTCACTACACAGTAGAGTAGAATTCCCTGTGCTTTTTGCATGTTATTAGTTATCTATTTTGTACACAGTAGTGTGTACATGTCAATTCCAATCTCCCAATTTATCCCTCCCTGTTAACATACCTTAACACCTGAAATGGCTTTACCTAATTAAGCATTTAGAAAGAACTCAAGGATGCTGTGGGCCATTACAACCCCCTAATCAGAATCAACTTCATCTACAAACTTCTTAGAAATGTATATTCCCAGGACCTACACCAGAACTACTTAATCAAAAACTAGAGGGGGAGTGGTGCATGGAGTCTGTACTTTACCAAGCCCCTCTAGCTGATCTTGATGCACGCTAAATGTTGAAAACCACTGTTGTAGCCTCTTAGTCAGCAAAGTCTTCCAGTCAGATTATAGCTACAGTCAGAACCTTATCTCATTATATTTCTATTTCTTTTAGCTAAACCAGAATTTCTATATCCTTTCGCACTCTGCCAAGATATCCATATTTTGTACACAGTAGTGTGTACATGTCAATTCCAATCTCCCAATTTATCCCTCCCTGTTAACATACCTTAACACCTGAAATGGCTTTACCTAATTAAGCATTTAGAAAGAACTCAAGGATGCTGTGGGCCATTACAACCCCCTAATCAGAATCAACTTCATCTACAAACTTCTTAGAAATGTATATTCCCAGGACCTACACCAGAACTACTTAATCAAAAACTAGAGGGGGAGTGGTGCATGGAGTCTGTACTTTACCAAGCCCCTCTAGCTGATCTTGATGCACGCTAAATGTTGAAAACCACTGTTGTAGCCTCTTAGTCAGCAAAGTCTTCCAGTCAGATTATAGCTACAGTCAGAACCTTATCTCATTATATTTCTATTTCTTTTAGCTAAACCAGAATTTCTATATCCTTTCGCACTCTGCCAAGATATCCATTGTCTTCTTCAGTTCAGTTCAGTTCAGTCACTCAGTCGTGTCCGACTCTTTGCGACCCCATGAATCACAGCATGCCAGGCCTCCCTGTCCATCACCAACTCCTGGAGTTCACTCAGACTCACGGCCATCCAGTCAGTGATGCCATCCAGCCATCTCATCCTCGGTCGTCCCCTTCTCCTCCTGCCCCCAATCCCTCCCAGCATCAGAGTCTTTTCCAATGAGTCAGCTCTTTGCACGAGGTGGCCAAAGTACTGGAGTTTCAGCTTTAGCATCATTCCTTCCAAAGAAATCCCAGGGCTGATCTCCTTCAGAATGGACTGGTTGGATCTCCTTGCAGTCCAAGGGACTCTCCAAGAGTCTTCTCCAACACCACAGTTCAAAAGCATCAATTCTTCGGCACTCAGCTTTCTTCACAGTCCAACTCTCACATCCATACATGACCACAGGAAACACCATAGCCTTGACTAGACAGACCTTAGTTGGCAAAGTAATGTCTCTGCTTTTGAATATGCTATCTAGGTTGGTCATAACTTTTCTTCCAAGGAGTAAGCGTCTTCTAATTTCATGGCTGCAATCACCATCTGCAGTGATTGTGGAGCCCAAAAAAATAAAGTCTGACACTGTTTCCACTGTTTCCCTATCTATTTCCCACGAAGTGATGGGACCGGATGCATTGTCTTCTTAAAGAATAGCTAGTAAGTCCCCTCATTTCACCAAGAAATTATAATTATAAACATCTGACATAACAACAAACTTAAGATTAAAAAAATATACACCTGCTACTCCCAAATAAGGCTTAACTGCTTACATTCAAGTGCACATTCATATAATTCAAGCAGTCCAAATTTATTTTATGGAAGTAAACAAATTATATCCTTATGTGACAGTTTTTTCATATCCTGACGTATAATCTATTTTACTAATACAGTATGAAATGAGTTAATAAACAAAACATGTTACCTTTCCAAGGTAAGCAATGGTTCAGCAGCTCTAGCATGATCAATTGGATAGCGTTCACGAACAGCAAATTTAACATCATCAGACTCATCAGTTCTAAATCTTAGGATATTTAAAATTAGGTACTCATAATCTGTAAGAACAATGTTCCCCTGTAATAGAATAAAATATAATTTAATGTTTTTCCTAAATGTTTTTCTTAAATTTTCTTAAAAATTGAGAAAGGAAATGTCTCTTAAAACCCCAATGAAGGCTATAGAGAGGAAGTTACAAACAAAAAGCATTTGAGTTACATCTCGACAATGCTCCTTACACTGGCCCAGCATAGACTGTGAAATAAATAAATCTAAACACTCCAAGTCTGAAACACAATGAAGGGATCTGGAACAACTTTAAACTCTGTCTGATGGTTCTGCAGAGGGCACTATTAAAATAATCAATTAACACCTTGATGACCACCGGTTGAACTTAATGTTGCACCTGGTTGAGGCAAATCTACAAACACTGTGGCTTATTAAGAAAAACCACATATATTTCAGAAGCCAACACAAAGTTATTTATTTATATTTTCACTTGCAATTTGTCTTTTTTTTTTTTTTTTTGCAATTTGTCTTTTAATAGCAGTTATGTGGCAAAATCAATAAAGGTCATAATACCCTCTGATCAAAGAATTCCACAATTGGTTATTTATGTGGCCTAATGTAGTAACTCAATAAAACCAAGAGCTACATGCTTAAACTGCAGCTTGTTTACAACAGAAAAAAAACTGGAAACAGCCTAAATGTAAAAATTGGGGAAAGTGTTAAATAAATTATATCAATATGACAAGATATTTAAAAGCTGTTAAGACTATGTTTAAAAAGTAGAAAAATGTTTTATAATAAAAAAAATTGGAAGACAAAAAATCCTGTATCCTGGCAAGCGGAAGGCAAATACAGGGAAAAATTAAAATACTTATTTGCTAAGACAGTAAAGAATCTGCCTGCAATGGGGAGGCCCAGGTTCGATCCATGGGTTGGGAAGATCCACTGGAAAAGGGAATGGCAACTCACTCCAGTATTCTTGCCTGGGAAATCCCATGGACAGAGGAGCCTGGTGGGCTACAATCAATGGGTTGCAAAGAGTTGGACATGACTGAGTGACTAACACTTCAACTTTTTTTTTTTTTCATTAAAAAGTGAGGATTTAAAAAATCTTTTTAAAATTTAACATAATCTTTTTAATAAAAAAGAAGGGAGAAGCCTAATGAAAATAAACTGCCCAAAGAACACAACCTTCCAAATTTATTATAGATAGTGAAGCTACAGGTTGTTGTATAATTAAAATACAAAAAAGCATTCATGAAGCAGTCACAAATGCCTTAGCAAGTACTCAGAAGGTGTCATCAAAGATGGTGGGAATAGTCTCAACCTGATGAGGAATAACATCAATTTCACTAGATGGGGCCATGAGTCACCTTGATCACAGATACACAAGTATACCTTGAAGGTATTATAGGTTTGGTTTCAGACCACTGAAATAAAGCAAATATTGCAATAAAGCAAGTCACATTAATTTTTTGATTTCTCGGTGCATATAAAAGTAATGTTTACACTATACTGTAATGTGTAATAATATGATATATAATATATAACAAAACATGTAACAGTGTATAAATAGTACACTGTAAAAACAATGTACATATCTTAACTTAAAAATACTTTATTGCTAAGAACTCCTAACCATCATCTGAGCTTTCAGCAAGCTGTTTTGTAGTAACATTAAAGATCACTGATCACAGATTACTATAAAAATAGTAACGAAAAAGTGAAATATTGTGAGAATTAACGAAATGAAACAGAGATACAAAGTGAGCAAAGGCTGTTGAAAAATGGCACATTAAGCAAAGTTACTTGATGCAGGGATGCCACAAACCTTCAATTTGTAAAAAAAAAAAAATGCAGCATATGAGAAGCACAATAAAACAAAGCTCAGTAAAATGATGTATGCCTATAGATAATCTGAAGTTTCTGTTGTTGAAAGAGTAGGACCTACTGCTAAAGGTTCTAACTTCAAAGAAACCATGTATTTAGAAATTTAAATATTTATTTAACTTAAAGAACAGAAATGTTAACTGCAGCAGGAAAGTAGGAGACTTGGACAGAAGTCCATATAATGTCTAATTAGTTCATAAAGATGTGACCTGAAAAACAGACCTGGCCATAGGGCCTGGCATGTAGAAAGTGCTCAATAAATGTTTGTTGAATCAAACTGTTCAGTTATCAAGAGCATCTGGAAGATTCAAGTAAGGTAGTTACTTCCCTAAAAGGGCTTTCTTTAAACCAAGGTTTCCCAAAAGTTTTCTGTTAGGATGGCTCCCACTACTTCCCATTAAAAAAAAAAATAATTATGTGACGTAGTAAGTTTTGGAAATTCTATGTAACATACCCTTCCCCAGGGCACATACACATCACACTATCATATTAAAGGCAGTGGTAAGTTCTAGAGTTAAAAATTTTTTCTTTACCTTATTGGGGACCCATTTTTCTAAGCTATTATCTTATAGAAGTGGTGTCACGGAACTTATTTGGGGAAACACTGCACTTGATTCTGATGTACTTAAAAAAATCTACTTTCCAATCTTATTTTCTCCAGAGTTTTTCCTACTGGAACCTTCATATCACAAATTAATAAACTGACTTTACGAGTTTGAGTGGCAATAGTCTCTTTACACTGATCAATTTTAAATAAACCATACATCAAAATTCCAGACATGAAGACCAGACGTTCAGACCCTGTTATAAAGAGACAAGAGAGCAATCTTCAAGATCTACTCTAAGAATTAACCAACATATTTCTCTTAGATAACATTCACAAGCACTTACTCTCATATATAAATCTTGAATACCTATTCTAAACTTATCACTAACTGGGTGTCTGGAATCTAGACAGTATACATGTCAATTGTGCAGAGACTTCAAAGCCCTAAATGCAAGGGGGTATCCTGGATTGAATCCTGGAACAAAAAAAAAGAACATGAGTAGAAAAACTGGTGAAACCTAAATAAAACCTATAGTTTAATTAGCAGTAATGTACCAAAGTGAATTTCTAAGTTTTGACAAATGTACCATGGCTATGTAGGATGTTAACATCAAGAGGAACTAAGTGAGGGGTATACAGGAATTTTCTTTATTATCTTTGCAAATTTTCTACGCATCTAAAATTATTATAAAATTGAAAAATTCTTTAGATCTTTAAATGATAAAAAAAGATGTATTCTATGGAAAAAATTTTTGCATCAATAAGTGCTAAGTCAAACTGAAAAAAGGAAAAAAAAAAAAGGCCATGTCTGATATATAAGCTTAAACTTCATATTGAGTTAAACCTAAGGCACTCTGTAGTTATTTAAATTCTAGAGATTTTTCCTCTCAATGAAAAAAAAAAAGAAACCTTCTTTTTAATTGGAAGGGGAGGAAGGGAAGTGATCATAAATAGGACATCAAACATTGTGGTTACTCCAGGATGAGGAACTGGTTGGGCCAAGAGTGATAAGAAAGACCTTCAATTTTAATTCTATGAACTTCTCTATATACTGAGTATGTATTTGTATACTAATTGTATAAATATTTTAAATTTAAATGGTAGACTAGATAATTATATTATGGTAGTCTAGACAATTCTAACTATTGAGAAAAACTGGACAAAATACACAAAGTAAGTCTTTTAGGAAACAAAAAATGCAAACAAGGTAGGTAATAAACATTTACAGGATAAAAATCTAGGAGAGGAAAACTCAGAAAGGTGAGCACCATACTTGGAGCTACTTTAGGATCATTTATTTAATAGTTAAGAAGCAGCTGACAGGCTGGCAAGCTGAGCATGAATTTAGATAGAGTCACAGGACAACTAAGGAGAATAAAAATTTGAGTTCAGGGTCCAAGCAAAAGGTGTGGGAGCTAGGGAGGGGTTATCCCTGATAAGTTCAGATATGAATAGTGATCCTGAAAGGCTGCAACCCAGGACAAGGAGTAAATTGGAAATTATCCAGCTTTCCCAGGCCCAGCTCCTAATCAATTCAATTCTTGACTGGAGTAAGGTAATCTGGGATTATCTGTGTCCTTAGCTACCTGTCAAAAGCAAGTACCCTTTCTAAAGGAGGGTAACATTTTTCAGGTATCATAGCATATCTATTACTTTTCCTATTCAATGCATGAACAAAATAAAATAATCAGGCATGTGAGGAGAAAAGACAATGTATTAAAATCAAAACAACAGACTATAAAAACAGACATCAGAGGAATCAGATAACAGAATAATTCCAAATGATTCTTGTCTGAGAGCAATATTAGTGAACTGGAAGGCAGGTCAAAAGAAAATGACTGAACTTTCCCAAACTGATGGAAAACACCAAATCACAGATTCTAGAAAAGCACTATGAACCCCAGAAGGTAATTACAAAGGAAAATCAACTATGCACATCATGCACTGAAAACCAAAGACAAAAACAGAAAACACCAGAAACAGCAGTCACCAGAAGACAAAATACAATCTTAGTAACTGCCAAAAGTTGCTTACTAATTAATGAGACAACTTAGATGACAAAACTGGCACTCAAAGAAGAGCAGTTAGTAAAGTACTTAGCATGGGTGAGAAAAGAGTGATTGCGTAAGACTGCCAATTGAGGGCAATAAAACTGCAACCTCTGGGGCTATCTTTTCTCCTGACAGGAATAATTTGAATATCTTATTACATGGAATTAATTTTCATTGCCATCAGACAAGAATTGTTTGCACTGTCAGTTTTCTACACGTTAAAGCCCACTTTTAACAAGTTGTAAAAAAGCCTAATCAAGAGTAAGTAGCAGGGACTTCTCTGGTGGGCCACAGGTTGAGAATCTGCCTGCCAACGCAGCTTTGATCCCTTGTCCAGAAAGATTTCACATGCTGCCAGGCAACTAAGCCTGAGTGCCACAACTACTGTGCCTGAGCTCCAGGGCCCACAAACCACAACTCCTGAAGCCTGCGCATCTAGAGCCCATGCTCCACAACCAATGAAGCCACTACAATGGGAAGCCCGTGCGCCACAGCTAGAGAGTAGCCTCCACTCGCTGCCAATTAGAGAAAGCCCGAGTGCAGCAACGAAGACCCAGGACAGAGAATAAAATAAACTAATAAAAACTTTAAGAAAGGGTAGCAGTAAAACAAAATAAAGTAAAAATAAAAAAAAGAAAGGGTAGCAAATCAAAGATATACATCCCTAGAATCCCCAGGAGTACTGGCTAGACAACACCTGGCAGGATATTAAAACAACATTTCATGCTTTTTTGTCTCTTTTCAAATTTTGGATAATTTTTAAGTCTCCTCTTACAATCACAACATTTAAAATTATTCTTGATTACACATATACAAGCTACTCTGCTTCTTGGACTGATTTACACAGGTGTAGTAAGAAATGTTAACACTAACATATACTACATAAACCTCCTTGTACTATAGACAGCAAATCTAGAGCCACATGGTATCAAGAGTTACAAAGCCATAATACTCACTGCTGCCTGAAGAATTCACAAGAAATTTGGAATTTTATTTTCAATAGCCTCTATTACTCCAGAGACTTAAAAATTACTATTTGCTTCTAACTCAAAGCCACAGAAGCCAAAAAAGAAAAAAAACAAAACACTACTGGCTTCATCTGTGGTACACCTACAAATGTAAGTAAATTCTTCTCTACCTGAAGTCATGCAAATCTATAAGAAGTGACCTTCCTCACTTACTGGAGGCTAGGATCCTATACGCCACACAAGAGGTCCAAGGTTAGGTTCTCAGGAGGACTTTGTGGACACAGGCTCCACTCATGAAGTATAACGTTTATTCCTTAATGGTGAGCTTTTCACATCTAATTAAATGAGATTTATCTTCAAATTTGCCTAACTGTAACCTGGTAAAAAGGACAAATTCTTACTGAACCTATGTAAATATACACATTGTCAATGGGCAGTAAAACAATCTCAGTAAAAGGCAATTGTTCCTAAATTCTAAGGGACCAAAGAGAGCAAACTACCATTTAAAGAACATATCGCTTGAATTTGCACTAATATAGTATACTAAATTACAGGTCAGAGAAAGGTAAAGAGCTTTATCATGTAACTATCACAAAAATAGAATCAATGATATTCTGAAAAAAATAACCATAATCAGATTCTCTCCAATTTACTCAGTCCTGTATAATCAATTCTAGTTGTACCAGATCATAGGTTAACACTATTTTCATGAAAACATCTGCTTCTAGACTAAAAAGTCTTTAAAATTCTAACTTGGCATCCCTGATACAGTCTGGTATCTGTCCAATATTAGCTTAGACATATGAGTCTATTTTTAAGAGCAGGGGTAAGCAAACTTTTCCCATCAAAGGCAAGATGATAAATATTTTAGGGTTTGTGGGCCACATATGGTTTCTGTTGCATATTCTTCTTTCATTTTAAAGAGCCCTTTCAAAATGTAAAAGCCATTCTTAAACTCACAGCCTTTTCAAAAAGAGGCTACAGGTTATATAGTTTATCAACTTCTATTTAAGAGTATCTGGTATGTCCTTTTAACTAAGGTTCTGAGGCCGCTTTCTTTGTTAAAGATTCAATTTATAGTGACAAAATTATGAAGATGAAACAAATTGTTGCCAGGGTGCTGGGATGTGAGGGGGTGAGGTGGGTGTTACTACAAAGGGCTATCACAAGGAAGATCTCTGTGGTAATGGAAGACTTCTGTATCTTGACTGCAGTGGTGGTTACATTCATCTACAAACGTCGTAAAATGCACAGGACTATATGTACCAATATTGATTTCCTGATTTTGATACTGTAATATAATTATATAAGATGTACAACTAAGGGAAACTGGGTAAAAGTTACACCAGACCTCTCTAGTTCTGTCTTTGCAACTTCCTGTGAATCTATGATCATTTCAAAACAAAAGTTTTTAAAAAGTTATCATACAAGTTTTAAAAAATGGACCACTACCTGAGACCACATACAAAAATCAATTCCAGGAGGGCTACAGCTGTAGCTGCTCTTGCCTACAGAGGAGGAGGGGGCAGAAGGGGAAAGATCACTGGCAAAGAGAAGTGCACAGACAGCTAAAGAAAGTGCAAGGATCAACAGCTGGTCTTGCTGTCCCTGTCCCACATTCAGGTCAATAACTAACGCAGATAAGTTCACTTGTGATAAGTGCACATTTATCTAACAAAAATGTGAAAATTCTTAAAAGCATCTTGTGAAAACATTCATAAGAAAAAAAGTCTCAATATTATTTTTTTTAGTTACACAGTATTCTATTCTTTGGGTCTCCCTTAATTACTTAACTAATTTCTTATTCACAGAAATTTAGCTTAGAATACTGAAGTTGCTTGGAGTCTAGAAAGAAGACAAAAATGCTCTTCTATCGCACATACAAGGAATAAATAGGGACCAAATTCCACCGAAGAGCTGTAATTAAGTCCAGTCCAAATGACTCATGCAAGAAATAAATGGGGCCATTTAGGAGATGATAATCATAGAGAAAAGGAGAAAAAGCAAAAAACAAAGACATTCAGGTTATTTCCAAGTTTAACTATTAAAAACACTATAAGAATATCCTTGACATGATCCCTTTCTGAGCACTTGCCTCAAACGCTTATAATAAATTCCTAGAAATGGAATTCCTGGGGCAAAGGTTTAGGCATATAAACTTTAAAAATCACCTTATAATCTGTCAAATAATCCTCGAAAATAATGTTCTAATCTGCCCTTGTTCCTGTACAACTTTTTTTTTTAATTAGTCTTTTTTTGGGCCATGGATTAACCTGTGCCATGGCAGTGAAAGCTCAGAGTCCTAACCACTAGGCAACCAGGGAACTCCCTGTACATTCTTGATAATATTGGTTGTCATCAAACATTCCAATCATTTATATGCTGACCAAGAAATAAAAGAATAAGAGGAGAAATAAAAATACCTCATTTTTAATCTTTCAGTAATTTGTGAATTTATACATTTCCATGCTTTCATAAGCCATTTGTATTATTCTTTTCTGAATTGTGTAATCAAGTACTTTACCTATTTTTTCCACTTGAATGGTATGTGAAAACTACATATTGAGGGTTATGAACACTTTATTTACCCTATGAGTTAAAAATACTTCTCCCTAGTTTTTCACTTCATATGTAGTTCATGGTGTTTTCTGCTTTACTCAGTTTTTAAACTGTCTTACTGGTAGGTTGCTGCTGCTGCTGCTGCTGCTGCTGCTAAGTCGCTTCAGTCGTGTCCGAGTCTGTGCGACCCCATAGACGGCAGCCCACCAGGCTCCCCCGTCCCTGGGATTCTCCAGGCAAGAACACTGGAGTGGGTTGCCATTTCCTTCTCCAATGCAAGAAAGTGAAAAGTGAAAGTGAAGTCGCTCAGTCGTGTCCGACCCTCAGCGACCCCATGGACTGCAGCCTTTCAGACTCCTCCATCCATGGGATTTTCCAGGCAAGAGTACTGGAGTGGGGTGCCATTGCCTTCTCCGACTGGTAGGTTAAGTAGTCATATTTATTATTTTCACTGTTAAGCTTAAAAGTCTTTGTCATCCCAAATTCGTCCACCTTAATCCATATTTTCACCTAGCACTTCTATGGTCTCACTTTTTATACTTAAATTTTTCATGCAAATAGAATTTATTTTGCTGTTGACAGCTTATGAAAAAACATTTCCAAGACAGAACAGGTAACTAAGGGAAGGATTAAGATGCAAGAAGAATGGTGAGGCCATTAGCAGTCTTCCTTTTATAACTGAGGACACTGAAAACGTGGCAATGTCCCTAAGTCTCAAATGCTGTTTATGAAAAAACTATTTGACAATTTGCTGGCTCTATCACATTAGTCCTGAAATTTAAAGTACCAGATAATATCTTCAATTCTCAGATCTTCATCTACCACATTTAAATGCTATTATTTTTTGTTTTTCTGGCTGCACACATGGCATATGAAATCTTAGTTCCCAGTGGAAGCACAGTCTTAACCACAAACCACCAAAGAAATCCCTCCAATACTATTTTAAATGACTAAGGTCTGCCTAAATTCTGGCCTCCAGATAAAATGAAGATTAATGGAAGATAACATTTTACTTGCATTGCACTACATTATCCTAGTGTAGCAATGGCCTTTCGCAAGAAAAAAAAATGTTCCCTGCTCATGTCTGATAGCACTATTACATGAACGATCGACAATACAGTGAATTCTCCTCACCCCACCCCCAAATTTAACTTACCCTGTCATAGAGCTCAATGATTAAGTGATAAGCAGCTTCGTCACTTCCAAATTGAAAATCTACAATTCTATCCACACCAAGCTGCTTTGCACTGACTAATCTCCGACTCTTCAAATGTTTTCGGCACTAGCAAGAAAAAGAAGAAAAAGGCATTTAAATCGTAAAAGTGAATTTCTAATCATTTGGTATTGGTTTCTAAGTAAGTTTCTCCTTCTAATTTCCATTAGGAATAATATCTTAAGACTAGTAGATAAAACAGTAGAGTCTTAAAATCAAAACTTACAGAATGATAATCAGAAGAAATACATTTTATTTCATACCACTCTGACTGCTAACTCTGAAACAGTATTTCATACTCAGTTTTTAAGTAGACAATAACAGATAATGAAATTTACTTTTTTGCTTTATATCACTGCTAAATAAACTCCTGTTCTTGTCCTGAAGACCACATACAAAACCGTAACCTTTTTTTAAAGCTTCTTTCTACTCCACTTTTTTAAATATCCCAAATTTCCTTTTGTGTGTTTGTGTCCAAGATTAGTGATTTCCACTAATCTTTCAGTTCAAATACAAATTCTGAACCATAAGCTTACTGGAATTCTATAAATCAGTCCTCCAACTTACAACCTATAACCTATTCTCACAAACTTTATTAATATATCCCAAGCAGAATTTTTCTGATACTATCTCCAAGTTTTTGAACAACTTAGCTCAAATCCAAATGCAGCAACTCCTATCTTTTATCAAATCCCACTTCTATCCCTAGTCTTAAGGTTCTTGTTCTTATCAGCAATTAAAATAAAATGAACATATTAAACCCAAAGGCAACTTACTTGGTAAATACCTACTGTTTTATATTACATGTACTACCCTTCAAAGTGAAAGTCACTCAGTCGTGTCCAACTGCAGCCCCCCGGCTCCTCTGTCCATAGGATTCTCCAGGCAAAAATACTGGAGTGGGTTGCCATTTCCTTCTCCAGGGGATCTTCCCAACCCAGGAACTGAACCTGAGTCTCCTGCATTGCAGGCAGATTCTTTACCAACTGAGCTATGAGGGAAACCCATACTACCCTTTAGTATAAATATCTAAGTATGACATCAACCAAAAACAAAACTACTCTGTGGCTCCTTAAAAAATTTTTAACAATTGTTTCTCATTTTTTAATTTGAAAGACCTCTTAGTCAAGACCAGAAAGAAAGGATGCTTTCTTTTCCTCAAGACTCAACTCCAAGACAAATTTTACAGATAAGTTCATCTAAAACCATCATAAAAAAAAAAAAAGAAGAAGAAATATGCAGGGTCATCCTTCAAATCAATGCCAATTCTTTCATAACTAAGAAGAGTTCTCCAGAGCTACAGTTCAAACTGACTAAAATTCTCATTTTATGTATTCAGGCAGAATTTTAAACTCACATTATATTCAGGCAGATACGAGACTTTTCAACATTCACAGACTAAATAATCTCCCCCTCCTAAATTTAACAGTTTTCATTTAGAAGTGGCCTATATTAATTTTGATTTAAACAGAGACCTACATTCATGGCTATCTTTAAATCCCCAGGTGAAAATCATAATCAATTTCCCCAGTAATATTTTTATGAGAAAAATAAAGTTAAAATGAAGATAAAAGGCATCCTTGAATGGAACAGAAGTCCACACCATGGAATGGTAAAAAAGGGAAAATTATCATGAGTATAGGCAGACATATAATACATATGTAAAACTTGTTTTTTCTTTCTCCACTACCATCTTGGTGAAAACAAGCTTCGGTCAGTGCCACAAAGCTATATCTGGCATTCCCAAATGTGAGAATTAGGAAAAGTCACTGATTTACCACATACTAAACATGATCCTGCCTGACATACAACAGTAACAGCTCTTAGATATTTATAAAGTGCTTAATGTTGTCTATTCCACTGGAGGGAATTTGTATACATATTTAGATTGACACGTATACCTAACTCATAAAAGTTTTTTGGTTTTTTTTGAGTGTCTGATCTCCTATTGATATAGCCTTATTTGGGGATGTTCACACAATCCCAAAAGCATATAGCTTATTATCTGTTATATCATCTATAAAACTGAAATGATATTTGTTCTTCATATCCACTGAGTTGCTAAACAACTCAAATGAAGTATTATTCCTTGAAGAGTGCTATACAAATATAAAGTGTCATTATTATTAAGGACAATTTCCAAAAGAAACATTTTGGGTTACTATTAAGTAAATGAAACTTTTAAGAATTTGATAATTTTGTGACAGGCCTTGTGATTTGGGAAACACTTACCTAACGTGTAATCCAAAACAGATTCTAAGTTGCTGGGGATAAGGATCTTCTCTGTAAAGCCTCTAATGAAATAACACAATGCCAAAACAAATAAATTTCTGAAGGAAAGTGAGGAGGAGAGGAAGAAGGAAATTAATACATATGGAGCCCTATTATGTGTCAGGCATTGTGTTAGGTGCTTTACATTTAACTGCAATCAATCCTCACCAATAACCCCATAACAGAGGCATTATCTATATTTTACATTTAAAGAAACAAGTTCCAAGAGGTTAAGTAAAACTTCCAAGTTATAAAAGTATTCAGCAGCAAAACCATTAATTCAAACTTATGTATATCTGAGTCTAACGTCTTTCCTCTGTACCATGAGCTCTCAGTACACCTGTTATGTCAATAAGCAAATGGGTAATACATTCACAGATGCAGGATCTCAGTTTTAACAGTAAAACAGAGAGAAGTGAAAAGTAAAAAGATATGACTGGTAGCATACTAATGTCATTGAGTATTCCAACAAAATACATACTGGCAGCTGAAAAGTGAACTATGGAAGACAAAGCTAGGGAAGCAGGGCAGAAAACAGAAAGCCAAGAATGCTGGGGTGTGGGATACAGACTCAGATATCAGAGAATTGTAAAACTGGAGTAACTAACCAAAATGATGCTGTAGAAAAATCACTGTTGGTCTGAAACAAAATTTTTTTGATAGTGAGAAGCACAGAGTTAAAAGACTATAATGTCCAGCTCTATAAAAGCTTGAATTAGAATGGTAACTTTGGGAAGGAAAGATCGGGAACACAAAGTGGTGTGATGGGTAAAAGGGAGACGTTAATAAACATCTCCTTTATTCATCCGGTATGTCTCAACTACTCTGTATTTATCTGTTTTATTTATACCAACAAAGAAAAACCAGTTTATAACTTCAATTGTTAGTGACCACTCTCGGGGCCTTAACAGTAAGCTTCAAGTATAATAAAGTTTACCTTCATGGCAAAACTAGACGGCATCATATTCTTAGGCCACTCAAATTCTGTTGTGTGAATTCGTATGCCAGATTCGAGTAAAAGTGTAGCTTTAAAGTCTGGTCTGTAGAAGAAAAAAGTCAAAATTTCTTTAGGGTCCTACCAACACCAACGGTAGGTTGTTTTTTAAAAAAATAATAATAATAATTACAAAAGATAAAATAAGCCTACAAAATGCTCTTACTTTTGAAGACGAATAAGATATGTTTTATTATCCACATCGTACACATTGTTTACTCTCATTCCTAGCAAGCTGCAAAGAGAAAGGAAACATGTAATAAATCATACTACCATTTGAAACATAAAACTTCCCACAATTTAAAGCGTAGGCAGAAGCACAGCCTGCCAAAGAGGGAATCTTTAAAGATAGGGGGTCAACCGGAGTGCAGAGGCTGAAGGCCAGCAACCTTCTGCCCTAACCTCGAATGTAACTGTTTAAAAAAAGTGACAGACCAGCTCCAGGAACACCATACAATGCTTTGAGTTTTTTTTTAAGTGATCCAATACATATATTAGGAAATACAGTAAAATCTAACTCAATTAATTACAGAAGAAAAAATGTAAACGAAGCCCTGAGAAATATGACAAAGCTCACACAGTTAAATAATATTAATAAAAACCGAACTAGAAAGCAGATCTCTGGCCGAATCTATTATGTCCAGCTAAAACTCTTTGGGGTGAGGAGGAGAGTCTACCAAACCAAGCTTCTGGGTGTGGAAACCTCTGGAACTAATGACTTACTCTGGTGTCCTGGAGTCCACCTGACTTCTTTTAGTAAACGTTTCCTGCCAGACCGGGGCGACCCAAGCCGGCAAGCCGAGAGCCCTGCCAAAGTAGGACGCAAGACCTGGCGAGACCAGCAGCCCACGAGAGCCGGGGGGTGGAGCACGCGGCCGCCGGGGTCCCCCGGGTATCCTCAGGGCCACGGAAAGATGTCACGCGCTCGCCCACTCAGGCCTAGCCAGGTCTACAGGAGAACAGCACCCGGCGGCGGGGAGAGGAGGGAAAACCCAAGGCCCTTCTTACTTCTACGGCAGGGCCACGGCCTCTGCCTCCAGCACCCCCTGCACAAGCTTGGTCACCCGACGTACGGTACCTGGCATTCAGCTCCGCAAGTACCGCACGGAGGTCAACGGTGCTAAAGCGGGTCTTCATGGCGAGCCTCGAGGGTCGCTACCGCAGTTTCCTCCACTGCCGGCCCGACTCAATGCCGCTACTCTTATGCGCAGGCGCACTAGGCGGATCTACGGCCGCGCAGAAGATCCAATACTCCTCGAAGCGAACGTCTTTGCGTCACATTTTGTGAAGCGTTCGGCAGTCCCGTAGTCGTCGATTAGCTTTTCGTCGAGCCAAAACAATTCGAAATAGATACAAATTATTCTCTTGACACTGCATTCCTTCCTGGAAACCTTACAAACTAGTCCGGTTACTTTGTTCCCTGGCCTCTCGGGATTCAAGCCAGCCTCCATAGTGACCCCTACTGGTCATAACAATTTATGAGCAACGTACTAGAAGGATTTCCCCAGGTGCGGCTCTGTGTACCTGAGGAACTACCACTTTCCCTGGGGCGTACACTGTTGAAATTTAACGCAGTGGACTATTTCATTCGCCCTACAGTTTTCCTGGAACGCTTACAAACTAGTCCGGTTACTTTGCTCCCTTGCCTCTCGGGATTCAAGCCAGCCTCCATAGTGACCCCTACTGGTCATAACAATTTATGAGCAACGTCCTAGGAGGATTTCCCCAGGTACGGCTCTGAGTACCTGAGGAACTACCACTTTCCCTGGGGCGTACACTGTTGAAATTTAACGCAGTGGACTATTTCATTCGCCCTACAGTTACCCTCAATGATCAAGGCAAGCCAACTCTTAAAAAAAAAAGTTCCTATTCTGATAAGTCTTGCTCTCTGAAGAGCATTTTGCGTTTTACTGTGAGATTCTTATCCGTTCTAGATATTGGGAGGCCCTGGGCTCAACATAGTACCTGATATATAATGCTGCTGCTGCTGCTAAGTCGCTTCAGTCGTGTCCGACTCTGTGCGACCCCATAGACAGCAGCCCACCAGGCTCCCCCGTCCCCGGGATTCTCCAGGCAAGAACACTGGAGTGGATTGCCATTTCCTTCTCCAATGCATGAAAGTGAAAAGTGAAAGTGAAGTCGCTCAGTCATGTCCGACTCTTCGCGACCCCATGGACTGCAGCCTACCAGGCTCCTCCGTCCATGGGATTTTCTAGGCAAGAGTACTGGAGTGGGGTGCCATCGCCTTCTCCGTGATATACAACAGGGGCTCCATAAATACTTGGCAACCTGAATATTCAGTTGTTTCGCTAGATAATGGTGAAGTAAGATTAAAAATAAAAATGAAAAGATATTGAAAAATAAGAAAGCCTTTTTTAAGGTAAGAACTCAAAAGAGACGGGGTCTCGCTATGTTGCCCAGGCTGGAATACAGTGGCTATTCACAGGCGCGATCCCACTACTGATCAGCACGGGAGTTTTGACCTGCTCCGTTTCCGACCTGGGCCGGTTCACCCCTCCTTAGGCAACCTGGTGGTCCCCCGCTCCCGGGAGGTCACCATATTGATGCCGAACTTAGTGCGGACACCCGATCGGCATAGCGCACTGCAGCCCAGAACTCCTGAGCTCAAGCGATCCTCCAGCCTCAGCCTCCCGAGTAGCTGGGATTACAGGCGCGCGCCACAGCGCCCGGCGAGGAATTCCAGATCTACCAGAATTCTAGGGCTTACCGGCTGCAAGTCGTGGCAGGACTCTAAGTAAAAACGGCTGGGTGGATAATTTCAGAAGAAAGTGGGAACTGATGCTCCAGTGGGTTGCTTTAGCACGTATAGCGCAGAGATTACTGCATCAGATGTCACAGTAAATTATGCAAAATAGATCAAAATATGGAATAAGCCACTTGAAGATTTTAAGAAAGACGGGGAACCCCATTAACTGTAGTACAAACAGTAAAAGCGAGAGGTCTAACTGGACATAATACTAAGGTTCTTATGTTGGCACTTTCAGGCATTTCCCAAATAATGCCTAAATATTTTACATAAAAGCAATCCGCATAGAAACAGACAACAGTCAGATCTTCTTTACAAACAAAAACTGAAATACTTTATGGCAAAACACCCACTTTAGGGCCCTTAGACCTAGACTCATGAGATAGGAGCAGGATACTAATTTAAGTTATACAGAAGACAACCACTCGACTAACTAACTCATGCATAGCTTCTGCTTTGTCTCTCAAGGAAAATGAGCGTCAGAAGGAAAATACAAGAACACACATAAGGGGAAAAAGAAGATAAAGATAAGTGTTATAATTATAAAGAAACTATCATTTACTATGGAATTCTATCATTTCTGGGTTTTGGAATAATTTCTTGATTTTGAAAAATTTCTGAATCAGGGGTACTTAGAGACTTGTGAGGAGAAGGCAATGGCACCCCACTCCAGTACTCTTGCCTAGAAAATCCCATGGACGGAGGAGCCCGGTGGGCTGCAGTCCATGGGGTCGCTGAGAGTTGGACACGACTCAGTGACTTCACTTTCACTTTTCACTTTCATGCACTGGGGAAGGAAATGGCAACCCACTCCAGTGTTCTTGCCTGGAGAATCCCAGGGACGGAGAAGCCTGGTGAGCTGCCGTTTATGGGATCGCACAGAGTCGGACACGACTGAAGTGACTTAGCAGCAGCAGCAGCAGAGACTTGTGAGAAAAATAAGAGGTAAGAGTAAGTGGACAAATCATCTTCCCATTTTCAAAGAGAAGATAAGGGTGACTATCTGAAATCACTAACAGATTTTATTGGCATTTGTCCCAACTGAAAATTTAGAGGTAGTTATTTATGGATGACTGAAGCGACTTAGCAGCAGCAGCAGCAGTAGGATCATCTAGAGCTGTGATTCTCAAGCTTTGGTGTGATTCACTCATCACTGTGGTGATAATCAAAGCAAATTCCTGAACATGACACCAGAGATTTTGAATTAACTTTGGCGCAAGGTATCTGCGTTTGTAACTGCCAAGATGAATAGGGCCTGTAGCCCGTACTTGGAAGTTTACTGATCTCAGAAAGATGAAGTGGTAATCATTAGGAACCAACAGAGTTTCACTTCAGAATAAGTTATAGTCTTATAAGACAAGATTGCCTAACCAAAGAGGATTCGCGATACAGCAGGAAATCAGTCTTGCAAAAATATAAACATGGTACTTCTTATTGAGATATATATGTGGGAAGAAAAGTCTATTTATTTCAATGTTTCTTACTTTTATCATATAATTATTAAAGCCGATTTTATTATATAATTATTAAAACTATTTTAATCTTGCCTTATTTTTACCATATAATTATATTTATATAATTTATTAATTTTACTTTCCATTCAACTCATGGAAATAGTCGATGTGTAGTGTCAGTGAGGGAAAAATCTCCACTTTTATCCTTCTTCAGTTCTTCTGGCTGGATTAATAACAACAGTGATGAAAGACAACATAAGAGGAGAAAGAAAAATAAATTTTAATTAATGCACATGGAGGTTTCATAGAAATGGGACCTAAGAAGCGGCCAAAGCAGGCAGCCTTTATACTTTTTAGATAAATAAATAAATTTGTAAGGAACTGACAGAACAAAAAAACTTAGGCTTTCGGGCACTCAAGTAGTGAAGAATCTAAACTGAATATAGACTTGGGTAATAAAGAAGTAATGAGGTTCATTTATACAGGCCTCTCAGCCTGAGTTCCCTGACTCTGGGGTTAAGGGTGTCCTACCTCCAGAGGCAGGGAGTGCACCTTTCACGTGAGAGATTATTTCCTGCTTTCAGAAAAAGAGAAAGGAGGATGAGAGTGTCTCTTTCATGGTGGTCATTTCTTAAGTAACTTTAATTCAAAGTAGGCAATGTGCCATTCAGGCACAATTTGGGGTGGCCTACACTGGCCCAGAGGACACTTCTTTCCCCACAACAGTGAGAAATAAATTTGTGAGGGGGTCCTGGGCACCCTTGAAGGTATCAGTGATCATGTTTCTCTGTAAGCCAGAACTTACAGTGGGAGCAGGTGCCACTGATTCAGGAAACCTGAATGCAAGGGGGGTAACTGCAGCCTGAGTGGCAGAGAGCAATGGCAGCTCTACAATCATGTGCAGAGGCCAGGTGGGTGTGATGATCATAGTGAACAGCAGAGTCAAAGCAGCAATCAGAATAGTCTGACTAGGGAGACTGATGGTGTTGGCTATGTGAGCACAGAGTTTCTAGAAGTGAAATGTATGGGAAGCTTACTAAATTCTTACTTGGTCTGTGTAAGCAAAAGAGTTGTAACTTAAGTGAACAAAAATGATAAAAACCGAGTCGTAGTCTTTCAGTCAATTCTGACTCGAGTCAGTTCACAGACCCAGAACCTCTTGTTTGAGAGGAAATCTGGGTGCCCTTGAGAAAGGACACTGCCAAAAATGCATACTGCTCATCTTTCTCCCAGACTTCCCCAAAGCGAGCTACATCTTTTTACCACAGTAACTGTGCACTGAAGAAAAGGAAACCGTCAGGCTTTGGGGGAGGATTCCTGGACACTGACTCTGAACTCACACTAATTCCAGGAGACTCAAAACATGGCTGTGGTCCACTCAGAGGGGGGTTAGTGGAGGTCAGGTAGTCAGTGACGTTTCAGCTCAGGTCTATCTCACAGTGGGCCCAGTGTGTCCTCAAATGCCCCATGCGGGTATTTCTCCAGTGCTGGAAAGTATGATTGGAATACATTCTCAACAATTAGCAGAATGCCCACACAGGTTTCCTGATCTGTGAGGGCAATTATGGGGAGGTCAAGTGGAAGCCACTGAAACTGTCTCTATGTAGGAAACTAGTAAACCAAAAGCAGTACTGCTTTCCTAGAGGGATTGCAGAGATTACTACCACTATCAAGGACTTAAAGATGCAGGGGTGGCCATTCCCACGACATCCCATTCAACTCACCTAATCAGCCTGTGCAGAAGATGGATGGACCCTGAAGAATAACAGTGCATGTTTTAAGATTAACCTGGTGGGGACTCCTGTTGGAGTTGCTATACCAGATGAGGTTTCATTGCTTAAGCAAATTAACACATCCCCAGCACCTTGTGTGCAGCTACTGATCTACTTATGTCTTTGTCTCTGTTAGAAAGACCACAAGAAGCAGTTTACTTTCAGCTGGCAAGGCCAGAAATACACCTTTACTGTGCTACTTCAGGAGTATCAGCTCTCCAGTCCTACATCATAATTTAATTTGCCAGGACCTTGATCACCTTTCCCTTCCACCAGATATCACATGGATCCATCACATTGATGACACCACAGTGATTAGGCTTAGGGAAAAAGACACAGCAGCTACTGTATACTTATAGGTAAGACATTTATGTGTCAGAGGCAGAAAATAAATCTGACAAAAATTCAGAGAACTGCCTCAGAGAAATTTCTAGGGATCCAGTGGTGTGGTATATGTCAAGATATATAATAAGGGATAATATTAATATTAATATATATTAATATATTAATTAATTATATTTATTATATATAATTAATTGTATTTATTATATTGTATATAATTAATTTAATTAATGGCTAGTATCAGACTTCCCCTGGTGGCTCAGAGGATAAAGCGTCTGCCTGCAATGTGGGAGACCTGAGTTCGATCCCTGGGTCGGGAAGATCCCCTGGAGAAGGAAATGGCAACCCACTCCAGTATTCTTGCCTGGAGAATCCCATGGACGGAGGAGCCTGGTGGGCTACAGTCCATGGGGTCGCAAAGAGTCGGACACGACTGAGCGACTTCACTTCACTTCACTTCAATGGCTAGTATCTACAGAATAAGTTGGTTATAAGTTGTTATTATATAATATAATTAATTAATATATATTAATATTAATAAGGGATACCTTATTAATGTGAAGTTTAAGTTGTTGCATCTGGCTCCCTTCCAACTAAAAAAGAGGTACAACGCCAGTGGGCCTTTTTGGATTTTGGAGAAACATAGTCCTCCTTTGGGTGTGTCACTCTGGCCCATTTACTGAGGGACCCAAAGAGCTATTAACTTTGAGTTGGGTCCATATCAAGAGAAGGCTGTGCATCAGGTCCAGGCTGACATGCCAGTTGCTCTGCCACATGTGATCCAGCAGGTTTAATGGGGCTTGCAGTGGCTGTGGCAGACAGGCATGCAGTTTGCAGCATTTGGCAGGGCCCTGTAGATGAAGCACCCTGTAGGCGCTTAGAATTTTGAAACAAAGCCCTCCCATGCTCTGTGGATAATGCTCTGCTCTCCATTTAAGAAACAGCATTTGGCCTGCTCCTGGGCTTTGAAGAAACTGAATGTTTAACCACAGGCCTCCAAAGTTATCATGCAACCTGAGCTGCCTATCATGGACTGAGTGTTACCTAACCCACCATGCTATAAAGTTGGGGGTGCACAGTAGCCCTCCATCATCAAATGGAATTGGTAGATATGAGATCAGACCCAAGCAGGTTCTGAAGGCACAAATTAGCTACATGAAGATGTGGCCCAAATGCCCATGTTCCCCACTCCTGCTATACCACCTTCTCTCTCCCAGCCTGCACCTACGGCCTCATGTGGAGTTCCCTATAATCAGCTGACAGAGGAAGAGAAGAGAAGACTTGGGCCTGGTGTATAGGTAGTTCTGTATGATATATCCACCCTAAAACAGACAGCTCCAGCACTATTGACCCCTTCTGGGACATTCCCTGAAGGGATGTGATGAAGGAAATCCTCTCAGCAGGCAGAACTCTGTCTGACACAGAGTACCTGGTTGTTCATTTTGCTTGGAAGGAGAAATTTCTAGCTACGCAATTATACACCAATTCATGGGCTGAGGCCAGTTGTTTGGCTAGATGGTCAGGGACTTGTAAGGAATGTAATTTGAAAATTGGTGATGATGAAGTCTGGGAGAGGTATGTGGACAGACCTATCAAAATAGGTGAAGAATATGGAGGTATTTGGATCCCATATATATACTCACCAAAGATTGACCTAAGTAGAGAAGGATTTTAATAATCAAGTGGAAAGATGACCAACTTATTCTATAGATACTAGCCAAACTCCTTCCCCAGCTACCTCTGTCATTAGCCAAAGGGCTCATGAACAGAGTAGCCATGGTGGCAGGGGCAGGGGGGGGAGCTTATGCAGGGCTCAGCAACATGGACTTCCACTCACCAAGGCAGATGGCTGCAGCCAGTGCCAAGCGCCCAACTGGCCAGTAGCAAAGGCCAACACTGAGTCCTGGACATGGCACCCTTCCTCAAGGTGATCAGCTACTACCTGGAGGCAGACTGATTATGCAGGACTACTTCCATCATGGAAGGGGCAACGTTTTGTTGTTACTGGAACAGATGTATATTTGGCCACAGATTTGCCTACCCTCCATGCAATGCTTCTGCCAAAACTATCATCCAGGGCTTACAGAATGCCTTTTCCACCATCATGGTTTTTCACACAGCATTGCTTCTGATCAAAAACTCACTTCACAGCAAATGAAGTAGTGTAATGGGTTTGTTCTCATGGATTTTACTAGTTTTACCATTTTCCCCACCATCCTGAAGCAACTGACTTGATGGAATGACGGCATAACCTTTCAAGGATTCAGTTACAACACAGCTAGGTGCCAATACTTCACAGGACTGAGGCAAGGTTCTTCAGGAGGTTCTATATACTCTGACTCGGTGTCCAATATAGGGTGCTATTTCTCCCATAGCCAATATTCATGAGTCCAGGAAAGAAGGGCTGGAAATGGGAGTGGCATTATTCACTACTACCTCTAGTGACTCACTAGCAAAAATTTTTCATCCTGCCCCTTGTGGGCTTGTAATCTGCTGGCCTAGAGTTCTCAGGCCTAAAGGGAGAAATACTTCTCCTAGAAGACACAATAATGATTCCATTGAACTAAAAGTTTAGACAGCTGCCTAGTAATTTTTGGCTCTTTGTTCCTCTGAATCAAAAGCAAAGAAAGGGGTTGCTATGCTGGCTGCAATGATTTGTTCTGACTACTAAGGAGAAATTTGACTGCTACTCCACCATGAAGTAAGGAAGAGTGTGCCAAAAATATAATAGATCCCTTAGAGCATCTCTTCCTGCTGAACTGAAGGGTGGGGAATGGAACAGAGAAAATGAAAATGCCACAGAGCTCCAGTACTAAAATTCTGCAGTTTTTTTTTTTTAATTCATTAAACATTTTCCTGGTTGCTGTAAATTTTTAAACTTAAGATCTAAAGTTCTAAAAAACATGATTCTGACAGTTTTTGCCAGCTTATTCATTGCTTCTGAGAGGAACAGACAGAGCCTAGGAGTTCCCTACTGCACCATGTTCCAGTATGCCAACTTTTTACAAGGTTTTTAAATTCACCCATTTATTCATTCAATAGCCATAAATTGAGCCCCAGGCATTGTTTTATATCAGGCATTTTAGTCTCTTGAAAACTCAGCATTAGGCATCAGTGTTATTTGGCTTTCTCAGTAGAAGTTTGGGATCTAGAATGACAGATGAGACATTCTACACTTAGATGATAAACCAGAAATAGAATATTATGCTCTCTACTGGGGCTATTACTTTCCAAGAAAGATACACAAACTGGACAAACAGAAAGGCAAAATGAGATTGAAACAATGCAGGGCAAGAAATGGTTGAGGTGTCGAGGATGAAAATGTTTGATTTGTTATCTGTAACCCCTGGGGTTATAGTTTCAGAGAAATAAATTGTCTTAATGCAATCAAGAACTTCCTAGAAGTCAACACTGCTTAAAGAACGAAAAACTATTTAGAGATGCATATACAGGTGGTAAAACCATAAAGTATAACAGGACAATGTCACAGAGTTAGAGTAGTGGTTATGTCCAAGAGGGAAGGCTATTTGGGTATGGGCTTCTAGGATGCTGCTGCTGCTAAGTCGCTTCAGTCGTGTCCGACTCTGCGCGACCCCATAGACGGCAGCCCACCAGGCTCCACCATCCCTGCGATTCTCCAGGCAAGAACACTGAAGTGGGTTGCCATTTCCTTCTCCAATGCATGAAAGTGAAAAGTGAAAGTGAAGTCACTGAGTTGTGTCCAACTCTCAGCGATCCCATGGACTGCAGCCCACCAGGCTCCTCCATCCATGGGATTTTCCAGGCAAGAGTACTGGAGTAGGGTGCCATTGCCTTCTCCTAGCAAGTTCTATTTCTGAATACCAGTTATATAGTTGGTCATTTTATGAACACTTTAAATTTTACATTTGTATCTTTCATATGTATGACATATCTCACAGAAGTTAAAAAGAAAACACAGGTAATGGATACATATGGGGGATTAAAATAGTTACAAATTCTTTTTTTTTTTTTTTGGTGCTCAGAGTGACATCTTAGTTCCCCAATCAGGAATTAAATACATGCCCCCTGCCATAGAAGCACAGAATCTTAACCACTGAACCTTCAGGGGAGTCCTGGTCACAAATTCTTTAACATCCATAGAGGAGGTTCTGTTTTCTCCACACCTTTGAATCTAGGCTGGCCCGTGGCTGCTTTAACTAATAAAGCACAGCAGACAGAAGCAATGCTATGCTCTTTCTGCCTTTAGCCTTTAAGAGGACTGGTAATTTTCAACTTGGTCTCTCGATAAGTGAGTTACCATGTAAGAAGTCTCACAATCTGCCACGGAGAGTCCTGAATGCTACATGGAGAGGGAGTGTCATGACTGAATGCAGTTTTGCCGTCGAGCCTACCAGACATATCAAGTAAGGCACCTTGGACTGTCCAGATCAGACCAGCCATCAGCTGAATACCAGTAAGTGCCCACAAGCAGTATCACCTGGAGCAGAATTGTTCAGCAGAGCTTTGCCCAAATTCCTGACACTCAAAATAATGAGATAAAAGAGTTATTTCAAATGACAAAACTTTGGAGTAGTTTATTCTACACTGTCTTAGTCCCTTCGGGCTACTGTAACAAAAATACCATAGTTTGGGTGGCTTAAGTAATAAATACCTTTTTTTTCTCACAGTTCTGAAGACTGGAAAGTAGAAGATCTGGTGAAGAACTGCTTCCTGGTTCATAGATAGGCATCTTCTTGTTGTGACCTCATGTGGTGGAAGCAGCAAAGGAGCTCTCTAGGGTTTCTTCCACAAGGGCACTTAATGCCATTCATGAGGACTTCACCTCCATGACCTAATCACCTCCCAAAGACATCACGTCCAAATACTATGACCTTGTGGGTTGGTTTCAACATATGGAATTTTGAGGGGGCACAAATATTCGGTCTACAGTATACCCTATAGGTAACACACACAAGGCAAATAAGCAAAAAATGTTTTAAGAAAGTAAGTGTTCTAATATTCATAGTAAAGTAAAGCAGGCTTAAGAACAAAAATGCATTGTTTTGGAGGGACCAAGCATTATTTTTTAATCACGTATGTGTGTGCTCTGGAGATAAAAGAGTCCTAAAACATTAACATCATTATGTATATGTTCTTGGAATGGTGAGACCCTTCAAAACAAACACCAAAAACAGAAACCACAGAGGATAAGGCTTAGTAGGTTTGAAAACATAAAACCTTAAAGTTGCTGAATGTCTAAAATATTCCACTGTTAACAAAATTAAAGGCTTAGAAAAAAGTATGGTCAACTGCATGATATACTGAACTTCTTTCATGGATATTCTAGGAAATTGTAGAGTATTACTAAGTATTGGGTAGATAGTTAAATTACATATTTTTTTAGTAATGGTGTTGAGTAAATGCCAAACAAAGTGCATTTGTGACAATGACCTTCTGAAAACTGTATTTTAACCCAGGCCAGGAGAAAGCTTTTTTGGTTTTGGGTATTTCAGGCATTCAGGCAAGCTAATGAATTAGATATTTTTGGCAGGGATCATGAGAACCCAAATCACTTTAAAAATGGCCTAATTTTAAATGACTGTTGCCCCTCCCCCCTCCCGGCCCCCCTTGTAAAAGCCCATGGACAGAGGATCCTGATGGACTATATTCTGGGTTGTAAAGAGTTGTACACAACTGAGTGACTGAGCACATTGCCCCCTGCCCCACCTTTCATTAGACCTGAAGCTCTACAGAGGCAATGTCTGTCCTATTTCTGATTATCTAGTATCAGTATCTAGTACCTGAATTCCTAGGTTCTGGTAAATATTTGTCATGTAAACTTTAAAAAAATGGATAGATGGATAAATGAATGGATAGATGAATAAATGGATGGACTGTTAAAATATTATGCTTTAAAGAAAGATATATACACACACACCTCAGAAAAAGATTAACCCTGAAAACTTATTGAACATGAAAAGTTTAAAAAAAAAAAAAAGTACAAGCATTTTAAAGAAGACAGATACTGGAATGATTCCTTTCTGACCTCACAAGTTTTTTCAGGTACAGACTGACCTTCTATTTGCTTTCTATTGCTTATGTAACAAATTACCACAAATGGAGTGGCTTAACCAATGCAACTTTTTTATCTGACAGTTCTGAAAGTCAGAAGTCCCAAACAGGTCAGCAGGGCTGTAGTTTCCAGCGGCTGTTCACGTTTCTTGGTTGGTGACCCTGCATGACTCCAATCTCTGCTTCCAGTTCACATCTCTCTGACTCTGATCTTCCTTCCTCCCTTATATAATTGTAATAATCCTTGTAATTACATTGGGTCCAATGGTATAATCCAGAATAATCTCTCTATCTCAAAATTTTTAAGTTACTTACATGTGTGAAATATCCCTTACCTCATAAAATAACAAGAGGAAATTCACTCTATGAACGCATAAAATAACATCAGGAAGTTCACTTTTTTGTGGGGCATTATCCTGCCTACCACACCTCAGTTCCACAAAACTGAGAAGTTCTGCCCCTAAAATGCCTAAATTTAAAGGGGGAAGCTCTAAAACAGTTCTTTCATACAGATAAAATTAGTATTACAGATCATCAAAAACTTCTGACAATTTTAAAGAGTCTCTTCTTTCACACCTTATTCACTTATTTCTTTTAAAAACGAGACAAAGATACAACACTTGCTCTACATAGCTCAGTGGAGGGCTCTGAGGTATTGCTCTAAATAACTGAGTTCTAGACCCATCCCCATATAGTGCTCGAAGTTCCCTGCACTTCAATTCCATCTTTAAGGTGGTTGTTCAGTTGCTAAGCTGTGTCTGACTCTTTGTGACCCCATGGACTGCAGCACACAGGCTTCCCTGTCCTTCACCATCTCCAGGAGTTTCCTCAAACTCATGTCCATTGAGTTGGTGATGCCATCCAATCAACTCATCCTCGGTTGCCCCTTCTCCTCCTGCCCTCAATCTTTCCCAGCATCAGGGTCTTTTTCAACGAGAAGGCTCTTCACATCAAGTGGCCAAAGTACTGGAGCTTCAGCTTCAGCATCAGTCCTTCCAATGAATATTCGGGGTTGATTTCCCACAGCATTGACTGGTTTGATCTCCTTGCAGTCCAAGGAACTCTCAAGAGTCTTCTCTAGCAGCACATTTTGAAAGCTTCAGTTCTTCGGTGCTCAGCCTTCTTTATGGTTCAACCCTCACATCCATACATAACTACTTGGAAAAACCATAGCTTTAACTATGTAGAGTCTCTGCTTTTTAATACGCTGTCTAGGTTCATCATAGCTTTTCTTCCAAGGAGCAAAAGTCTTTTAATTTCATGGCTTTCAGTGATTTTGGAGCCCAAGAAAATAAAATCTGCCACTGTTCCCATTTCCCCCCCATGTATTTGCCATAAAATGATGGGACCAGATGCCATGATCTTCATTTTTGAGATGTTGAATTTTAAGCCATCTAAAAGGTCAGTTTTCATTCCAATCCCAAAGAAAGGCAATGCCAAAGAATGCTCCAACTACTGCACAATTGCACTCATCTCACAAGCTAGTAAAGTAATGCTCAAAATTCTCCAAGCCAGGCTTCAGCAATACGTGAACCGTGAACTCCCTGATGTTCAAGTTGGTTTTAGAAAAGGCAGAGGAACCAGAGATCAAATTGTTGGGGGCTCCAAAATCACTGCAGGTGGTGATTGCAGCTATGAAATTAAAAGATGCTTACTCCTTGGAAGAAAAGTTATGACCAACCTAGATAGCATATTCAAAAGCAGAGACATTACTTTGCCGACTAAGGTTCGTCTAGTCAAGGCTATGGTTTTTCCTGTGGTTATGTATGGATGTGAGAGCTGGACTGTGAAGAAGGCTGAGCGTCGAAGAAGGCTGAGCGTCGAAGAATTGATGCTTTTGAACTGTGGTGTTGGAGAAGACTCTTGAGAGTCCCTTGGACTGCAAGGAGATCCAACCAGTTCATTCTGAAGGAGATCAGCCCTGCGATTTCTTTAGAAGGAATGATGCTGAAGCTGAAACTCCAGTACTTTGGCCACCTCATGCGAAGAGTTGACTCGTTGGAAAAGACTCTGATGCTGGGAGGGATTGGGGGCAGGAGGAGAAGGGGACGACCGAGGATGAGATGGCTGGATGACATCACTGACTCGATGGCCGCGAGTCTGAGTGAACTCTGGGAGTTGGTGATGGACAGGGAGGCCTGGCGTGCTGCGGTTCATGGGGTCGCAAAGAGTCGGATACGATTGAGCGACTGAACTGAACTGAAGGTTAGCTGTGGGCAATCCGAGAGGGTGAGACAGGCTGACAGCATTTTGCCACACTGCTCCGGTTTCCTTGGTTATCACAGGAACATCTGGGTTCCTCTTATAGGTTGCTTGTTCCCCTAACAGGAGGGAGTTATTTGGAATGTAAGCCCTATCTGTAAACCCGCACTAAGTAAAGATTGGCAGAAGGGCTAGACACTCTGCCAGCAACCTTTAAAAGGAAAAACCTTGATGGTCTAGTGGTGAATGAGGTGACATCCAGTGGCAGGAGGGTGGGGAGGGAAGGTCGCTTAAGTAAGGGAAACGGCGATAAAAATTAGCAAACCTAACGCCACGGGAAGAATTGAAAAAATCTGGCCTCGGAGGTGCATTTTTCCACTGATGCGGAGCAACCATTTTCTCCAATAGGTTGTGAGGAAACGAGCAACCCCTGTTGGTTTCTAGGGTAATAACAGCTTTTCGCAAAGACGTTCTGATGATTCTCCAGTAGGGGTCAGTAATGAGGGAGGTACAATTCCTCGAATATCCTAGTTACCCAGTGAGTTTTAACTGTAAAGGAGACATAAAATAGGAGACAAGTGTTAAAGAGTGAGCCAGTAATAAAGACCAGGTTTATCTCGTCTGGTGAACTACTGAACACGTAAAAAGTATTTATCTTGAAAAAGGTAAACGTTTGTTGTTTGCTTACACAAAATCCGAATCCGTTAGTTGTACAGAAAATTTAGGTTCCCTTAAAATCAGGGCGATGTAAATAAACAAAAGAGACGGGGTCTCGCTATGTTGCCCAGGCTGGAGTACAGTGGCTATTCACAGGCGCGATCCCACTACTGATCAGCACGGGAGTTTTGACCTGCTCCGTTTCCGACCTGGGCCGGTTCACCCCTCCTTAGGCAACCTGGTGGTCCCCCGCTCCCGGGAGGTCACCATATTGATGCCGAACTTAGTGCGGACACCCGATCGGCATAGCGCACTGCAGCCCAGAACTCCTGAGCTCAAGCGATCCTCCAGCCTCAGCCTCCCGAGTAGCTGGGACTACAGGCGCGCGCCACCGCGCCCGGCGAGCGGAAACCTCGGCAGAGAGATACTAGAGGTTGCGGTGTGGTGACGTCATCTGGGGCGGGGCGAAGTCGAGGCTGTGCCGGGCATAAGACACGCCCAGCGCAGGGTGGACTGGGAGGCTGAGGCCATGTGACGTCATGGGGCGGGGATACCGTCTCCCCGCTGGTCAGTTTGCGAGCTTGGAACTCGCATCTTTTCCTGTTCCAGCCTCGGCTCCTGGTGTTTTGCTTGGACTACTGTATTTTCATTTAAGAAAAGTTGGTCGGTTGGCTCTTAATGCTCATAGGAGTTGTGTTCGGACACGCAGGTAGCGCAAAAAGAAATGCAGTTCTCGGTCCCTCAGCATTGCCTTTCTTTAGCAGATCTTAAACACGTGCTGCACGCTGCGAAGAAGTTATTTACGAAGGAACCGGACCTTCTGTCCCTAAATCTACCATTGTCCACAGCAAGCATTTAGGAGGTGCCTTCGCTGTACCAAGAAATGTGATCCATAGTAGCGGGGGTTGGGGTCCGCAGAAGTGCTGGAGACCAGCTCAATGTTCACTGTTGAAGGGAACGTGGGGGAGCCGTCCGTTCATTGCCCGTTATTGTTGGGGAAAAAAAAATCTAGTATTGGAGTAGACTGTGCAAGAATTAGTATTTGGCAACCTGAAGTCTTTTAGGAACAAGACTAGGTTAGGAAGGCATAAAGAGGAAGGAGGAAAAAAAGAGTTTCCAGCCATGGTAGATCTGCAATCAGCAAACCTTTTCTGTTTTATAGAGGCAATCTTGGCCATCTTCTTTTTTTCTTAAAAACTAGTCCAAATTCCCTCTCCATTTCCTCCATTGCAGCAGATTATTTTGCTCCCTCTTCATAGATAAGGAAACACTTAACTCCTTGTTACTCCGCTCTCCTCTAAAATTTATCTTTACATTTTCTTTTATATATCTATTTAAATTTATTTATTTTTGCATTTTTAAAAATTTATTTTTAATTGGAGGATAATTGCTTTAAAGTATTGTATTCGTCTCTGACATATATCAACATGACTCAGCCATAGATATACATATAGCCCTGGAGGAGGGCATGGCAACCCACTCCAATATTCTTGCCTGGAGAATCACCACAGACAGAGGAGCCTGGTGGGCTGCAGTCCATGGGGTCGCAGAGTTGGACACGACTGAGCGACTAAGCACTGCATAGCACATACATATATCCATCCTCTCCCTCTTGAATCTCTCTCCCACCTCCCTTTCCATCCTGGCCATCTAGGTTGTCACAGAGCACCTGATTTGAGGCCCCTGCTTCATACAGCAAATTCCCACTGGCTGTCTATTTTACAGATGGCAATGCATATGTTTCCATGCCACTCTCTCCTTTCACCCCACCCTCTCCTCCCTTACTGTGTCCACAGATCTGTTTACATCTTCATCTCGATTGCTGCCCTGCAGATAGGTTCATCAGTACCATCTTTCTAGATTCCATATATATGCATTAATATATGATATTTGATTCTCTCTTTCTGACTTACTTCACTCTGTATAACAGGCTTTAGGTTCATCTACCTCATTAATACTGACTCAGATGTGTTCTTTTTTATGGATGAGTAATATGAGCGGATATTGCCAACATCCGCTGGATCATGGAAAAAGCAAGAGAGTTCCAGAAAAACATCTATTTCTACTTTATTGACTATGCCAAAGCCTTTGACTGTGTGGATCACAATAAACTGTGGACAATTCTGAAAGAGATGGGAATACCAGACCACCTAACCTGCCTCTTGAGAAATCTGTCTGCAGGTCAGGAAGCAACAATTAGAACTGGACATGGAACAATAGACTGGTTCCAAATAGGAAAAGGAGTACATCAAGGCTGTATATTGTCACCCTGCTTATTTAACTTCTATGCAGAGTACATCATGAGAAACGCTGGACTGGAAGAAACACAAGCTGGAATCAAGATTGCCAGGAGAAATATCAATAACCTCAGATATGCAGATGA
>SJYT01032396.1:211115-222319 GCA_006410635.1 Cephalophus harveyi | reverse complement strand
CTGAGGAATAATGGCACAAAAATTTTGAAGAAAAACTATGTGCTTTAATCAGATTCTTCCTTTTCCTATTTTTGTCTCCCCCTAGGTGTGTGTATATGCATTTATATCTGTGTGTATAAATTTTTATATACTTATACATAATTATCATAAATATGATATGCATATATTCCTACATATAATTAATGGCATGCACATGATATTTTATATGATAGAAATAACATAAAATATACTCAAATATTTTATTAAAAGTTTGAATTTACAAATATATATCAGTTGTTGGAATATGTCTTCTCTATTTTGTTTCTTCTATATAGATGACTTTCAAGAGAGACATTAGAGACTTGATATAAGTAATGCTTGTATGTATACATGCACACTTCCTCTAAGTGAAATTCAATAAATTTCATCACATGCATAAGGGTAACACAAACTATGCTGTTGTTGTTCAGTCACCCAGACATGTCCGACTCTTTGCAACCCCAGGGACTGAGCACTCCAGGCCTCCCTGTCCCTCACCATCTCACAGAGTTTGGCCAAGTTCATATCCATTGCATCAGTGATGCCATCCAGCCATCTCATTCTCTATTGCCCTCTTCTCTTTCTGCCCTCAATCTTTCCCAGCATCAGGGACTTTTCCAGTAAGTCGGTTGTTTGCATCAGGTGACCAAAATATTGGAGCATCATCTTCAGCATCAGTCCTTCCACTGATCTTCCTCCCTGAATATTCAGAGTTGATTTCCTTTAAAATTTACTGGTTTTATCTCTTTGCTGTCCAAGGGACTCTCAGGAGTCTTCTCCAGCACCACAGTTTGAAGGCATTAATTCCTTGGTGCTCTGCCTTCTTTACAGTTCAGCTCTCAAAACCATATATGACCAAGAAAACCATAGCTTTGACTATACTGAACTTTGTTTGCAAAGTGATGTCTCTGACTTTCAACACACTATCAACAGTTTTATCATAGATTTCCTGCCAAGAAGTAATCCCCTTCTGATTTCATGGCTGCAGTCACCATCCTCAGTGAGTTTAGAGCACAAGAAGAGGAAATTTGTCACTGCTTCCACCTCTTCCTCTTCCATTTGCTGTGAAGTAACGGGACCAGAGGGCATGATCTTTGTTTAATATTTAGTTTTAAGACAGTTTTTTCACTCTCCTCCTTCAACCTCATCAAGAGGTTCTTTAGCTCCTCTTTCCTTTCTGCCATGAGAGTGATATTATGCACATACCTGAGGTTGTTGATGTTTCTCCCGCCTATCTTTTTTTTTTTTTCTCCCGCCTATCTTGATTTTAACTTGTAACTCATCCAACCTGACATTTTTCACGATGTGCTCAGTTAAGTAAACAGGGTGGCAACAGAGCTCCGTCATACTCCTTTCTCAAACCAGAACCAATCAGTTGTTCCATTCAGGGTTCAAACTGTTGTTTCTTGACTTGCATACAGGTTTCTCAGGAGACAGGTAAGATAGTCTGGCATTCCCATTCCTTTAAGAATTTCCCACAGTTTGTTGTGATCCACAGAATTAAAGGATTTAGTGTAGTCAGTGAAATAGAGGTTGATATTTTTCTGGAATTTTCCTGCTTTCTTCATGATCCAGTGAATGTGAGCAATTTGGCCTCTAGATCCTCTTCCTTTTCTAAACCGAGCTTGGACATCTGGCAGATCTTGATTCACATAACGCTGAAGCCTAGTATGTGTGATTTTAAACGTTAACTTACTAGCATGGGGGATGAGAGCAACTGTCCAGTGGTTTGAACATTCTTTAGTACTGCCCATCTTGGGGACTGGGATGAGGATTGACCTTTTCCAGTCCTGTGGCCACTGCTGTGTCTTTCAGATTTGCTGATATTATTGAGTGCAACATTTTGATAGCATCATCTTTTAGAGTTCTGAATAACTCTACTAGAATTCCATCACATCCACTAGCTTTATTAAGGTACACTTGACTTCACACTCCAGAATGTCTGGCTCTGGGTAACTGACTACACCATCATGATTATCCGATTCATTAAGATCTTTTTTGTACAGTTCTTTCGTGTATTCTCATGTATTCTCTTCTGTTTCTACTAGGGTCTCTACCATTTCTGTCCATTACCATGTCCATCTTTGGCATCTTTGTTCCTTTGATATTTCCAATTTTCCTGAAGCGATCTCTAGTCTTTCTCCTTCTGTTGTTTTCCTCTATTTTTGTGCATTGTTCACTGAAGACGTCATTCTTGTTTCTCCTTGCTATTCTTTGGAACCCTGTCTTAGTTAGGTGCACCATTCCCTTTCTCTCTTTTCTTCCACTTCTCTTCTTTCTTCAGCTATTTGTAAAGCATCCTCAGATAGCCACTTTGCCTTTTGCTTTTCCTTTTCTTTGGGACGGTTTTGTTCTCTGCTTCCTATACAATATTATGGACCTCTGTCCATAGTTCTTCAGGAAGAAGATTAGATCTTCACTAGATCTAATCCCTTGAATCTATTTGTCACATTTACCACATATTCTAGAGGATTTGATTTAAGTCGTACCTGGCTGTCCTGGTGCTTTTCCTGGCTTTCTTTAGTTTAAGCCTGAATTTTGCTGTGAAAAACTCACAATCTGAGCCAGTCAGCTCCTGGTCTTGTTTTTGCTCACTGTATATATCTTCTCCATTATTGGCAAGGAAGAATGTTATCTCTCTGATTTCTGTATTGACCATAATATACACAAACTATGTTGAATCATTCATTAATCATAGACTTAGCCTATAGAACTTCGTGAAAATGTTACTGGATTTTTCTTTAACAGCACAGATGTAACAAAGCTGTTACAAAAAGAAATTTGCATATGGCTTCCTGGATGCCAGTCTATGCAGATGGTAAAAAGATGGCAGTCAGATATTTTTATTGTTATTTTGTTCTAGCACTATCTTTAAATCTGTTGAACATAACCACACATGAAGGCAGATTGTTTCACTATGTATTGGTACCTCCAGCCAAACTCAGAAATAGTGACTATATGTTATATTGCTCCCAACAGCAAGAATCTCAAGATACTGCTGTTAAAATTTTTATCTATATACCTACTACTTAAGGTGAGGAGACTTTAAGTCTTGTGGGATAAATGGAGGAGCAGAGAGAGTGAGGAAGAAGTAGTATCATGAAAAAACAAAAAGGGTTACAAGTTTACATATTAAAATGTTTTTGACAATGATTATTGCACTACCTGGTTTTCATCAAAAAGCAAAATATTTAAATTCTTCTATAGAATAATGTTGATTAATTATCAGTCATATGTTATATGTATGTATGTGTGTTCAGTCACTCGGTCTTGTCCTACTCTTTGTGACCTCATAGACTGTAGCCTGCCAGACTTCTCTGTCCATAGAATTTTCTAGGCAAGAATACTGGAGTGGGCTGTCATTTCCTATTCCAGGGAATCTTCCTAACCCAGGAATCAAACCCACGTCTCCTGCATCTCCTGTATTGGCAGGCAGATTCTTTACCAATTGCGCCACCAGGGAAGCCCATATATTAATATGTATGTATATCTGTTTAATATTTTTATAGGTATATACTATAAATAAATCTATTCATCACCTTAACTTATGAGGTAGGTACTATCATCATTTTTACTTTGCAGATGAAGAGAGTGGGATTTAGAGCGATTACATGATTAAGACCATACAGTATTTAAGCTATGACCAACCTAGATAGCATATTTAAAAGTAGAGAGATTACTTTGCCGACTAAGGTCCGTCTAGTCAAGGCTATGGTTTTCCCTGTGGTCATGTATGGATGTGAGAGTTGGACTGTGAAGAAAGCTGAGCACCTAAGAATTCATGCTTTTGAACTGTGGTGTTGGAGAAGACTCTTGAGAGTCCCTTGGACTGCAAGGAGATCCAACCAGTCCATTCTGAAGGAGATCAGCCCTGGGATTTCTTTGGAAGGAATGCTGAAGCTGAAACTCCAGTACTTTGGCCACCTCATGCGAAGAGTTGACTCATTGGAAAAGACTGTGATACTGGGAGGGATTGAGAGCAGGAGGAGAAGGGGACTACAGAGGATGAGATGGCTGGATGGCATCACTGACTTGATGGATGTGAGTCTGAGTGAACTCTGGGAGTTGGTGATGGACAGGGAGGCCTGGTGTGCTGCGATTCATGGGGTCCCAAAGAGTCGGACATGGCCGAGTGACTGAACTGACTGATACAGTATTTAAAGAGAAGGCAATGGCAACCCACTCCAGTACTCTTGCCTGGAAAATCCCATGGACAGAGGAGCCTGGAAGGCTACAGTCCATGGGGTCGCTGAGGGTCGGACATGACTGAGTGACTTCACTTTCACTTTTCACTTTCATGCATTGGAGAAGGAAATGGCAACCCACTCCAGTATTCTTGCCTGGAGAATCCCAGGGACAGAGGAGCCTGGTGGGCTGCCGTCTATGGGGTCACATAGAGTTGGACACGACTGAAGTGACTTAGCAGCAGCATACAGTATTATGACTTTTAACCTCAGGCTGCATGAATAAAATATCCCCACTTGTAACTTCTGTGCCATTACTGACTCTCAATAGTACACTATCTCAAATTAAAATACTGAACCAGAATAATCATATGTACTCCATTTACTGTACCATGAAGTGATGTAATGATGGTTACCAATGGTTACATCTGTTTGCTCTGAAACTAACAAGTCGTTCAGATCTAGGAGAACTAGAAGCAGGAAATAAATATCTCATATATTTTTCTTCATTGAATAAACTTGAACAATGATTTTGAATTTTACCAACACACAACTGTGCTTTAGATAGAATTGAAAAGGTAATTAAGCACTCACAGGCCTTCCCTGCTGGCTCACACAGTAAAGAGTCTGCCTGCAGTGCTGGAGACCCAGGTTCAACCCCTGGGTCAGGAAGATCCCCTGGAGAAGGAAATGGCACCCACTCCAGTATTCTTGCCTGGAAAATCCCATGGACAGAGGAGCCTGGCAGGCTACAGTCCATGCGGTCGCAAAGAGTCAGACACGATTGAACAACTTCACTCCAAGCACTCACTCACCCAATCTCCTTTAACACATAGATAGAAGTAAAACAAAATATATTTGTTACTTTCTAAGGTAGCAAGCTTCCCTGGCTCAGATGGTAAAGAATCTGGCTGCAATGCAGGAGCCCAGGGTTTGAACCCTGGGTGGGGAAGATCCCCTGCAGAAGGAAATGGCTATTCACTCCAGTATTCTTGCCTAGAGAATTCCATGAACAGAGGAGCTTGGTGGTCATAAAGAGTCAGACATGACTGAGTGACTAAAACACACACACACAAGGTAATAAATGTTTCCATCTGAATTCTACATTTCACAAACTACTGTTAATTTGTTTATGCACATCTGAACAAGGAACATCATTCCGTTCTCAGTCTGGTGGAATGAAATTCAATTTAATGACCTTGAACTCAACTTCAGGACCATTAGGAATCTGCTACACTGCAACCTTCAGTCAGATGACTGGTGTTCTTATTTGGTGACAACATAAGAATTAAAACCTTCAGTTAGTTTGAATGTCCTCAAATATATAACACAGAGCTATCCTATCTGGAGGCTAATAGATAATTTCAGCTGTATACTCTGACATGGATATGCAGATTCCTTAAACAAACTCTGTTCTAGTCTTTCAGTTTCTCTGTTCTACAAATTGTTAAATATTTGTAGTACAACCTTAGGTCCAACTTCAAGTATCTAGTCATTTGGCCTACTTCACAGGCTGAGTCCTCATATACCAAAATATCATTGACTAGTTACGCAAAATTCTCCAAGCCAGGCTTCAGCAATCCATGAACCGTGAACTCCCTGATGTTCAAGCTGGTTTTAGAAAAGGCAGAGGAACCAGAGATCAAATTGCCAACATCCACTGAATCATGGAAAAAGCAAGAGAGTTCCAGAAAAACATCTACTTCTGCTTTATCGACTATGCCAAAGCCTTTGACTGTGTGGATCACAATAAACTGTGCAAAATTCTGAAAGAGATGGGAATACCAGACCACCTGACCTGCCTCTTGAGAAACCTGTATGCAGGTCAGGAAGCAACAGTTAGAACTGGACATGGAACAACAGACTGGTTCCAAATAGGAAAAGGAGTACATCAAGGCTGTATATTGTCATCCTGCTTATTTAACTTATATGCAGAGTACATCATGAGAAAGGCTGGACTGGAAGAAACACAAGCTGGAATCAAGATCGCCGGGAGAAATATCAATAACCTCAGATATGCAGATGACACCACCCTTATGGCAGAAAGTGAAGAGGAACTAAAAAGCCTCTTGATGACAGTGAAAGTGGAGAGTGAAAAAGTTGGCAATCAACCCTGGGATTTCTTTGGAAGGAATGATGCTAAAGCTGAAACTCCAGTACTTTGGCCACCTCATGCGAAGAGTTGACTCATTGGAAAAGACTCTGATGCTGGGAGGGATTGGGGGCAGGAGGAGAAGGGGATGACTGAGGATGAGATGGCTGGATGGCATCACAGACTCAATGGACGTGAGTCTGAGTGAACTCTGGAAGTTGGTGATAAACAGGAAGGCCTGGCATGCTGTGATTCATGGGGTTGCAAAGAGTTGGACACGACTGAGTGACCGAACTGAACTGAACTGAACTGCGCAAATATAAATTTGCAGCTCTTTGAAGAAAATATTTTAATCAACAACTTGCTTGAACTTTTATATCCTTAGGCAAGAGAAATTCTAAAACATGTAATGAAATATCAAAGCACATATTCAATGATAGCTCTGGAATCAATAAATATTGCAAGACTTGTGAGGTGTGTTAGAAGATATTGCACACAGAATAAGGAAAATGTATTGATGTCTACTCCAATAGTCAATATTCAGAATCCTATATTTACTTTTGATTCTTACTTCTTTTGCACCGGCCACACTCAGCCAAGTTTTAACATATTTTTCTTTTTCATATGTCTAGAATAGGCCATGTTTCTATAATCCCATCATCATCATATTTATTCTATTCAAAGTCACTCTGTATCTTGATTTTCATGGAAAAATCAATGAAGTTTCATGGGAAGGAATTCTTAGCTCCTCATTTAAGCAGGATACAGTCAGTCTTTAAACCACCAAAAAAAAAAAAAAACCAGCATTTTTGAGTTTTAAATATCATTATCAGATCATAACAAACATTTCACCCTACTGTTTTAAATACTTCAAATATGTCCTTGCCCTATCCAAACAATCATATTTCCCACTATCTTTAGAACTAAGCCATTCATTCCAACAATTCTATCAGACTGACCTCTCAATATATGTCATGATCACCTTTGTCTTCATTATTCATCCTCGGTTTAGTCTGGTTTTAGTCTTGTCTAACCTTCTTCTAGACAACTTATTAAAAAGCAGAGACATTACTTTTCCAACAAAGGTCCGTCTAGTCAAAGCTTTGGTTTTTCCAGTAGTCATGTATGGGTGTGAGAGTTGGACCATAAAGAAAGCTTAGCACCTAAGAACTGATGCTTTTGAACTGTGGTGTTGGAGAAGACTCTTGAGAGTCCCTTGTACTTCAGGGAGATCAAATCAGTCAACCCTAAAGGAAATCAGTCTTGAATGTTCATTGGAAGGACTGATGCTGAAGCTGAAACTCCAGTACTTTGGCCACTTCTCTTAACACCACAGTTGAAAAGCATCAATTCTTCAGCGCTCAGCTTTTTTCACAGTCCAACTCTCACATCCATACATGACCACTGGAAAAACCAAAGCCTTGACTAGATGGATCTTTCTTGGCAAAGTAATGTCTCTGCTTTTGAATATGCTATCTAGGTTGGTCATAACTTTCCTTCCAAGGAGTAAGCGTCTTCTAATTACATGGCTGCAATCACCATCTGCAGTGATTTTGAAGCCCCCAAAAATGAATTCTGACACTGTTTACACTATTTATCCATCTAATTCCCATGAAGTGATGGGACCAGATGCCATGATCTTACTTTTCTGAATTTTGCGCTTTAAGCCAACTTTTTCACTCTCCACTTTCACTTTCATCAAGAGGCTTTTTAGTTCCTCTTCACTTTCTGCCAAAAGGGTGGTGTCATCTGCATATCTGAGGTTATTGATATTTCTCCCGGCAATCTTGATTCCAGCTTGTGTTTCTTCCAGTCCAGCATTTCTCATGATGTACTCTGCATAGAAGTTAAATAAGCAGGGTGACAATATACAGCCTTGACGTACTCCTTTTCCTATTTGGAACCAGCCTGTTGTTCCATGTCCAGTTCTAACTGTTGTTTCCTGACCTGCATACAGGTTTCTCAAGAGGCAGGTCAGGTGGTCTGGTATTCCCATCTCTTTCAGAATTTTCCACAGTTTATTGTAATCCACACAGTCAAAGGCTTTGGCATAGTCAATAAAGCAGAAGTAGATGTTTTTCTGGAACTCTCTTTCTGTTTTCATGATCCAGCAGATGTTGGCAATTTGATCTCTGGTTCCTCTGCCTTTTCTAAAAACAGCTTGAACATTTGGAAATTCACAGTTCATGGATTGCTGAAGCCTGGCTTGGAGAATTTTGAGCATTACTTTACTAGTGTGTGAGATGAGTGGACCCTTAAAAGCTTTTGTTTATGTTGATTTAATATAATGACATTTACCATTTTAGAAGTTAAAACTGCAAAGATAATTGTACGATTTTTTTGCAAAGTATGTTCTTGGTTGAGTATGAGAAAATCCAGCCTCACACAGATATATAGGTGAACACAGAGAACCTGGCAGATCCCCTGCAGTATGCTTGGCTTCCCCTAGGGGTCCTCATATTACACTTGGAATATGCTACTTGAAGCTTCTAGTTCAGATCCACTCCCCCTATGCTTTGATACTTTTTTCTGAATCCTTGAAAATATTAATGCATGCACTGCATGCAATGTCATTGCACATTTGTTTACTTTGTAACTTCTTTATAATGTGTGTCTTGATTTTTTTAAACTACAGAGTGTATTTTATTTATATTTTCAATCGAAGCAATAGAGTGTAGTGTCCCAATACTGGAATTCTGTAGCAAGATTTCCTGGGCTCATTTCAATTTTTTCCCAACCATTAATTAATAATAGAGTTAGTTTCTTAACTCTCTATGCCTTAAATGTTTTATCTATGAAAGACAAATAATAACAGTGCTTATATTACACAGCTGTTTTGAGGTATAAACTAGTACATATGTACACACAGAAAATGTACAGAGACATAGAGAGACACACACATACAAACAACTGAATCACTTTCACTAGTATTTTTTCCAAAATATGATAGAAAAATTACTGTATGCTTTCCAGCTGCAAAACATCAAAAATATTGTTCTAATTCATATTTACATAATATTTTTAAATTATGAAAACCAGAAGCTAATAGTCACAGTACATAAGGTTTGAAAGAGAGCTAGAGTTTTGAAATATATCCCTCTTACCAAAATATAAAGAGAAATAAAAGTCATTTCTGCACAATTAAACACAATCAGGTGATCATCTCTTTTAACTTAATCACAGTCAAGCAATGTGCCTTTCATTAATGGGGTCTATCTTTCTTCTTTCCTGTGGCATTCCCACTTGTCACTTGTGTCAAGTTCTCAAGATAATTAGGAAAAAGCTTACAAAGAAAAAATAATATTTAGGTTAATTATGTACAAATTAAAGAATGTGTTTACTACATTACACAGTCTGTAACTAAACTTAAAAAAAAAAAAAAAGGAAGCTACCCAAGTATCTCAAACATATGAGGCTATTCCAAAATGCTGTCTTGAGAATGAAAATATTGAAAAATAAGATTTTATAGCTTATTTCATAAAAATAAGCTATTAATAATATGGTTGGTGTTTGGGTGTCTTCTGGTTCCTGCAACACACATGCACATGCACACGTACACACAAACACATTCACACGCACTCCCCACTGTGCTTTACCTTGTTTTACCACCAAGAGATCATTTCATCTTAGCTCCAGTGCCTTTTGGTTTCCATTAGATTTCACCAGTGGGAAGGTCCCACAGGACACTGGAGGTCTAATGGAACAATGCATAACTAAATATGCCAGGTATTAGATGATGAGGAAAACAAATTTTATCTTGTATTTGTATTTCAAGGTGTGTGCCCAAGGCAGTAGAACTATTTGCTAAGCTGTGTCCTTTCCTTCCAGGTCACCGTGGGTTAGCTGCATCCCTACCAAATCATTCTCTGTACTTCTGCTCTCCCCTGGTTCTAGCAGTGTTTTCACTCCTCTATCCTTCAAATTCTCCGCCATTAATTCCTCTGGGAAGACACCTGTGATTATATTTCTTTACCTTCTAATCACTTTGAATAAAAGCAGTCAGTGATACAAGTTGAGATATCTCAAAATTTGCTTCATGTTGAATGAGTTTCAATTGCTTTAGTTATTTTTTATTTTTTTTTAACAGTAGGTCCTTGTTGGTTGTCCATTTTAAATATAGCAGTGTGTATATGTCAATCCCAAACTCCATATCTATCCCTTCCACCCCATCCTGGTAATGTGGATGGACCTGGAAATTATCATCATTAGTGAAGTAAGTTATATAGAGAAAAACAATATCATATGATATTGCTTAAATGTAGAATTTAAATATCTATATATACATCTATATATATGAACTCATTTGCAAAATAGAAACAGACTCCCAAACTTAGAAAATGAACTTATTGGTACTGGGGGAAGAATTTCTATCATTATAGATATAACTTTTCAATTTATGCTTATTTAAGGAAAAATTTAATGGAACAATGAATAATTAAATATGCCAGGTACTGTACTAGATGATGAGAAGAGCAAATTCTATCCTGTATTTGTATTTCAAGAGCTCAAAACACATAGGCTCTATTATCACACTGATAATATAAAATTATAGTACATTAAAAACTTTGAACCATGGGATCTCAAGGATCATTTAATTCAATACTGTACTTTTCTAGATAAGAAAACTAATACTCATAGAGTTAAATTCTAAATGAATATTGCTGCTCTTTACAGTATATAGTGGAATATCTACTTTTTTCCCCTAGACAATCTCAGTAACTTGTGAATCTACAGATCTATATATTTTGCTTTCATTTTCATAATTGCATTTGAATATTACCTAACAATTCACAAAAGTGAAGTTATAACACCTATAAAGCCAACCAAAGAAAATGTAGACTCTTTCCTTCTCCTTGACTATGTAGAGTTTCTCAGAAAAATATAATAGTATAGTTGTAAGAATACCACCA
>SJYT01032396.1:165124-210917 GCA_006410635.1 Cephalophus harveyi | reverse complement strand
ACCATAAGACTGATTTTTCAACTAAAGTATAACCTATTTTCAGAAAATATAGATATATATGTACTAAATACTAATATTTAAATTAAAAGCACTGATATGAAGTTTGATTATAATATGTCTAGCATATATAATAGGCAATGACCTAATATATAAAATAATAAGCAATCCTTTTAATGAAATATGCAACAAGGAGTTGAACCATCTACTGAATTCACAATGACTTCCAGAACTTTTAACAACCAATGTTGAAGAGAATTTCTCAAAAATATATCTCATATTTTGCTGAAGAGTGAGAGAAACAGATGCATTTTGTTTATAGTATATTCATGTTGCTTTTACTTAGTTTCCAGTAAATATTTAAAAACTACACTGACAGAGCTTCAGAGTTTATCTCTTTATATTCATAACAAAAATTAGTAAGTCATGGACAAATAAGGCCTTATTGAAAATATCCATGTTTATGCATTATATAAATTCTTGCCATTGGATGCTATAAAAAAGAAAGCTGAGTGCAGGAGAATTGATGCTTTTGAACTGTGGTGTTGGAGAAGACTCTTGAGAGTCCCTTGGACTGCAAGGAGATTTAACCAGTCCATTCTAAAGGAGATCAGTCCTGGGTGTTTACTGGAAGGACTGATGTTAAAGCTGAAACTCCAATACTTTGGCCACCTGATGCAAAGAGCTGACTCATTGGAAAAGACCCTGATGCTGGGAAAAATTGAGGGAAGGCAGAGAAGGGAATGACAGAGGATGAGATGGTTGGATGGCATCACCGACACAATGGACATGGGTTTGGGTGGACTCTGGGAGTTGTTGATGGACAGGGACACCTGGCGTGCTGCGCTTCCTGGGTCACAAAGCGTCAGACATGACTGAGAGACTGAACTGAACTGAATTGAACTGAACTATAATTTCACAGTCAAGAAAATAAAATTTATAATATTCTTTAATAGTTTTTGGGCTTCCCTGGTGGCTCAGAGGTTAAAGCATCTGCCTCCAATGCGGGAGACCTGGGTTCGATCCCTGGGTCGGGAAGATCCCCTGGAGAAGGAAATGGCAATCTACTCCAGTATTCTTGCCTGGAGAATCCCATGGATGGATCGCAAAGAGTCGGACACGACTGAGCGACTTCACCTCACCTTAATAGTTTTAAGCCAACAAAAGTGTTTAATATATGAAGAAAAGGGGTTTGCAATTTTAAATTAGAACTTCCTCAAGTAAAGAAATTCCTACTTTAAAATACACTGACCTTTTAAATTTTATTATACTCTACTCTTTAATGCTTCTTAATTTAGTTCAATTTAAAGTCATGTTTTTAGGTCTCATATAGAAAAAATCCTATGTGATATCTTTAATAAAAAAGTATTTATTAGAGGAGGTGATATCATGAGACTTAAGGACAAGTCAGGTGTAGTGAAAGTGTCAGTAGTCAGTTTTGTCCAACTCTTTGAGACTCCATGAACTCATGGGATAACCCATAAGACTCCTCTGTACATGGGACTCCCTAGTCAAAAATACTGCAATGGGTTGCCATTCCCTTCTCCAGGAGATCTTCCCAACCAAGGAATGAACCCAGGTCTCCCACGTTTCCAGCAGATTCTTTACCATTTGAGCCACCAGGGAGGCAATGAAAATCTGATGTGTACTGCCTCATTTGGTTGCTTTAATACCTCAAGTCAACTCAGGTATTAAAGCAACCAAATGATAGAACATATCAAGCTTTCATTATTTGTATAGCTATTCATTTTCACCTCATTGCTATGAAAAGACTGTGTCTTTCATGTTTCTGATATTGCCATTCAGCATTGTTACTTTTTCACCTAAAAATGTTTACAATATAAAACTTAATGGTTCATAGTTTCACCTTTAATTCAAATTTGGAAGGAATAGAAAATAAAGACCATGCTAGAAATATGTAGTTTCAATACACAAATCTTAAATATTCAAATGAAATTCCAAAAACTGTACATATTTATGTAACAACTATCTAGGATAAAATGAGAATGTAAGCAACACTCCAGAAGTCTCACCACTGCCTCCTCTTAGTCATCTCCCTCTGGAGGTAAGCATTACTTGACCTCTATTCAACACATTGATTTCATCTGTGTTTGAATCTCATGTGAGCAGGATTATACTATATGTGCTATTTTACATCTGGCTTTTTTCTCTCAGCATTATTTCTGTGAGTGGCTTCCATATCACTGCTTATAGCAACAGCTTGTTGATTTTCATCACTTTATAATACTATACTGCATGAATACACAAAGATGCATTTATCCATCCTGCAACTGATGGATATTTGGCTTGCTTCCAGTTTAGGACACATGAATAATTTTTCAAAAAAAACCAATGTGTGTATTTTGGTGAAAATGTTATGCATTTTTGTAGGATCTATTACTACAAATGGAACTTAAATATTAACATATTAGGTTGAAAAGTTCAGCTTCAGTAGGGATTTTTAGGCAACTTTCCAAACTGTTCAGTTCAGTTCAGTTGCTCAGTCGTGTCAGACTCTTTGCGACCCCATGAATCACAACATGCCAGGCCTCCCTGTCCATCACCAACTCCCGGAGTTCACTCAAACTCATGTCCATTGAGTCCGTGATGCCATCCAGATAAGCATCTTTTAATTTCATGGTAGTACTAAGTAAAACTTCTACCTATCAACACAATTTCAGAGGCCAATTTCTTTTAAATCTTCTTGAATATATTAAAATGTATATGTATATATATATTTAAAATTTTACTTTTTATTGGGGTATAGCTGACTAACAAACAATGCTATGACAGTTTCAGGTGAAGAGTAAAGGGACCCAGCTATCCATACATTGGATAGATGTGTAAAATACATTAAACAAAAAAATTTTAGCCAATGTGGACTCATAGAGACAATGTAGACTATCTCATTTTTTATCTCATTTTTATTTCCCTAATGAGTAATGACCAGAGAAGGCAATGGCACCCCACTCCAGTGCTCTTGCCTGGAAAATCCCATGGGTGGAGGAGCCTGGTAGGCTGCAGTCCATGGGGTCGCTAAGAGATGGACACGACTGAGCGACTTCACTTTCACTTTTCACTTTCACGCATTGGAGAAGGAAATGGCAACCCACTCCTCTGTTCTTGCCTGGAGAATCCCAGGGACTGGGGAGCCTGGTGGGCTGCCATCTACGGGGTCACACAGAGTCAGACATGACTGAAATGACTTAGCAGTAGCAATGAGAAATGACTTAGCAGTAGCAATGAGAAATGACTTAGCAGTAGCAATGAGTAATGACAAAGGTCTGTCTAGTCAAAGCTATGGTTTTTCCAGTAGTCATGTGTGAATGTGAGAGTTGAACCATAAAGAAAGCTGAGCACCAAAAAATTGGTGCTTTTGACCTGTAGTGTTGGAGAAGACTCCCAAGTGACCGTTGGACTGCAAGGAGATCAAACTAGTCCATCCTAAAGGAAATCAGTCCTGAATATTCATTAGAATGGCTGATGCTGAAGCTGAAATGGATGGCATCATTGACTGGATGGACATGAGCTTGAGCAAGCTCCGGGAGTTGGTGATGGACAGGGAAGCCTGGCGTGCTGTAGTCCACGGGGTCACAAAGAGTCGGACATGATTGAGCAACCGAACCAAACTAAATGAGTCATGAAGTTCATAAAATTACGTTACATTTGATGCATGGATATCAATCAGCTTTCATAAAGTATCTTCTAAAGACTTTACCCATTTATAAAAATAATCTTTGGTATTTATCTTTTAATTAATATACAGGTCTTATTTTTATTTGTTCTTTGATCTATGCTCTTTTATATGTTTGAAAGTTAAATTGTTAATTGCTGAGTCATATCCAATTCTTTATGACCCTCCATGGACTGTGGTCTGCCAAGCTCCTCTGTCTGTGGTATTTCCCAGGCAAGAATACTGGAGTAAGTAGCCATTTCCTTCTCCAAGGGATCTTCCTGACCCAGAGATCAAACCTGGTCTCCTGTATTGCAGGAAAATCTTTACCATCTGAGCCACCAGGGAAGCCATTTTATTGAGACATAATTCATATACTTACAATTTTATTGACCTATAATTCATATACTTGTCAGAGATTTAAATGACAATTCAATGTTTATTGGTATATTAGAGGAATTGTGCAAACATGACCAGAATCAATTTTAGAAGATGTTTAGTATCGTAAAGGAAGCTCCAAACCAGTCATCACTCCCTTTTCCTCTCCGTGCCCCTTCTTTAGACCAACACAACCACTAATCTAGTTTATAGCTCTATAAATTTGCCTGTCTGGGTATTACCTACATGTGAATTCATATGTGATCTTTTGTGATTAATTCCTACAATATATGGTCTTTTGTGACCTTGCCTATGCCTTCTTTCACTTAACATGTCCAAGTCCATTCAAGTTGCCTCTTGTCTCAGTACTTGATTGCTTTTGATTGGTAAATAATATTCCACTGTGTTATCATTTTTTAATTTATACATTAGTTGATTGATTTTGTTCATCCAAAATTTGGGTTTTATAAATATTACTGTTATAAACATTATTTTACAAGTTTTTGTAAGTGTTTATTTTCATTTATCTTGTTTATATAACTAAGATTAAAATTGCTGGATCAGCAGCATGGTAACATTGTTCAACCTTTGAGAAGCTGCCTGTTAGCCAGAGTGTAAATCCCTATTCACACTCCCACCAGCAGTGTATAAGTATTTCAGTGAATCTACATTGTTGTTTATAATGTTCGCTGTCTTTTTCATTGACTGACATCCTAGCTATGTGAGTAGTATCTCCTTGTAGTTTTGAGAGTTAATCCCAGTGAGAATATTTTTATGTGATTATTGTCCATTTGTATGTCTTCTTTAGAAAATGTCTATTCAGATACTTTAGCCACAAGATTTAGCCACTACTAAATGCAAGGAGATCCAACCAGTCCATTCTGAAGGAGATCAACCCTGAGATTTCTTTGGAAGGAATGATGCTAAAGCTGAAACTCCAGTACTTTGGCCACCTCATGAGAAAAGTTGAGTCATTGGAAAAGACTGTGATCCTGGGAGGGATTGGGGGCAGGAGGAGAAGGGGACGACTGAAGATGAGATGGCTGGATGGCATCACGGACTCGATGGACGTGAGTCTGAGTGAATTCCGAGAGATGGTAATGAACAGGGAGGCCTGGCGTGCTGCGATTCATGGGGTCGCAAAGAGTTGGACACGACTGAGCGACTGAACTGAACTGAAATCACATTTTAAATTGAATATTAAGAGTTTTTTATATATTTTAGATAAAAGTCCCTTATGAGAAACATGATTGCAAATATTTTCTCTTACTGTGTGTATTGTGTCCCTTTAGTGAATTTTTCATTTCAGTTATCGCATATTTCAATCCCAGAATTTCCATTTGATTTCTTTTTATAATTTCTAATTTTTAGTGTGTTTGCTTGATAGGTTATTGTCATATAAACTTTTAAAATTCTTTAAGCATGGCTTCATTGATTCTTTGAAGATATTTATAATGGCTGCTTTGAATACTTTCTCTACTAAGCCTACATCTTTATTTTCCTGCAGATGATTTCTTTTGTCTGCTCTTTTTCCCTCTGTGATGTATCATACTTTTCATATTTTTTTTTATTTTTCAGTTTTCATAATTTTTTAAAAATAGAACATTTTAGACGATCACCAAGTCTGCTTGCGCATTCCATCTTCTCTTGTGGGGTTCATCATTGTTGCTGTTGTTATTGGTTATCTGTTTACTGGTAACTCAGCCTAACTATTTTTACAGTGTGGAGGTTCTGATGTTGCTCCTCAGAGGTATCAGCCATGGGCATGTCTACAACACTACATGATGATAGCGGTTTCAGCCAGGCTCTCTTTCATCACTGCCTCCCCTCATCTCTGTTCTCTGCCTCTGTCAGTATCATGCCAAGATGCTAGATTCCACTTACCATCAATCAATGGCTCTGTTGGGGCATACTTTGCTCCATAGTTTCATCCAATCAAATATGGGTACCTTTGCATAGGTAGTTTTTGAGGCCATATTTTGAAAAATCTTTTTAGCTGTCTCATTCCTCAATTTAGCTGTCTGTATTCCGTGATAAGTTACCTGACCCACAGATGTCTGTTTATATCTTGTCTAACTCCATGGCCATAATATCTGAATCACTGCTCTAGTGCACAGGAGTGGTAAAGTTCTCAGAGAGATTTTCCTACTTTATGAGAAGGGAGGGGGGCGATCGTGGTAGCATCTGTTTTTTTGAGCTTGTCTCTCTTGGACTAGAGACTTTGACAACCTAGCAAGCTTGGGTAAGAAATCAAGGCCACAGTACTGTCAGCCTGCCATGTCTGGCATAGAGCTCCCTTCTTTTCAGTGGGGCCTGGGTGTAGGATAGGAGCCCTGAGCCGTCACAGCCTCCTTTACTTGAATATTTGCCTCTGCAGACACAGCAGAATGAGAAGTTCTCTATTGCCTGAGTAGGAACAGAGACAGATGAAAATTCATCACTGCCACAGCTGTCTGAAGTGGAGAGTCCAGCTTATCCTAATCTTTGATGGGAGACATTCTCAAGTGAAACTCTGAAAGAAGGTGATTTTCTGTCACAAGTATTTGACAAAAAAAAAAAAGTTGCATACACAAACTACTCCTTCATAATGATCATTTAAATTAAGTAAAGAATTAAATTGTTTACTGAATCCACTTCTGTAGTGGATTAATCAATGAATTAATCAAGTGGATTAATCAATGAATTAATCAACTTTCTCATACTTCTATATCAGTTTAAGTACAACACAAAGAAGCTATATAAAAATATTCTTTCAAATCAAAATGGCATTGTATCCACAAGAAATGGCAACTGCTGTAACTGAGATATGGCTTTAAAATGGCAGGGGGAAAAAGTAAAAGAAGAGAAAAACTATAAAATATAGCAAGTGAATTCCCAAAGTATAAAAGGTGAGTTTCTTTAGGCAGATCTAGGAGCCGTCGTGTCGGAGATCTCAGAAAGTTGGCCTGTTTTCTCAGCTTTCCCGTCCTGTTCACCTGTCACCACTTCATCACTTCCCCACCCCCAACCCAAGCTTCCCTCCACACATTCTCATTACCCTTAACTGTTCACACTGGCAGTCACAGATAAATGCTGGAAATTCTTATTTATATTGCATATTATATACAAAAACATGGTCAAATTTTTTTTTCTGCATGAATTTGAAAAGTTAAATTCTTAATCATGATTTTACAAAGTTCAAACTCCTTCATCAGTACAACTTCTGATTTTGTCTTTACTGTTAGAAAATGATATTCACACTTAGTATGAAAATTTTAAAAATAAAAATAAATAATGAACATAGCCCAGTGGCATTTTAATCAGTTGTCACTCTGAATCTGTATAACACCAAGACAGTATTCAGCTCCTGTAACATCAGCAGAATTAAAACAGTAAATTTCTCTCCAGTCTCAGATCACTCAGCTGAAACTTCAAAATTCCAAAGAGCTATCACAGTATTTGCTTCTGAACCATATCTTTTTATAAAAACAGACAACTCCAGACTATTTTTTCACATATACTGTTTATGTAGACAAGTGAAGTGGACAGCTATGCTATTATGCTTTAAGAGTCATTACTGGTGTTTGACAGAAAACAACAAAATTCTGTAAAGAAATCATCCTTCAATTAAAATTTTTTTTTAAAAAAAGAGTAGTTACTGAACATTTATAGGGAGCATTCCAAATTTCTTTCCTTTACCAAGTATCCTGGGTTTAATTTCATAGGTTTAAATCCATCCCATGAAAAACTGAAAAAAAGTAAATGGAAAAAGAGAAGCAGGTCATCTTGGGTCAGGCCAAATTGGAAGAGACTGACACATCAAATATAAGAAAATATGAGTCACTGGAAACCTGCAAATCCACTTCTGTAGTGGATTAATCAATGAATTAATCAAGTGGATTAATCAATGAATTAATCAACTTTCTCATACTTCTATATCAGTTTAAGTACAACACAAAGAAGCTATATAAAAATATTCTTTCAAATCAAAATGGCATTGTATCCACAAGAAATGGCAACTGCTGTAACTGAGATATGGCTTTAAAATGGCAGGGGGAAAAAGTAAAAGAAGAGAAAAACTATAAAATATAGCAAGTGAATTCCCAAAGTATAAAAGGTGAGTTTCTTTAGGCAGATCTAGGAGCCGTCGTGTCGGAGATCTCAGAAAGTTGGCCTGTTTTCTCAGCTTTCCCGTCCTGTTCACCTGTCACCACTTCATCACTTCCCCACCCCCAACCCAAGCTTCCCTCCACACATTCTCATTACCCTTAACTGTTCACACTGGCAGTCACAGATAAATGCTGGAAATTCTTATTTATATTGCATATTATATACAAAAACATGGTCAAATTTTTTTTTCTGCATGAATTTGAAAAGTTAAATTCTTAATCATGATTTTACAAAGTTCAAACTCCTTCATCAGTACAACTTCTGATTTTGTCTTTACTGTTAGAAAATGATATTCACACTTAGTATGAAAATTTTAAAAATAAAAATAAATAATGAACATAGCCCAGTGGCATTTTAATCAGTTGTCACTCTGAATCTGTATAACACCAAGACAGTATTCAGCTCCTGTAACATCAGCAGAATTAAAACAGTAAATTTCTCTCCAGTCTCAGATCACTCAGCTGAAACTTCAAAATTCCAAAGAGCTATCACAGTATTTGCTTCTGAACCATATCTTTTTATAAAAACAGACAACTCCAGACTATTTTTTCACATATACTGTTTATGTAGACAAGTGAAGTGGACAGCTATGCTATTATGCTTTAAGAGTCATTACTGGTGTTTGACAGAAAACAACAAAATTCTGTAAAGAAATCATCCTTCAATTAAAATTTTTTTTTAAAAAAAGAGTAGTTACTGAACATTTATAGGGAGCATTCCAAATTTCTTTCCTTTACCAAGTATCCTGGGTTTAATTTCATAGGTTTAAATCCATCCCATGAAAAACTGAAAAAAAGTAAATGGAAAAAGAGAAGCAGGTCATCTTGGGTCAGGCCAAATTGGAAGAGACTGACACATCAAATATAAGAAAATATGAGTCACTGGAAACCTGCAGGGTTAATTAAAGGCAAGGATTGAGAGACACACACAATAATGTGAATTCAAAAGATGATTCTAAACAAATGAGCAGGCGAGGACGATGGAGGGCCATTAGAAAAGATACAGGCCATCAAACAGATGGGACCGGGAGGAGCTGAAGGAATTCAAAGGGCTGCTGGGCTTGATCTTCTTAGGGACCTGTGAGAAAGAACATCCACATGTGCATAAAGTGGCTGAAAGAAGATGAAGGGTTTGACAGGAGTGAAAAAATTAATTGGCATTGTAGAAAATGGGAAAAGAAGCCAATTAGGGCTAAATAAGATTACTGAGTAGGGCTGCACACCTATCCAAGGTGAGAAATCATACATTTTGATGAGGCAATTAACACTGTTAGGTCACTTCTCGCTGTTAGGCTTTGGCTACCCAGGGGCATGGGGTTATATAACCTGATGAAGGAGCATTCAGCATGTATGAGAGTTTACAGACAGAGAGGGATGGAAAGATCATTTTAAAAGGGGCTTAGAAAGACCCTCTAAATCAGCTGAAGAGTGACTTAAGACTCCAAAAACACTCTGTCCTTAATCTCACCATCCTTCTCTCTTTGTATGCCCTTGTTCCTGCTGAATGCTCTTTCATCAGGTTATATTTCCCCTATACTAATGGGCTCTCCTGATGGCTCAGATGGTAAAGAATCTGCCTGCAATGCAAAAAATCCAGGTTCGATCCCTGGGTCAGGAAGATCCCCTGGAGAAGGGAATGGCAACCAACTCCAGTATTCTTGCCTGGAGAATTCCATGGACTGAAGGGCCTGATAGGCTGCAGTCCATAGAGCCGCAAAGTCCATGGGGTCACAAAGAGTTGGATGCTAATCAGCAACTAACACTTCCTTTCACTTTCAGATCAATACTAATAGCTAAGAATTTTCCAAAGTGTCTACTATGTGCTAAACTTGTGATCTACATTTCACAATATCTCTTTTATCTCCATAAGGAATCTGTGGAGGGGGGTACAACCTCTTTTAGAAATGGCTATACTGAGTTCTGAAAGGTTAATCAGCATTCCAATGTTACACAGTCACTAAGTGGTGCATTCTAATTCAGACACAAGTTTGCTCAGAACCACAGCTCATGATGAGTTAATTATGTTCTCTTGCTCTTCCAGAGGATTTACTCACTGACAGTTTCAAGACTTGGCTTTAAAATTAAACAGGTAGGTTCAGTTTGTGAAAATTCAGCTAGTTTACATAATTCTGATATGTGGATTTTTGTCTGAATGTGTTTTGTACTTCAATAAAAAGTGTTATAAAATGAATGAGAGCTTTGAGGTTGACTGAATGTGTCTAAGAGTTTCTGAAAGAAAGCAGAAGGGCATTTTTAGTGCCAGATGCAGTATATAATAATTTTTGCTTGTATTTTAAATGTCTTCTCCAGGATTCTACTTCTTACTACCTCTTTTGTCTTGGGTGACAGAGTTCACCTCTGTACTCTCATATTATCTCATCTGTAAAATGAAGCATTTAGAATTCTTGAATTATAAAGTCTTTGCATTGTTTAACTCTATGCATCTTTTTTTTATTTTCTTTCCTCAAGTCTGATTTTGGGTTTGGACTGTTTGGATGAGAGAATATTTGAGCTCACACAAAATGTGCAAGGATGATTACAGTTTTATTACATGCATAAATCTTGTAAATGTATACTCCTTCTATCATATATATTAGCAAATAAATAGTCATCCACCCTTAGAAAATAGAATTTACATTTTAAGTGATGCTGAGTCAAGGTGTCATAATTTACACATTTAAATCAAATTGAAGCAATATGAGAACTTTGAAATAAACAAAAGCAAAAAGAAAATAAGTCTGGACTTAGTAAGGAAAGACTTTATTCAAAGGAATTGTTGTCATGTGGGGAAAACCTACAGAAGGATGGGGACTCTTGCAAGAAGGGGCTTTTTCTGATCATAAATCATCAAGTGAGTCAAGGTTATTAAAAAAAAAAAGCATTTTCTTTTACAGAAAGAAGTCAACAAAGCTGAAAAGAATTGTGTGTTTGAAAGTAGAATGAAAGGCGTGGGAACTAGGAAGAAAGGATGGTGTGATCAGAAAACAGGTCTGAGAATGTCTTATCCTAAAGCCAGCCTATTTCCCAAGAGGATCGCTTGAGGGTGGATTGTCTGCTGGCTCAGGGTGAGGGTGAGCCAGAGGTTCCAGAGTCTGGGGGTAGGAGATTATCTTAACCAGAGTTTTAATAATAAGCATTTATTCCAATTAATCAATGAAAACAAGCAGTTCAGGTAATCATTTATGAACCAGAGAATGGAAATTTGGGGCAGTCTGATTTTAGTCTTGTCCTAGGTAAACAAAGTGGGCACCTAGAAGTCTTTATCTAAAGTCATATGGGGAAAGGTGGTTGTTTAGAATAAGTGGTTTTCTACAGCATAAGGGTTGAAGAATTTCTTAATCTTCACTGTTTTTCAAGATTATAGGATTTAGGCAAGATGTACATGGTTAGAGGTATAAAGCAAAGTACATAGTCAAAGTATTGTTGGAGGAATATAATGGCAATAGACTGGAATATTTTATAAATACATTGTATTATCATTATGTATTTAATTTATTATTAAATAAATAATTTTATTTAATAATACATTGTATTTAATTGATTATTGTATTTAATCATTATGCTGTACTGACTCTGAACAAGAAACACAGACTCAGGGATTTCCCTAGTGGTCTAGTAGTTAGGAATTTGCTTTTTAATGCAGGGGACATGGGTTTGATCCCTGGTTGAGCAACTAAGCCCATAGGTCACAATCAGCAAAGCCTGCATGCCACAACAAAGAGTCTGCACATTGCAACAAAGACCTAATGCAAATCCTCAAAAAAAAGAATGAAATGCAGATTCAATATTTTTTACATAATGATAATAATGATATGAAATAGAGCAATGCTTTAGTGTGTCCAAGTAGGAGCTGGTATATGTACCAGGATTGTACATTAAATATTAATATAAAAGAAGCTTCATTACTCAGTAAAGAAACAGAATACAATCAGAATCCAGCTTTTTTGTTTGTTCATGTTAAGAATAAACTGCATTGAGAAATAATTAAGAAAAAATTCAGCATCACACAATCTAAAATGGAATTTCTACCTGTAATTTAAAGTATTAAAATTAAAGTATTAAAAGGCAGATGGACTGATTTGTACACATATGATTTTAAGAAAAATATGTGTTTGTATTATTTATTCAAGTAATTGTGTTGTAAAATGTCTACCAACATAACATCTTTTTATACCTCTTTCCAAAATAAAGCAGATTAAAGATTTTTATCCATATATTTTTTTGTGTTATTTTCAAACTGAAATTGTAAATTGGTGACAGAAAGTCTCCTCTAAACAGACAAAACAATCCTGCAAAAGAACAAAGCTGGAAGAATCAGACTTCCTGATTTCAGACTATACTACAAAGCTAAAGTAATCAAAACAGTGTGATACAGGCACAGGAACAGAGATAAAGATCAATGGAATAAGCCAGAGGCCCCAGAAATAAACCCACACACTTAATGATCAATTAACCTATGACAGTGGAGGCAAGAATATATAATGGATAAAAAAGGTTGTTCAATAAATGGTACTGGGAAAACTGGAAAGCTACATAGAAAAGGATGAAATTAGAACATTTTCTAACACTGTACAAGAAAATAAACTCAAAATGAATTAAAGACCTAAATGTAAGACTTGACATTATAAAACTCCTAAAGCAAAACATAGAATATTCTTTGACATAAATTACAGCAATTTTTTTTTGATCCATTGCCTAGAGTAATGAAAATAAAACCACAAATAAACAAATGAAACCTAATTAAACTTGAAAGTTTTTGCACAGTAAAGGAAATCAGGAATAAACAACAAAGGAAAACCTATGAGCTGAGAGGTAATATTTGTGATCGATGATACCAATAAGGGAGCAATTAAATTATTTGTAAACAATGCTACCTACAAGGGATTAATTAATTTTTCAAAATATACAGTTTATATATATATATATATAACCAATCAAAAAACAGGCAGAAGACCAAAAGAAACTTTTTTCCAAATAAGACATACAGATGGCCAAAAGGCACATGAAAAGATGCTCAACAACACTGATACAAGAGAAATGCAAATCCAAACTACAATGAGGTATCATCTCACACCAGTCAGAATGACTATCACTAAAAGTCACTATCACTAAAAGTAATAAATGCTGAGAGGATGTGGAGAAAATGGAACCCTTCATACACTATTGGTGGGAATGTAGACTGGTACAGCCACTATTGAGAACAGTATAGAAGTTCCAAAAAAACTAAAAGTAGAACTAGCATATGATCCAGCAATTCCACTTCTCAGCATATATCAGGAGAAAGTTCTAATTTGCAGAGATCCATGCATCCCAATATACACCACAGCACTATTTTCAATAGCCAAAACTTAAAAGAAACATAAATGTCCGTAGACAGGTGAATGAATAAAGAAGATATGGCATGTGTGTAATAAAATACTCAGCAATAAAGAAGAATGAAATGATGTTATTTGCAGCAATGTAGATTGACCTAGAGATTGTCATACTAATGAAATGTCAAAGTATCATATGACATCACTTATGTATAACATTTTAAAAAATGATACAAATGAACTTGTTTACAGAACAGAAGTAGATTTACAGACAGAAAACAAACTTGTTACCAAAGGGAATTTTTAAAACTGACACAAATGAACTTTACAAAACAGAAATAGATTCACAGATAGGGAAAACAAACTTATGGTTACCAAAGGGAATAGAGAGATAAATTAGAAGTTTGGGGTAGATAATAAGCCCTTACTGTATGGCACAGGAACTATATTCAATATCTTGTTATATTCCTCATCTGTTTTTACTTTCATTTTTATAACTCTGGAATTCTCAGCAAAATAACACTTACTTCTGCATATATAAAGTTGTTTCTGGTTCTGTTCATTCTGTCAATGGGAACAATATGTCAATGACCCATTTGGCAAAATTATATTCCCAACTCTTGCTTGTGAAGACAATTTTGTGATTTTTCTGGGTCTATCTCCTCAAGATTTTCAAAACCTCATAGAAAATAAAGGATTGACAAATAACTTCTGTGTGATGTCAACTGAAAGAAAAGCACTGATAGGCAACTCTACTGTCAGGCAAAGTCACAGAAGGGCTTTCAAGGGTGTGCAAACTGTGGAGACATGGTCTGGCCAGATACCACAAACCATGCTCTGTTCTTGAGGCAAAATGAAAGGTAAAAACACAAACAAGGTATGAAAACCATTCGGTCCAGACTGGCCGGTGGGGAGCTGCAACAGTTCTTTTGGTTCAGTACTTTCCAAACGTCAAGCCCAAGCAGGGGGAAACACTGTCAGGCAGTTGTCTTTTTCTGTTGCTCTCAGGACAGTTAGCAGTCATCTCGGAGTTGCTCATGCTAACCCTGGCCTCTTTTCTTTCTTTTTCCTATTGTCAGTGAGTTTATTCATTCTAGGCATAATCTCCTTGGGTCTAGGAGTCTATATTAACTCATAGTAAAGCAGAATGTATTTATTTAATCAGGAAAACTTAATTTCCATAAAGGATAATATCAAAGGGAGACAAATGAGATTAACATTACATTTTTTCATGTCTCACAGTGTGTTTTTACCAGAAGGGATTCTTCCATTTTAAATATCTTTTATATGTCAAGCACAGTCATATCATTGATAAGAAATCCACGGGTGTTCTCTGGTGACTCAGTGGTAAGGAACCCGCTTGCCAATGCAGGACACGTGGGTTCAATTCCTGGTCTGAGAAGGTCCCACATGCCATGGAGCAAATAAGCCCATGTGTTGCAACTACTGAGCCTGTGCTCTGGAGCCTGGGAGCTGCAACTGCTGAAGTCCATGAGCGTAGAGCCCACGCCCTGCAACAAGAGAAGCCACTGCAATGAGAAGCCCACGCAATGTGACTAGAGAGTACCCGTTTTGCACAACTGGAGAAAAGCCCATGCAGCAAGAAAGACCCAGCAGTCAAAAATAAATAAATAAAATTTAAAAAATAAATCCTTGCATTTATGAAACAAGTGCATTTAAAAGAAGAAAGGGATTCTTGTAAGATCTCTATGGAATTGAAATTATTGATCTTATTAAAGCTCAACATTCAAAAAACTAAGATCATGCCATCCAGTCCCATCGATTCATGGCAAGTAGATGGGGAAACAGTGGCTGATTTTAATTTTGGGGGCTCCAAAATCACTGCAGATGGTGATTGCAGCCATGAGATTAAAAGATGCTTACTCCTTGGAAGGAAAGTTATGACCAACCTAGACAGCATATTAAAAAGCAGAGACATTACTTTGTCAACAAAGGTCTGTCTAGTCAAGGCTATGGTTTTTCCAGTACTCATGTGTGGATGTGAGAGTTGGGCTATAAAGAAAGCTGAGTGCCAAAGAATTGCTGCTTTTGAACTGTGGTATTGGAGCTGACTCACTTGAAAGGACTGTGATGCTGGGAAAGATTGAGGGCAGGAAGAGAAGGGGATGACAGAGGATGATTGGATGGCATCACCGACTCAATGGACATGAGATTGGGTGATCTCCGGGAGTTGGTGATGGACAGGGAGGCCTGGCATCCTGCGGTTCATGAGGATGCAAAGAGTCAAACACGACTGAGTGACTGAACTGAATTGAATCTCATTTAAACATGGGAGTATTGAGGCTGTAAGGGGTTAATTAAATTTAATGACATCACACACCATGGGTGTCAGAGCAGAAACTCACATTTAAAGTTCTTCCTCTATGTAATCCAGGCTTTTTCACTACCTTTTTAACTTTCTATACACCTTAGTTTCAAATAGACATTGATATTGTATTTGCTAATAAAATTCCTAATAGTCACCATAATATAGATCATATTGAACATTTACTATGAGTAGCACTGTTTAAGTGCCACACAACTATTTTTTCATTCAACCCTCACAGTTGTCCTAGGTTTTTGTTAGCTTTCTTCCTCATTTTGAAAGATGATGGTGAAGGAAGGCATGAAAGTTAAATTTACACAGTCAGGGAGAACTATGATTGGGTGAGATTCAAACCCCAGAAGTTTAACTTCAGAGCCCATGTGCAATCATCATTTAATAAAATGACATTACATATAATAATAAAAAAATAGTGACCTGGATAACTGTACAAATATATGTTACAGTCAGTAAATAATATGGAAATAACAAATGTAGTACAATGTTGGATGGAGCCTTGGTGACCTAGACTGAAATGAGAATGTGGTTTCCTATCTCGTCCAGCTGTTTACAAATCCTTTGCCCTCAGCATCCTGGTACATATTTTGGTGCACAGATGTACACATTTATGCTTAGTATAGTTAAGAGTAGGACTATTGAGCTAAGAGTATGCATATCTTTGGCTCTAGTGTATTTATAGAATGACGTAACAACATTATTATTGGCAGACTGAAGGTTGCTAAGGTTTTCTGATTGACACATTTACAATTAGTTATTTATTTATATTTCTATATAGGGACTTGATTGGGTTAGAATGCTAATAACATCAACATCTGAATAGCCCTTAAAACATTTTCCCAAAATGACCATGTTTTTGATATTCTATTGACAATAGAAAACTCACTTTTCCAACAATGTAAATAAATATAGCAAATGCTCTTTATGTATCAGAATTATAAGATGATTGAATTTGTGTAGAATTTGTTCACTGTAACTTTTAGGTTTAACACAAAATATCACTGTGCTAACCCATTTTTATAAACATGTTCTATGTCCCCAAAACTATCCCCAAAGCAGGAGATACAAGAGTGAATCTACGACTGCTGTCCAGAAACTTGAAGTTCAGTGAGGTAGACAGACTCAGTTGTTAAATGCACAAATACAGTATTTCAATTCATGTCGATGATTACATCAACATAATGTAAAGATTTTTTTGAAGGAGAAATGTGGACATGGTGGAATGGATAACTAACCTGGGGGAGGAATTCACTGGGAAAATGTATTCTCAGTTTTTCCTTAAATATCTCTTTGATCTTGAACAAGGGCTTAAAAGAGACATTTCTAGATACCATCCAGAATCTAGAATGTAGAATCCTTTCTAAACAGAAAAGTAAAGCAATGTGCAGTAAAACCATCATATCAAACATTTCTTGTATATGTCCTTATTTGAAGGAGTGCAATTAAAAATAGACAAAAAACCCGAGTCCTCCATTAATTTAATCATTTCCATCTCTCCAGTGTGTTTATTTTAGAGATATCTGTAATGTTCATAGAAGTATGTTATAATGTCTATCACTAAACTAAGTGGTTACAGATTCCGGTTTTATTAGATTTCCTGATTTCTTTTTCATGTTCTTTCTCTTTTCCTTTGATGCCTTCATTTTATTATTTTCTCTCATTGCTTACTTGACACCTGTCTGTAGAATAACAAATTTCACTTCTAATTTTCTGATTCTAAACTCTCAGAGTCTTGATTCCACTCTTGTTCAGTTGCTCAGTCTTGTCCAACTCTTTGCAACCCCATGGACTGCAGCACACAAGGCTTCCCTGTTCTTCACCATCTCCCAGAGCTCCCTGGAACTCACGTCCATTGAGTCGATGGTGCCATACAACCATCTTGTCCTCTGTTGTCCCCTTCTCCTCCCACCTTCAATATTTCCCAGCATCAGGGTCTTTTCCAATGAGGCAGTTCTTTGCATCAGATGGCCAAAGTATTGGAGCTTCAGCTTCAGCATCAGTCCTTCCGATGAATATTCAGGACAGATTTCCTTTAGGGTTGAATAGTTTGATCTCCTTGCAGCCCAAGGGACTCTCAAGTCTTCTCCAACGCCACAGTTCAAAATCATCAATTCTTTGGTGCTCAGCCTTCTTTATGTTCCAACAGGCACATCCATACATGACTACTGGAGAAACCATAGCTTTGACTACACAGACTTCTGTCAGCAAAGTAATTTATTTATTTATCTGTTCCTTCTTTAAAAACAAACATTGAGCATTTTCTTTTGTCAGGTACTATGCCCAGTGCTGTTGAGTCAAAAATGAAAATATTTGATCATCTCCAAAGAAAATCATGGAATACTAGCATTAGTAATTATCAATACTAGCATTAGTAATTATCAATACTAGTCATGAAATATAGATGGGAAACTCTTAGCAGATGGATAAACTGGAATTGTTGAAAATATTAACAAATTTTAAAATTATCATATTCTTTAATAAAGTATGCATTAGAAAGCACTGCAAACCATAGGTATATTGCTGGTGAACCACAGCCATGTAAACAAAGCCAGATGCACTACAGGATATTAATAATAGCCCAGAAAAATCCCGCAGTCCTGGTCTAGTCATCATCTTGTTCTTGTTACACCTTAAAGTAGTATTATTTCTTTTTGAAATTTATATCAATGGAGTTGTGTAATCTGCATAACTTTATTTCTGTTGCATGTAATAATAGTTTATTTTTCTATTGCTACAATTATTAGCTGCATATATTTTTTGGTGCACACCTGTATACATTTCCTGTGAGGTATGGGTATGCACATCCTCAACTTTAGTAAGTTTATGGAATAAAGTTATTTACAACATAAATAAATAGGCAGATTGATGATGACTAAGGGTTTTTAATCCACTCTTCTCTAAACAAAACAAAAAAATCACATCTATGCTTTATAGGATCTCACAATTCTCACAGTTAAAAAGCCTCTATATACTAAAAAAAAATTACTTAAAACCTCATCTAAGAAACATTTATATGAACACTTTAAGCTCATTCAATTATATGCCTCCATAGAGTTTTATGTATGCTATACATATGTATTTGATCGTTTGGTTGAAGCTGTATTTAAACTTATGCTTTGTTTTATAGTGTGTCCTTTTATTAGAGCTAGTGCCTGGAAGCAGAGCATGATAACAATGGGAAAATATTACATACACAACAGTATTTTTTACTTCTTTTTTTTTTTCAAAATATATAACATTCCTGGAATCAGAGAAGGAAAGTAAAGAATCCATCCCTTTTCAGAGCCTCACCTCTCTCTGGAGGGTAAAACAATTTGCTGCTTCCCATTATGCATAAAACATTGCACTGTAGTTTAGCATAGAAATAGAAGAGGATGACAGCTGTGCTAGAAGCTGGCAAGGAACTGTAAGAAAGCAAAATGCAATTACCCAATTTGGAGTCTGACCAGGAGAACGGAAGTCATTCTTTTTTTTTTTTTTTTTTGTATTTAAGTTTTAGACACTTTTAATGAACAAATGCTCTGTGTACTTTAGTTTTCCTCTTCTTGCAAAAACAAAACCAAAACACAACCAATACTTTTCTACATTTAGTTCTCAACAACAGTCTTTCTTTGATTTAAAATTGAAAAATTGTCTGTAAAACAACATACTAGAAATATTCTGACAGGTTTTGACAAGTAGTACATTGAGTGACTGCATATTTTCTTAAAGGACAAAAAACAAAACAAAAAAATTTCAAATGAAAACAATTCACACAATTCTTCTACATAAAAGTTTAAAATGTAGGGGCTAAATTAAGAGCCTTTAATATTCATTTAGATACCTCATTATTGGGTTATGATTCTTTATTGTTTTCATTTAACTAATAACAAAGAATTTATGAATTATAAGCCCATAAGGACCATGGGCTTCCCAGGTGGCACTAGTGGTAAAGAAGCCACTTGTCAATGCAGGAGATGTAAGAGTCACAGGTTCAATCTTGGGTCAGGAAGATCCCCTGGAGGAGGTCATGGCAACCCACTCCAGTATTCTTGCCTGGAGAATATCATGGACAGAGGAGCCTGGAAAGCTACAGTCCACAGAGTTGCAAAGAGTCGAACACAACTGAAGACACATTGCATACAAGAACCATGGAATAATCTCAAAAATATTTTTATTGAGCAGGCTCTAAGCTATCATAAAAGGACTGCTGTACATTTTTGCTAAATGTAAGGGGACACATTTTGGTTGCAGTTTCTCTGTTATCAGAACATATTTAATTTGGTAGCAAAATGGTTTGAAGAATATTACAATGTTATTATATTTAAGCTTTTTTTTTTAATTTGAATTTTTTTGGTGTTGTAGAGTATTAATCAAGGGAATCTGTTTCATATTGGTTCAGCCACTGGTTGAGTAATGTCAAAAAAAAAAGCTCACTCTATAGGTGCCAATTTTTTTTTTTTTTTTAATAAGCTTAGTGCAGGTCATTAGGAAAATGAAGTTCATTTCCCCAACAAGACTGTTTCAAAGGCAGAGATGCCAATATTTATAACTTGTGAGATGCTGCCCTGTTTACTACTTCACTTGCTGACACTGACTGTGACCAAATCAGTAAGAGAAATATTCAGATCTTTTCTTTTGTGTCCTCCATTCTTTAGCACAAATTTCAAACTTATCACCTAATCTTCTCATGAGGGTCTCACCACAAATTATTAGCTATTTCCCTGGAAGTCTTTTATCTTCAAGACTAGGTCACTTATCTTTTCTATGGTCCTCCACCATTGTGCAATTCACTATAATGCTTATCAAGAAGTGATTTTTTTGCGTATATTCTCTTTATTTCCACACACTTTTTTTGCTATATGACAGTAGAAGGTCCTCTCATACTGATCATCATTACATCTTTTCCAAGAAGTGTAGTTCTTCCTAGGTAGGTAATCAAAAATTACTTGCTATATTATATGATTACATATTTTCCCAAGGAGATGATCAAAAGCTCAAGGATAACTAAAAACGGGCTATTTAGATTCTTATCCAGAGACAATGGTTTGAAGAAGGAAGACATTCTTCCTTCCTATGGTTCCTATTAACTGCTTCCTATTTTGTACTTGTGCCTTACACCATCCCTCTCAAAAGGTCTCAGTCACAGTCTTATACCACCCTTATTACTACTATTAAGAAAATATATGTGAATATACTATGTACCTATAAAGGTCTATATATGCATCTCATTGTCATCATTCTCATTTCAACTTTAAGCATAAAACATAAACAATAAAAGACTAACACCACAAACAAATACTATAAAATTAAAAATTATATCACATTATATAATATTCAAGTTATTTACCATTTTATGTATTTTATTCTTATAGAAATTTAGATACAACTAAGATCTTTATTGGGGCTTCTCTGGGGGCTCAGACAGTAAAGAATCTGCTTGCAATATGGGAGACCCAGGCTTGAGCCCTGGGTTAGGAAGATCCCCTGGAGAAGGGAATAATAATCCACTCCAGTATTCTTGTCTAGAGAATCCCATGGACAGAGGAGCCTGACTGGCTATGGTCGATGGGGTTGCATAGAGCCGACACGACTAAAAGACTAACACTTTCACTCTTTTCAAGATGTTTATGTGATAATGACACTTGTTCTTTATCATTATCATATTTTGTAATCTACTAGGAAAAGTTCATTTTAAAGACCTATTATTTAACCTAGATTGTCAATGTCATGTCATTGTCAAAACCAAAAACCACTCACAGCCATCAGCCCCTCTTCACCCATGAGAGATAGAGTTTCACTTCATCCTTCTTTGATCTAAATCCAATACAAGGGGCAAAAAGAGACCATAAGTCTCCTACATGCTGATACCCAAACAGAGTGTGGTTTATTTGGCTTTAGCCTTTGCAAGCTGACCTCGGCAGCTTCAACCTTTCCGATTTTATGTATTCTGTTAGAAAGAGTCCGATTTTTTCAAAAGCAGCTAGCTGTTAACAGAAAGAAGAGAAAAACAAGATTTATCTTATCCTGCTCCATCCAAAACAAGGTGCTGTGCTTTCTGTGACTTCAATTTGACAAGTAAAGCCCTGGGCAGGCATGGTGCATCAGTGCTTGTCACTGTAAGGCAACAGAGTGGAAAAGATAGTGCAGGAATGAACAAGTGTAGCAGGTAACTAATTAAGATTAGGAGGCAACAGCAGAAGATTTTCTAAATCCAAGACACCCAATCCTGCCATGTCTACTGTAATACAAAACATACACAACAGGCATAGAACAAACTCATCTTGGAAAATACGTTTTAAAAGTTCTTTAAATTTCTAAAACAAAACTGGTAAAGTGAAAAATATGAAAGGGAGGCAAAACAAAATCTTAAATCTAGTTTTATTTTACAAGTTTGTCACACTCATAAACCAAATTTCCTCCAAGTGAAGAGATAAAATATTTCTATTCTGAATTTTCAATATTCAAAATAATACTCTCTCTCTCCCCTGTTCCTATAAGCATATAAAAACATATTCACCTTAACGTATTTAATATGTGAAAGTGACTATATTACGTGACACCCCCTGTAGTCCAGCTCCTTCACTGTGAATTTTCCTCCATTTCTTTCTTTAGAGCATTTCCCCTGAATTTTTTTTTTCTCCAGAGTTGTTTCTATCATGTTTCTCCTCTTATTATTGATTTTATTTTCTTCCTGTATCTATCCATTTGTTTAAAATTATACAGGGAGCTTCTTTTCTGTACCAGGTTCTGTTTGTATAGGATATATCATGTGGGAACATGCATGCAGGAGGAATTACATGCAATTTTAACTTTGAAATCAAGAGATACACACTAGGAAGCATCCAACAGAGCTCCTCTCGTTTTGTTCTATCCCTCCATACATGTTCTTTCATGTTTAAATTTATTCCAACATTCCTAGTCATTTCCAACTCATAGTCCTAATCTTTGGAGAAGGCAGTGGCACCCCACTCCAGTACTCTTGCCTGGAAAATCCCATGGATGGAGGAGCCTGGTAGGCTGCAGTCCATGGGGTTGCTGAAGGTCGGACACGACTGAGCGACTTCACTTTCACTTTTCACTTTCATGCATTGGAGAAGGAAATGGCAACCCACTCCAGTGTTCTTGCCTGGAGAATCCCAGGGATGGGGGAGCCTGGTGGGCTGCCGTCTATGGGGTCACACAGAGTCGGACACGACTGAGGTGACGTAGCAGCAGCAGCAGCAGTCCTAATCTTCCACTGTGGAAATTGACAAAGGTTACAAATGTAAGTATTCTAGTTTACTTGTATTTTCCATATTTTTCAATGAAGTTTAGAATCATTGATATGGTCCAGCTGAAAATATGCTCAGAACTGAAGATAATATATTTAAAAAGACATGACTTCTGTCCTTCAGGAGGAAATAATGAGCAAGAAAATCTCACAATTGATTTAATACATTTCTTAAACACAAGTAAGATGGTAGGTGTTGCAGAGGGCATCAGAGGGCAGACACACTGAAACCATACTCACAGAAAACTAGTCAGTCTAATCACACTAGGAACACAGCCTTGTCTAACTCAATGAAACTAAGCCATGCCCGTGGGGCAACCCAAGATGGGCGGGTCATGGTGGATAGGTCTGACAGAATGTGGCCCACTGGAGAAGGAAATGGCAAACCACTTCAGTATTCTTGTTTTGAGAACCCCATTAACAGTATGAAAAGGCAAAATGATAGGATACTGAAAGAGGAACTCCCAAGGTCAGTAGGAGCCCAGTATGCTACTGGAGATCAGTGGAGGAATGACTCCAGAAAGAATGAAGGGATGGAGCCAAAGCAAACACAATACCCAGCTGTGGATGTGACGGGTGATAGAAGCAAGGTCCGATGCTGTGAAGAGCAATATTGTATTGCATAGGAACCTGGAATGTCAGGTCCATGAATCAAAGCAAATTGAAAGTGGTCAAACAAGAGATGGCAAGGGTGAACGTCGACATTCTAGGAATCAGCAAACTAAAATGGACTGGAATGGGTGAATTTAACTCAGATGACCATTATATCTACTACTGCGGGCAGGAATCCCTCAGAAGAAATGGAGTCGCCATCATGGTCAACAAAGAGTCTGAAATGCAGTTCTTGGATGCAATCTCAAAAATGACAGAATGATCTCTGTTCATCTCCAAGGCAAACCATTCAATATCACAGTTATCCAAGTCTATGCCCCAACCAGTAATGCTGAAGAAGCTGAAGTTGAACAGTTCTATGAAGACCTACAAGACCTTTTAGAACTAACACCCTCAAAAGATGTCCTTTTCATTATGGGGGACTGGAATGCTAAATTAGGAAGTCAAGAAACACCTGGAGTAACAGGCAAATTTGGCCTTGGAATGTGGAATGAAGCAGGGCAAAGACTAATAGAGATCTGCCAAGAAAATGCACTGGTCATAGCAAACACCCTCTTCCAACAACACAAGAGAGGACTCTAAACATGGACATCACCAGATGGTCAACACTGAAATCAGATTGATTATATTCTTTGCAGCCAAAGATGGAGAAGCTCTATACAGTCAACAAAAACAAGACCAGGAGCTGACTTTTTATAACCTTTAATTGTGTGTCATAAAGCTTGAACTCTTTCTGTTTTCTTGTCATTATGTATCTTGTCAAATGGTTTCATTTTTATACCTACAATAAAAGGAAGTACAAATTGTAAAATGCAACATCTATCTTGGTGAGCTCAAAGAAAATAGCTAGCAATTTGCTTGGTAAGTGAAGCAAAATATTAAATGATTTATTATCATATTTTATATTGTACTGAGAATCTGTGATATAAATCCTACTATATTTGAATAATAATGGTGGACAAATCACTGTCTATGACTTCTCTATCATAGTAAAGGAACCACAATTATCCTTCATTTATTCAAGAATGTTATCTATTTGTCACTTCTGACATGACAGAACTTAGTGATATGTGGGTATAATAAGCTTCCTCTAACCATTTTCAATGTCTGTATCAGGGAGGAGAAAAGGTGGGGGGAAAATGCCAACCAATAGTAAAAACAGCAAAGAGAAGATTGAAGGACTTAAAAAAAAAAAAAGAAGAGTAATGTACAAGGCACATGTATTTAACTGTATTTATAATATTCGTGGGAAATGCCAAGGTTTTAGATGAAGAAAACTACAAACTCCAAAGTGTGAATAGATGTACATACACAGAGAAGACACACCTTGTTAGTGTATAAGAAAGTTAAATATTGAAAAGATGCCCAGTTATGACAAAACAGTTTAAAAGCTTAACTGGAAACTTACTTAACTTCTAAAATTTTCAAAATATTTTGGGAAAAGTAAACCTTTGGATTAGCTAAAATAATTTTGAAAAAAGTGAGGAGTTGAATTTCTCTATCAGGTAATGAATATACTATAAAGCTTTAGTTATAATAGCTGACTTTGGAAATAATGACAAAGCAACAGATCACCCGGGCAGAGTAAAAATCTCCAATTTATCAAACCAGAATCTACAATATCTATCTTATATTTATATAACCACTTGCTATCAGTTTTATATAGAATTAAGGAAAGAATACCATGCCAAATATTTAGAATAAAGTATTGTTCAGTAGTAAGTCTAGTACTGATTAACTCTATAAAAGGAAAAATGTATAGATCTTCATTAAAGAGTTATTTATGGAAAAATAAACCATAGAAATGGGCTTCCCAGATAGTGCTAGTGGTAAAAAATCTGCCAATGCAGGAGACACAAGAGAGTCAGGTTCAGTCCCTGGGTTGAGAAGATCCTCTGGAGGAGGAAAACGGCAACCCACCCGAATCTTCTTGCCCGAAAAATTCCATGGACAAGAGAAACCTGGTGAGCTACCGTCCATGGGTTTTCAAAGAGTCAGTCATGACTGAGTGAGTGAACACACACACACACAAACCGTAAGGGTAGCGGAATACACTATAGCTGGGAAGGAACAGAGAGGAAGTAAATGTGTAGAAAGAAAAGTGGGCCCTCTACAGGGAACTCTGCTCAATGTTAGGTGGCAGTGATGGGAAGGGAGTTTGGAGGGGAATGGATGCATTTAAGTGTGGATAAGTCCCTTTTCTGTCCACCTGAAACTATCACAACATTGTTAATCAACTAAGACTCTTGAGAGTCCTTTGGACTGCAAGGAGATCCGACCAGTCCATTCTAAAAGAGAACAGTCCTGGATGTTCTTTGGAAGGCCACCTCATGCGAAGAGCTGACTCATTGGAAAAGACTCTCATGCTGGGAGGGATTAGGGGCAGAAGGAGAAGGGGACAACAGAGGATGAATGGCTGGATGGCATCACCGATTTGATGGACATGAGTTTGGGTGAACTCCGGGAGTTGGTGATGGACAGGGAGGTCTGGCGTGCTGCATTCATGGGGTCGCAAAGAGTTGAACACGACTGAGAGACTGAACTGAACTGAACTGATACTTCACATAAAACAAACAGTTAAGAAAAAAACAAAGTGGGTTCTTAATTGCCTCCTTTGCCACAATTCAATGAGCTCTTAATGAACTGGTCTGGATAGAAGTTTTAGAGACTTCTTTGAAGACCTAAGCTAAAACTAGACATTCCTCTTTCTGTTTATACTTAGAATTTGAAACACGGGTCAGGGGTAAGGCACAATGAATTTTACTTATTTATTTATTTGTTTTTATGGTGAATCACATGCAAGCCCTTTATTATTTTTATTTTAAATTTATTTAATAGAAGGCTAATAACTTTACAATATTGTATTGGTTTTGCCATACATCAACATGAATCAACCACGGGGGTATACATGTTCCCCATCCTGAACTCCCCTCCTTCCTCCCTCCCCGTACCATCCCTCTGGGTCATCACAGTGCACCAGCCCCAAGCATCCTGTACTCTGCATCGAACCTGGACTGGAGATTCATTTCTTATATGATATTATGCATGTTTCAAAGCCATTCTCCCAAATCATCCCACCCTCTCCCTCTCCCATAGAGTCCGAAAGACTGTTCTATAATCTGTGTCTCTTTTGCTGTCTCGCATACAGGGCTATGGTTACCAACTTTCTAAATTCCATATACATACATTAGTATACTGTATTGGTGTTTTTCTTTCTGGCTTGCTTCACTCTGTATAATAGGCTCCAGTTTCATACACCTCATTAGAACTGATTCAAATGTATTCTTTTTAATGGCTGATGAGGTGATCACTAATCTAGAGCCAGGCATCTTGGAATGTGAAGTCAAGTGGGCCTTAGAAAGCATCACTACGAACAAAGCTAGTGGAGGTGATGGAATTCCAGTTGAGCTGTTTCAAATCCTGGAAGATGATTCTGTGAAAGTGCTGATTCAATATGCCAGCAACTTTGGAAAACTCAGCAGTGGCCACGGGACTGGAAAAGGTCAGTTTTAATTCCAATCCCAAAGAAAAGCAATGCCAAAGAATGCTCAAACTACTGCACAATTGCACTCATCTCACATGCTAGTAAAGTAATGCTCAAAATTCTCCAAGCCAGGCTTCAGCAATACGTGAACCGTGAACTTCCTGATGTTCAAGCTGGTTTTAGAAAAGGGAGAGGAACCAGAGATCAAATTGCCAACATCTGCTGGATCATGGAAAAAGCAAGAGAGTTCCAGACAAACATCTATTTCTGCTTTCTTGACTATGCCAAAGCCTTTGACTGTGTGGATCACAATAAACTGTGGGAATACCAGAGATGGGAATACCAGACCACCTGACCTGCCTCTTGAGAAATCTGTATGCAGGTCAGGAAGCAACAGTTAGAACTGGACATGGAACAACAGACTGGTTCCAAATAGTATATTGTCTCCCTGCTATTTTAACTTATATGCAGAGTACATCATGAGAAATGCTGGGATGGAGAAAGCACAAGCTGGAATCAAGATTGCTGGGAGAAATATCAATAGCTTCAGATATGCAGATGATACCACCCTTATGGCAGAAAGTGAAGAGACACTAAAAAGCCTCTGATGAAAGTGAAAGAGGAAAGTGAAAAAGTTGGCTTAAAGCTCAACATTCAGAAAAGTAAGATCATGGCATCTGGTCCCATCACTTCATGAGAAATAAATAGGGAAACAATGGAAACAGTGTCAGACTTTATTTTTGGGGGCTCCAAAATCACTGCAGATGGTGATTGCAGCCATGAAATTAAAAGACACTTACTCCTTGGAAGAAAAGTTATGAACAACCTAGATAGCATATTCAAAATCAGAGACATTACTTTGCTGACTAATGTCCATCTAGTCAAGGCTATGGTTTTTCCTGTGGTCATGTATGGATGTGAGAGTTGGACTGTGAAGAAAGCTGAGCGCCGAAGAATTGATGCCTTTGAGCTGTGGTGTTGGAGAAGACTCTTGAGAGTCCCTTGGACTGCAAGGAGATCCAACCAGTCCATTCTGAAGGAGATCAGCCCTGGGATTTCTTTGGAAGGAATGATGTTAAAGCTGAAACTCCACCTCATGCATAGAGTTGACTCATTGGAAAAGACTCTGATGCTAGGAGGGATTGGGGGCAGGAGGAGAAGGGGACAACAGAGGATGAGATGGCTGGATGGCATCACTGACTCAATGGACGTGAGTCTGAGTGAACTCCGGGAGTTGGTGATGGACAGGGAGGCCTGGCGTGCTGCGATTCATGTGGTCGCAAAGCGTCGGACACGACTGAGCGACTGAACTAAACTGAACTTACTTTCTTATAGGTACCCATCAGTATTCCCGTGAACTTTTTGGCCAGACTGCTGAGAAACTAAGATAAAGTTATACTCATATCATTTACAACAATGGAAGTTCAATGCCAAGACACAGGAGGCTGAAAAGGAATTAACAGAGTAGCAGTAGTTCTGTTTAAGAATTCTTCACACACAGGCATAGTCAGTGACCTCCTAACCAAGGAGAGTGATTCTGAGCAGAAGGATTTTACTCATTTTCTTTCTCCTGAAATTATACTTCCAAATGGAAAATAGTGACTGATTGCTTCTGGCGCTGACATTCATAATGTCTTCATTGTATTTCCATACAGAGTTGCCTTCAATTTATGGAGTGGTCCCTGTTGCAGCTCAAAAGTTGCATCTCATTCAGAGTGTTATAGATGTTTATTCACCTGGAGTGACTTTTCAAGCCTTAGAGTCCATTATCACATGGCAATGTGAACTTGTGTCAATTTTTTCATAGTTATCCCATTAATTGGCTTACTTCTTGCCAACTTGCAACCTGTGGACTAGCTGGTAACCATTTGTTATATTATTTCTGTAATTTCTTTCAATTCCAGTATTCAACATTTTATTCTGTGCATCAAATGGTAAAGGCTTTAGTGCAGTGAATACTGATCAGTAAAGATAAAAACTGGAAGTAAATATTTCCTGTAGTTTCTAAGTACCTAAATATCATACTCATTAGTACAGAAATGGGCTTCCCTGTGGCTCAGCAGTAAAGAAACCACCTCCAGTACAAGGCTGCTGCTGCTGCTAATCAGCTTCAGTCCTGTCCGACCCCACAGACAGCAGCCCACCAGGCTCCCCTGTTCCTGGGATTTTCCAGGCAAGAGTACTGGAGTGGGGTGCCATTGCCTTCTCCTGCAGTGCAAGGACTTGAGTTCAATCCCTGGGTCAGGAAGATCCCATGGAGAAGGGAACAGCAACACAATCCAGTATTCTTGCCTGGGAAATCACATGGACAGAGGAGCCTGGAGGGCTGCAGTCCATGGGGCCACAAAGAGTCAGACACGACTTAGTGACTAAACAAAAAGTAACAGAAAGAAAACTAATGTGAAATTTAAGCCTACAACCAAATCTGTCACAGTGCCAGGATATTATTTCTTCCTTCCTCTTTTACTACCTCCAGGTTTCTCTTGCCTTTTGCTGAATTTGCAAGTGACTCCCCTTACCTAGTGGAGAAAATCTAGCTTCCACTTTCAGAGATTCTCAGCACCCATTGTATGTATAGCTGTAATGCTCTCCCATTAATTCTCACTGTAGTAACTGAAGCGAAAGGAGAAACTGGAGCCTGTTGGTCTCTGCCTATAAAATCCCATGAGCTCAGACTGTACTGTAGTTCTCTTTTATTTCTGTTCTTCTAATGACATGAGAAGCCTGAAACTCCCAGCTGACCAGACTCCCTCCAGCAGTCATAAAACTTCCAGATTATAAGAAATCATGAATTTGAGGATCAAGTAACTCATTTAAAAGTGGGTCATTTCATGTGATTGAGCGTCACTAACTCCAACTCTTCATAATCAGATGAGTCATGGGGAACGTGGACCTGCTAAAAATATGTCCCTATGGATTCCTTTAAATGTGAGCAGTTTGACTAGGTATAAGGTAAATGACAAATAAATACACTGCCTCCCATAATTAAAAGAACGGCACAGCACGTGAGTCTCTTCCTTAGTGAAATTTGGTGAGTATCAAAATCACTCCCAGTCAGTAAAATCCCAGAATGTCTGATCTCTGTCTGCAATAATTTTTTCCAAGTGTCTGCCATATGCGTATCCTTTCACTGAGTGTAAGGAGTGCTTCCAAGTCATGGGTGGTAAAAGGTCACCTTTGTATTATATATTATATTTTGTATTTTTATACTCACTAAGTCATGGCCAGCTCTTTTGTGACTCCATGGACTGTAGACTGTCAGGCTTCTCTGTCCCTGGGATTATCTAGGCAAGAACATTGCATATGTATTTATTAAAATATTTATTATGATATGCCATAATATATTTTATATTATGTTCTCCAATATGGAACAATATTTTATATATAATAAAAATGAATTACCAGAAGAATGCTAAATACTTACAGACATGGTTCCTGATTTTAGCAGTAAAGTCAAAAAACAATGAAATTCTACAACTAACTTGAATTATGAGTAAAACATCAATTACCCATTTTAAATGCCAATATGAACACCCTGAACAGAAATATCCTTCCTACGCTTGGTATTGCTTTTTTATTCTAGTGGGAGCATGTAGAGTGGTGTCTCACAATGGTTTTAATTTTAAATTTATGTTATGCCATGTGTTTAGTGTAGCATATTATTAAGAAAGGTATATGCTCTGGCTAAATAGTAGACATGTACAGAAATAAGGCTAATAAAACATGGACAGATGGGCTTTCTAATATAAAAATAAATTAGTTTTATGTTCCAAAGTGCTCCAATATAACTTGCTTTCAAATACAGCATTATCTGTTCCATTTGCCAGGATGCGAAGTTGTAAAATGCGTCCAGGCATCGGCCCTACACCAAGTTTACAGACTATATCCATAAACTACAATTAATAGGTTATAAGTGCTGCTCACATAATTATTATAAATAAGATCATATTTTAATACATAATCTAATAAAGATATTTGCTCCAATTTTATAGCCTTAGAAACTTTCTCCAGTCTGTTCTGGGTATTGTGAGAAATAGAAAAAAATTAGACCTTCCTTGCTGTTCTGCATGAGCAGCCTGTTAATAGAGTATGTATAAACAGTGTGGTTAGTAATGGGTAAACCATACTGTGATTAAGCAAGAACCAGATTTTGTAGGAGGTTAGGGAGAGATGAGTGTCTGTTGGATGAAATAATCCTTCTATAGTGCAGGGCTGACATGCAGGTGATTTGTATTCAGATGTGGTTGCAGAGAGGAAACTAACAAAAATCAAACTTCTGTGATTTTATTCTCACACTTTTCCAGCCTGGAATCCCCTGAGTTCACAGAGTGTGGGATAGAAGTATGTGTCAAGGTTTCGGAGACGAGATTTGAGGTTCTACTGTGATAGATTTTAAGTGTTAAATTGTGTATGTTTGTGTTTATTTTGTATGCAATGGGGCTGTTAAGTATAAGCCTAATAAAGCTTGAACCAATGGAGCACACATGAGGAAAGAGGAGAATGATTATAAAACAGCAGCAAAATAATCGAACAGCTTACAATCTGTTGGTTGAAGAAAACATTTTAATAATTCATCTGAGAAGAGGCATGCTAACAAGGAGCATGAAGGAAACATTGCCGAGGGAGGTAGATTCGACAAGTGGACATGCTGCGCTGTTGCGTAATATGAGAAAGCACTAATGGGAAGTAAGAAGAGAAGAGGTATCAGAAGAGGGTCTTGACTGGAGAATAAGATCATAGAAATGTTAGTTCAAATTATGAAAAGAAATCAGAATTTTGAGGGGAAAAAAACAGATGTAATAAAGAGAGATTCTGAGAGTGGTGCTTTGGTGCTGTTTACTTTAAGCTGCTGAGTAAGGGTACATGAGTCATCCAAGGCAGCAGAGAAAAGTGAAAACTTAGGCACATTTGGAGATTAAAATGATGTAGAAACCAGGTTATTCAAGGGAAAGAAGAAAGACAAGAATATTTATTTAACCACTCTTTTTTTTTTTTTCAACAAAGTTATGATTAGTGATTAATGTTACCAATTTATGGAAGGCTACTGAGAAGAAGCCCATTAACACTAAGAAGTAAAGACATTAAATACCTTTCTTAGCATAAATGAATAATATAACTGTGATTTTACTCAAATCAAATAACTCCTTTGCCCCCAAAATATCCTCAGATAGTGAACTGTGGATCATTGATGAAACAGGATAAATTATTAATACATTTTCTGTACTAACAGATTAACCCTGCAACCTCAGTAGCTTAATTCCATGAAGATTTGCTTGGTTTTCTCTAACTGCTTGTCCAGCGTGAGTCAGTGATGGGGTTTGGGATGGTAGACTCTGATTTACACAATCCTTCTCAAGTCACATGTAGGCTGTACCACAGGGAGTGGCATCCCTGCTGACAGGGAAATTCAGGTGCAAACTTCATCTCATCTTCATGATCCATTCTGTAGTGATGAACTGAGAGCAAGTGGGGAAATATGGTTGAGCAAAGGTTTTATATGAGCAGTCCCATTGCTTACCTAGATCGCAAAGAAATGATGAGGAGAAAATGAGAGCAAATGACCAATCATGATCAAAGGATAGCTGGGATTTACTATGTTCATGGGAAATAGATGGGGAAACAGTGGAAACAGTGTCAGACTTTATTTTTGGGGGGCTCCAAAATCACTGCAGATGGTGACTGCAGCCATGAAATTAGAAGACGCTTACTCCTTGGAAGAAAAGTTATGACCAACCTAGATAGTATTTTCAAAGGCAGAGACATTACTTTGCCGACTAAGGTCTGTCTACCCAAGGCTATGGTTTTTCCTGTGGTCATGTATGGATGTGAGAGTTGGACTGTGAAGANATGACCAACTTAGATAGTATTTTCAAAAGCAGAGACATTACTTTGCTGACTAAGGACCGTCTAGTCAAGGCTATGGTTTTTCCTGTGGTCATGTATGGATATGAGAGTTGGACTGTGAAGAAGGCTGAGCACCGAAGAACTGATGCTTTTGAACTGTGGTGTTGGAGAAGACTCTTGAGAGTCCCTTGGACTGCAAGGAGATCCAACCAGTCCATTCTGAAGATCAACCCTAGGATTTCTTTGGAAGGATGATGCTAAAGCTGAAACTCCAGTACTTTGGCCACCTCATGCGAAGAGTTGACTCATTGGAAAAGACTCTGATGCTGGGAGGGATTGGGGGCAGGAGGAAAAGGGGACGACCAAGGATGAGATGGCTGGATGGCATCACTGACTTGATGGACATGAGTCTGGGTGAACTCCGAGAGATGGTGATGAACAGGGAGGCCTGGCATGCTGTGATTTTTGGGATCGCAAAGAGTCAGACATGACTGAGCGACTGAACTGAAGGAGTGTCTTGATGATGGGGTTGATGCTGGCATTGACTGGAAGAAGTTGGTAAGCATTTAGAAAGGTGTCGCTCATAACTCCAATCTCTAGGGAAAGGGTTGAAATAAAGCAAATGAGTTTCCTGGGTGAAAGTTACAAGGTATCTCTCTCTTCTCCATACTTCTGTACTGACACAAGAGTTTTTTTAAAAACCTTCCCAGACTCTCTAGCTGGGAGAAATATGGCAAAGAGAAAACAGAATGTCTTAAATAATCAGAGCTAATTGGTTGTAACAATAAATGATTTAATATGAACATATACTACAGATAACTGCAAAAAGAGTGGGTAACCATTTGGGAAAAGGCACAAAGAAAGTATCAGTATAAGTCTGTCTCCTCAGCTGTGGGCTAATATGGTCTTGGCCAACTACCCCAAACTGCAAAACTGTAACATCATGGCTCCAGAACAAAGTATAAGTATTATAAACTTGAAAATATACATTCAGTACTGTAAGGAAACAAAAATTGGGAGATAAACTACCAAAGTTTAAGAGTTGTGATTATGTTATTGTTTTCATTTTTTATAGCAAAAATCCAATAGATACCTAAATCTAGTGATAGAAGTTCAAAAATAAAATATAAAATTATAACTATTATAATTCATTTATTCTGCAATGTTTTTAAAGTGCTACCATATGATATTCACAGATTTCCACACAGACATAAAAGCACATGCAAATACCCTGAGGCATTAACTAAAATGTCCTGAATGAGACCCTGCAAGAAGCCCTGTGGCTAGGAAATGGTATGAGGTGAGATTTGAAGGATGTATAAATGCATCCATGCAAAAGATGTATCAGAACTGTATTAGTGGTAGAGATAGTTAGAAAAGATTTCATTCAAGGTGTATTTTGGAGAGGAAGAACAAGTTTGTGACAGAGGATATGGAAATACAGTGTAAGCAATAAGCAGTCAGGTGTTTTGAGGAAAGTTTGGGCCTGCAGATGAGCATTTGTAGTTTTAAGTGTGTCAATGGTGTTTAAAGTTATGGAATTGGGTGAAAAATTCTAGGAGGAAAATACATGTACAAAAAAATCACATCCTTCATTATCATAAGGAATATAAACAGATATTTAAAACAAATCATAAATGATGCAGCAAAAGCTAAAAAGCTAAAGTATGAAGAACAATAATAACAAAGAATTAAAATTAAGAAAAGATAATTTCATATCAGCAAATCTTAATTCTATAAACTCATTTATTAAAATCAACAGAGGAGTGTTTGAAGCACCAGGGATACAGTAGTGAATAGTACAGATAAAGTCTCTGTCTCCCTGGGGCTCATATTCTACTGAATGAGATTAAAATAATCAAGTAAATAAATCAATATATAATATAACTTAAGATGGTGATATGTGCTGTCAAAAAATATAGAGCCAGTTGAGAAGATAGGTGACTGTTAATTAAGGCCCTTCTGAGGAGATAATATATGAAAAGAATCCTAAATCCAAGTTACAAAAGGGATCTAAAATATTGACTTAAAAAGATGAAAGTGAAAGGATAAGATTCAACATGAACAAAGTTGTAGTTATAATATTGATGTCAACCAGAATTGAATCTACATGAGGAGAAGGGGACGACAGAGGATAAGATGGCTAGATGGCATCACTGACTCGATGGATGTGAGTCTGAGTGAACTCTGGGAGTTGGTGATGGACAGGGAGGCCTGGTGTGCTGCGATTCATGGGGCCGCAAAGAGTCAGACACGAACTGAACTGACACATGTTAAACAACACAGGAGAAATATATCATTAAAAGTATAATTCAAAATGAATCTCTAATGGTTATGATATTGTATATAAAATAACAGCATTAAAATATATAAACAAAAATTGAATAAGCAAAAACTAAAAATTTAGAAATACAATTGACAAAATTTAACAAGGATGGAGAGAATCTAAATAAAATGAATAAAATTGGTCTAATAGATCTATATAAAANTTAAAAGTATAATTCAAAATGAATCTCTAATGGTTATGATATTGTATATAAAATAACAGCATTAAAATATATAAACAAAAATTGAATAAGCAAAAAACTAAAAATTTAAAAACACAATTGACAAAATTTAGCAAGGATGGAGAGAATCCAAATAAAATGAATAAATTTGGTCTAATAGATGTATATGAAACCCTGCTGCCTGACACAACAAAATGCACCTTTTTTACTTACCATTAGAATATTTATATGTTTGTGTATTGGGCCACTACAAATCTAAATAATTAAAAATATATAAAAACCAATGAAGATCACATTATTTTTATTTTTTTAATTTAAATTTATTTATTTTAATTGGAGGCTAATTACTTTAAAATATTGTATTGGTTTTGCCATACATCAGTATGAATCTGCCTCAGGTGTACACGTTTTCCCAATCCTGAACCCACCTCCCTCCCCATACCATCCCTCTGGGTCATCCTAGTGCACCAGCCCCAAGCATCCTGTATCCTGCATCGAACATAGACTGGTGATTCATTTCTTATATAATATTATACATGTTTCAATACTTTATTTTGTATATTTTAATTCCATTATTTTCTCAATGTGTTTATTATAGTTGCAACTTCATTGTTATGGATTTACCTGTAGACCCATGTAGTGCTTTATCCTTCAAAATCAGTTTTCTGAAGTTAATATGATTATTTCTGGTTTTTTTGTATCATAAAATTTTTATATTTTTACTTTGAGAAGCTATAAAACACAGTGATTAAGAGCATGTTTTGCAATCAGTCAAACTGGATTAAAATTTTGATAGTCTCAAGGACTAAGGAAAATTTCTCATCTTTTCATTTCCTCAGTTCTGATTTGTTACATGGTGTAATAATCATACCAATCTCATAGAGATGCTGTGAGATTTAAAATAATTCATTCATAGCATTTATGAAGAGTATCTACCACACAATGTGTGCTGTGCTTAGTCACTGAGTCGTGTTTGGTTCTTTGCATCATGGACTGTAGCCCACCAGACTACTCTGTTCATGGAATTCTCCAGGCAAGAATACTGGAGTAGGTAGCCATTCTCTTCTCTAGGGGATCTTCTCTACCTATGGATCAAACCTGAGACTCCTGCATCGCAGGTAGATTCTTTACCATCCTTCAACACAATAAGCCCATACTAAAAGTCAGCTATTATTATTACTTTCATTCTTTTCGAGTCATGGTGTTTTTCTCTTGATAGAAAGAAGTATTTTTTTCTTTGACAACATAGGATAGTTTTTTCTTAAAAATTGATGTTTCTAACATTTTATTTTTGTAATACTTGCATGGCTAGTCTCAATTGTGTCAGCATTTTCAATATTTTCTTTTAAGAATCCTTTGATTTATTGGTTAGTGTCTTTTGATTTCAACTTTGAAGACTCTCCTTAGTATTTCTTACATGGCATATTTGCTAACAACGAATTCTCCCAGCATTTATTTATTTATTTATTTATTTATTGTCGTCATCTGAGATTTCTTATTTTTTCCTTCAGAAGAATTTTACTAAGGAATTATTTGTTGACACTTTTTTTTTTTCCTGTCAGTACTTTGAATGTTATCTGGCCGCCATTATTTCTAATTAGAAATCAACTGTTAATATTATTGAAGATCCCTTGTATGTGATGAATCACTTACCTCTTTATGCTCTCAAGATTCTCTGCTTTTTACTTTCAACAGTGATTTTGAAAGTAATCACTTTCAAATCACTTTCATTTTGATTCTGATATGTCTACCTAAGGTTGCATTACTTGAGTTACTATTTGTACTACATTGAGTTTCTTGTATGTGTAGATTAATGTTTATCATCAAATTTTGGAAGTTTTCAAATATTACTTATGCAAGTATTCTTTCTGATTCCTTTTTTGTCTTCTCTGGCACTTCCTTTATGCATATTTATTACACTTAATGGTGTCCTACAGGTCTTTGAAACTCTGTAAATTTTCTTCATTCTTTTTTCTTTGTATTCCTCAAATAGAATTTTTTTTTTAATTTTTTACTATACTTGATTTTTTTAAACTTTTTATTTTACATTGGAGTATAGCTGATTACCAGTGTCATGATAATTTCAATGGACAGCAAAAAGACTCAGCCATGCATATATATGTATCCATTCTCCCCACATTCCCTTCCCACCCAGGTTGTCACATAAAATTGAGCAGAGTTCAGTAGGTCATTATTGATTTTCCATTTTAAATATAGCAGTGTATACATGTCCACACCAAACTGTCTACAATTCCTTCCCTGCATTCTTCCTGCTGGCAGCCATAAATTTGTTCTCTTAGTCTTTGTGTCTATTTTCGTTTGCAAATAACTTCATCTGTATCATATCTTTTAGATTCTGCACATAAAGGATATCATATGATGTTTCTGCTTCTCTATCTGACTTAATTCACTCAGTAATTAATTAATCACTAGATCCATCCATTTTGCAGCAAATGCCATCATTTCATTCTTTTTGACAGCTAAGTAATATTCCATTGTATGTATGTATGTGCATATGTATATATGTGTGTGTATATATATATATATATATATATATATATATATGCTGCATCTTCTTTATCCATTCCTATGTCAGTGTACATTTAGGTTGCTCCATGCTTTGGCTATTGTAAACAGTGCAGCAATGAAAATTTGGGTACATGTATCCTTTTGAAGCTTGTTTTTATCCAGATATATGCCCAGGAGTGGGACTGCAGGGTCATATAATAGCTCTATTTTTAAGTTTTATAAGAAACCTTCATACTGATCTCCATAGTGGCTGTACAAATTTGCTCAGCAACAGTATAGGAAAGTTCATTTTCTCCATACCCTCTCCAGCTTTTATTGTTTGTAGATTTTTTGATTATAGCCATTCAGGCTGGTATAAGTTGACAGCTCGTTGTAGTCTTGATTTGCATTTCTCTAATATTTAGCAATGCTGAACATCTTTTCATGTGCATCTGTTTGACAATCTATTTGTCTTTTGGGGGGAAATATCTATTTAGTACTTTTGCCAGTATTGGGTTGTTTGTTTTGATGCTGTTAAGCATCATGAACTGTTTCTAAATTTTGGAGACTAATTCCTTATTGATCACATAATTTGCAGATATTTTCTCCCAATCTTTGGGTTGTCATTTCATTTTGTTGTTTCCTTTGCTGTGAAAAACTTTTGAGTTTAAGTAGGTCCCATTTGTTCACTTTTGCTTTTGTTTCCATTACTCTGGGAGATAGACTGAAAAAGATATTGATATGATCTATGCCAGAGAATGTTCTGCCAATATTTCCCTCTTTGAGTTTTATACTCTTTGGTCTCACATTTAGGTCTTTAATCCATTTTGTCCTTTTTATAGTGTATGGGGTTACAGAATGGTCTAATTTCATTTTTTTACATGTAGCTGTCCAATTTTCCCAGCACTATTTGTTAAAAATACTGTCTTTCCAATACTGTGCAGTTTTAAGTCCTTTGTCATAGATTAATTGGCCATAGGTGCATGAGTTTATTCTGGATGTTCTATCATGTTCCATTGACCCATATTTCTGTTTTTGTGCCAGTATTATATGGTTTTGATGACTGGAGCTTTGCTATATATTTTAAAATCAGGGAGACTGACTCCTCCAACTCTGTTTTTCTTTCACAAGATTGTTTTGACTATTTGGGGTCTTCTATGTCTCCATATAAGTTTTAAGATTTTTTTGTTCTAGTTCTTTGAAAAATGCGATTGGTAATTTGATAGGGGCTGCATTGAAGCAATCTGTAAATTGCCTTGGGTAGTATAATAATTTTGATAACATTGATTCTTCCAATCCACCAACATGGCGTATCTTTCCTTCAGTTTGTGTTTTCTTCACTTTCTTTCATTAGCATTTTATACTTCAGGATATAGGTCTTTTATCTCCCTATGTATTTTTATTCCTGGATTTTTTTTCTTTTTAATGTGATGGTTAGTCTCCCCTTGTAGCTCAGTTGGTAAAGAATCTGCCAGCATTGCAGGAGACACGAGTTCGATCCCCGGGTTGGGAAGATCCCCTGGAGATGGAAATGGCAATCCACTCCAGTGGAAAATCTTTCCACTCTTGCCTGGAAAATCCCATGGACAGAGGATCCTGGGGGTCGCAAAGAGTTGGACATGACTGAGCGACTTCACTTCACTTCACTTCATGATCCTTCAACCCTATTCTTGGACATATATCTGGAGAAAAACATAACTTGAAAAGATATATCTATCCCAATGTTCACAGCAGCAATGTTCACTATCTACATACATATAGATAGATAGATAGATAGATACACACACATACATACACACATACATATATATATATATAGACATACATACATACATATATATATATATTTCTGCAACTGATTTTTTTCTTTTTTTAATCTATTTATTTTAATTGGAGGCTAATGACTTTACAATATTGTAGTGTTTTTTTGCCATACATTGACATGAATCAGTCCATAGTTGTACATGAGTTCCCTATCCTGTGCCCTCCTCCCACCTCCCTTCCCACCTCATAACCAAGATGTGGAAGCAACCTAAATGCCCATCTACAGATTAATGGATAAAGATGTTACACACACACACACACACACATATGCATGTATAAATATATATATGCATTGAAGTATTACTCAGCCATAAAGCAGAATGAGAATCAAATAATACCATTTGCCTTAACTTAGAAATTTTCATATTAAATGAAGTAAACCAGACAAAGATAAATATCATATGATATCAATTTTATGTGGAATTAAAAAAAATCCCAAAGCCAAAACAGTTTTACAAATACAGAAAAAGTTTACAGTTACCAAAGCAAAAAGAAGGGAGGGGGTTGTGGGGAGGTGTGAATTAAGAGACTAGGAATAACCTATTAACATATATACACTATAGTATCTCTATTTTTTAGTTTTTAAAGGAACTTCCATAATGTTCTCCATAGTGGCTGTACCAATTTACCTTCCTACCAACATTATAGTAGGGTTCCTTTTTCTCCACACCCCCTTCAGCAATTATTATTTGTAGATTTTTTGATGTAAAGAAATAAGACTATCACTGTTTGCAGATGGCATGGGATTAAACATAGCAAATCCTAAAGATGCTACCAGAAACTTGCTATAGATTATAAAAAAATTTGGTAAAGTTTCAAGATGCAAAATTAATACACAGAAATCTTTTATATTTCTATACACTATCAATGAGAGATCAGAAAGAGAAATTAAGGACACAATCTCATTAACATCACCTCAAAAAGAATAAAGTATCTACCAATAAACCTACCTAAGGAGGCAAAAAGCCTGTACTCTGAAAATTATAATATGCTGATGAAAGAAATCAAAGAAGACACAAACGGAAACATAAAAAATGTTCTTGGATTGGGCAACGCAATGGTATCAAATGACAATACTACACAAAGCAATCTACAGATTTAATGCAATCTCTGTCAAATTACAAATGGCATTTTTCACAAAACTAGAGCAATAATACTACTAATAAAATTTGTATGGGAACACAAAAGACCCTGAATACCCAAAGCAATTATGAAACAAAAAAGTGGAGCTGGAAGAATCAGGCTCCTTAAATTCAGACTATACTAAAAAGCTATATAATTCACCAGAGTATGGTGCTGGCCTAAAAACAGAATTATAGATCAATGGAACCAAGGTAGAAGTTCAGAAATAAATCCACCAATCTATGGTAAAATGTTGTTGTTCAGTCATTCAGTCATATATGACTCTTTGCAACCCCAAGGAATTCCCTGTCCTTTACTATCTTCTGGAGTTTGCTCAAAATGTCCATTGCATCTATGATGTCATCCAACCATCTCATCCTTTGCCGTCCCCTTCTGCTGTCTTTAATCTTTCCCAACATAAAGGTCTTTTCCAATGAGTCAGCTCTCACATCAGGTGGCCAAAGTATTGTACCCTCAGCTTCAGCCTCACTCCTTCTTGTGAATATTCAGGGTTTGTTTCCTTTAGGATTGACTAGTTTTATCTTATTGTCCAAGGGACTCTCAAGAGTTTTCTCCAGAGGCAGAAAAAGATAGTGGAGGAGTAAAATGGGGAGATAACCAGCCTCCCCACAAATACATCAAAAACTCATCAAGATACAAAACAACTCCTACAAAGCAATCTCTAGGGCATAGTGGATGGGGACATAAAAAGGGAAAAGAGGGAGAACTTCTGCAAGGGAGCTTGTGCCCTGAGAGAGAGAGAGAGTTGTGAACCAGGAGGAGTTCCCATGCACTGGGAAGCTCCCTCACAAGGGGGCCCAATGGGGAGCTGTGGAATCTCAGAAAGTCAGGTAAAGCTGGGACTTAGAAAACAGAGAAAGCTGTACTTTTCAGCCTATAATCAGCTCAGGGCTTGTGGCTCTGACCAGATGGTAGGCTCAGGGAACAGACAGAAGCATACAAAAGCCATGCAGTGCAGAGTGAAGACCCAGGGTGCCGAGAGAGAGGCAGCATACAAACCTCAGCAGCACACACAACTTTGCTATTCAGAGGTTGGGCCTGGGGAGACAAAAGAAGAACACACAAGCCCTGTGATATACAGGAATGGCTGAGGGAAGCCCACATAAGTCTCCACAATGCAGAGTGCAGGGCCAGGAAGCTAAGAAAAGATTCACATAACCCCCTACCTAGCAAGCTTTGGCCTGCATTGCAGGGTGGTACAGGGGAACAGAAACATGGCAATGATTCGAGGGACAAGTAGGGGACTGGTGGCAGTGAAGATATGCTGAGAGGGCCACTCCAACCCAGCTCCAGAAATAGACATGGTGAACACTTCCAAAAAGCAAAAGTTAGAACCAGACATGGAATAACAGACTAGTTTCAAATTGGAAAGGAGTTTGTCAAGGCTGTGTATTGTCATCCTGCTCATTTAACTTACGTGTGGAGTATATCATGTGAAATGCTGGGCTGGATAAAGCACAAGCTGGAATCAAGATTACCAGAAGAAATATCGATAACCTCAGATATGCAGATGACATCATCCTTATGGCAGAAAGCAGAGAGGAACTAAAGAGCCTCTTGATGAAAGTGAAAGAGGAAAGTGAAAAAGCTGACTTAAAAAGCTGGCAATCAAAAAACTATGATTATGGCATCGGGTTCCATCACTTCATGTTAATAAATGGGGAAACAATGGAAACAGTGACAGGCTTCTAAAATCACTGCAGATGGTGACTGCAGCCATGAAATTAAAAGACACTTACTCCTTTGATGAAAAGCTGTAAGAAACCTAGACAGCATATTAAAAAGTAGATACATTATTTGCCAACAAAGGTCCAAATAGTTAAAACTATAGTGTGTTTTTTTTTTTTTCCCCCCCCAGTGGTGGTATATGGATGTGAGAGGTGGACTATAAAGAAAGCTAAGCACTGAAGAATTGATGCTTTTGAACTGTGATGGAGAAGACTCTTAAGTCACTTAGACTGCAAGGAGATCAAACCAGTCAATTCCAAAGAAAATCAACCTTGAATATTCATTGGAAGGACTAATGCTGAAGCTGAAACTCCAATACTTTGGTCACCTGATGTGAAGACCTGACTCATTTGAAAAGGCCCTAATGCTGGGAAAGACTGAAGGCAGGAGGAGAGGGGGACAACAGATGATGAAATGGTTGGATGGCATCACCAACTCTATGGACATGAGTTTGAGCAGGCTCCAGGAGTTGGTGATGAACAGGGAAGCCCAGTGTGCTGCAGTCCATGGGTTTTCAAATAATTGGACACAACTGAGTGACTGAACTGAGCTAAACAGTGCCAAAGCCAGAAGGACTGCTCAAAGACATATTGAACCCATAGACACCCAAAATCTACTACAGGACACTGCACTGCAATTCAGAAGAATGAAATTCAGCTCCATCAAGCAGTACACAGGTACAAGCTCCCCCAACCAGGTAAACTTCATAAAACACTAATCTAGCCCCATCCATGAGGGCAGACTTCACAAACAAGACGAGCTACGACCTTGAGAACTTTTTTTTTTCCTTAGAAATCACACTCTTTATTTCCCCTACATATTTCTACCTTCACATTAGCCTTTTTCAGTGCTATGGAGTTTTCCTCTTTATTTTTCATGTTAAAAATTACATTTTAAGATTTTTTGCTTTTTTTTTCAGTGATTTTTCTTGTTTTGTTCTTGACATATTAGACTGCCTTTCTTATAGGTCTTTACCAGCTGTAGCTATTCCTGAATATGTATAAATCTTTTTCATACATGTCTATTTATTTTTGCTTTTCTATTGTCTTTAATTTACCCATTTTAATTTTTCTTTTTCTTTTTTTTTTTTTTTTACTTTGCAATACTGTATTGGTTTTGACATATATCAACATGAATCCACCACGGGTTTATGTGTTCCCAATCCTGAACTCCCCTCCCACCTCCCTCCCCATACCATCCCTCTGGGTCATCCCAGTGCACTAACCCCAAGTGTCCTGTATCCTGCATTGAACCTAGACTAGTGATTCATTTCTTATATGATATTATACATGTTTGAATGCCATTCTCCCAAATCATGCCACCCTCTCGCTCTCCCACAGAATCCAAAAGACTGTCCTATACATTTGTATCTCTTTTGCTGTCTCACATACAGGGTTATCATTACCATCTTTCTAAATTCCATGAAGGTCAGGAAGGGGGACAGGAGGAGATACCCTTCATCCAAGGTAAGGAGCAGCGGCTGTGCTTTGCTGGAGCAGCCATGAAGAGATAACCCATGACCAAGGTAAGAAAAACCCAAGTAAGATGGTAAATGTTTCAAGAGGGCATCAGAGGGCAGACACACTGAAAACATACACACACAAATCTAGTCAATCTAATCACACAAGGACCACAGCCTTGTCTAACTCAATGAAACTAAGCCATGCCCGCGGGGCAACCGAAGATGGGCAGGTCATGGTGGAGAGGTCTGAAAGAATGTGATCCACTGGAGAACGGAATGGCAAACCACGTCAGTATTCTTGCCTTGAGAACCCCATGAACAGTATGAAAAGGCAAAATGATAGGATACTGAAAGAGGTACTCCCCAGGTCAGTAGGTGCCCAATATGCTACTGGAGGTCAGTGGAGAAATAACTCCAGAAAGAATGAAAGGATGGAGCCAAAGCAAAAACAATACCCAGCTGTGGATGTGACTGGTGATAGAAGCAAGGTCCCATGCTGTAAAGAACAATATTGCACAGGAACCTGGAATGTCAGGTCTATGAATCAAGGCAAATTGGAAGTGGTCAAACAGGAGATGGCAAGAGTGAACATTGACATTCTAGGAATCAGAGAACTAAAATGGACTGGAATGGGTGAATTTAACTCAGATGACCATTATATCTACTACTGTGGGCAGGAATCCCTCAGAAGAAAGGGAGTAGCCATCATGGTCAACAAAAGAGTCTGAAATGCAGTACTTGGATGCAGTCTCAAAAATGACAGAATGATCTCTGCTTGTCTCCAAGGCAAACCATTCAATATCACAGTTATCCAAGTCTATGCCCAAACAGGTAATGCTGAAGAAGCTGAAGTTGAATGGTTTTATGAAGACCTGCAAGACCTTTTAGAACTAACACCCAAAAAAGATGTCCCTTTCATTATAGGGGACTGGAATGAAAAAGTGGGAAGTTAAGAAACACCTGGAGCAACAGGCAAATTTGGCCTTGGAATGTGGAATGAAGCAGGGCAAAAACTAATAGAGTTTTGCCAAGATAATGTACTGGTCATAGCAAACACCCTCTTCCAACAACACAAGAGAAGACTCTACACATGGACATCACCAGATGGTCAACACCAAAATCAGACTGATTATATTCTTTGGAGCCAAAGGTGGAGAAGCTCTATACAGTCAACAAAAACAAGACCAGGAGCTGACTGTGGCTCAGATCATGAACTCCTTATTACCAAATTCAGACTTAAATTGAAGAAATCAGGGAAAACCACTAGACCATTCAGGTATGACCTAAATCAAATCCCTTCTGATTATACAGTGGAAGTGAGAAATAGATTTAAGGGACAAGATCTGATAGATAGAGTGCCTGATGAACTATGGAATGAGGTTCGTGACATTGTAAAGGAGACAGGTATCAAGACCATCCCCATCAAAAAGAAATGCCAAAAAAAAAAAAAATGGCTGTCTGGGGAGGCCTTACAAATAGCTGTGAAAAGAAGAGAGGCGAAAAGCAAAGAAGAAAAGGAAAGATATAAGCACCTGAATGCAGAGTTCCAAAGAATAGCAAGAAGAGATAAGAAAGCCTTC
>SJYT01032396.1:128179-158757 GCA_006410635.1 Cephalophus harveyi | reverse complement strand
TATATATATATATGTATATATTCCAAATATATTCCCACAAAGGGAATTTCAAGTGGCTTTATTTGTAAATTTTATCAGGTATTTAAAGATAAATTAAGACTAATTAACTTAATTCCAAAAACAAAATCAAAGTTATTGCAAGTCAATAAGAGTACTACTGGCTGATACATCTCCTAAGCATAAATGCAATAACTTTTTAAAAGAATAAATAAACGCAGTGATTTTTTAAAAGGAGATTGCTGCTGCTGCTGCTGCTAAGTCGCTTCAGTTGTGTCCGACTCTGTGCGACTCCACAGATGGCAGCCCACCAGGTTCCTTTGTCCCTGTGATCCTCCAGGCAAGAACACTGGAGTGGGTTGCCATTTCCTTCTCCAATGCATGAAAGTGAAAAGTGAAAGTGAAGTTGCTCAGTCGTGTCCAACTCTTAGTGACCCCATGGACTGCAGCCTACCAGGCTCCTCCACCCATGGGGTTTTCCAGGCAAGAGTGCTAGAGTAGGTTGCCATTGCCTTCTCCAAAAAGATTACATCATTACTAAGTGGAATGCATCTGAAGTCTGCTGCTGCTGCTGCTGCTAAGTCACTTCAGTCGTGTCCGACTCTGTGTGACCCCACAGACGGCAGCCCATTGGGCTCCGCCTCCCTGGGATTCTCCAGGCAAGAACACTGGAGTGGGTTGCCATTTCCTTCTCCAGTGCATGAAAGTGAAAAGTGAAAGTGAAGTCGCTCAGTCATGTCCGACTCAGCGACCCCATGGACTGCAGCCCACCAGGCTGCTCCGTCCATGGGAGTTTCCAGGCAAGAGTACTGGAGAGGGATGCCATTGCCTTCTCCGTGAAGTCTGCTAGGTCAGTTTAATATTTGTAAATCAATGTAATAAATGCACCATATTGAAGCACTAAAGTGAATACACACAAACATGATTATTTTGATAGACCATGTTTATCACGTGAATGGACATGCAATTTGTGTTACACCAACAGTACAGTAATACAGAACAATAAACTAGAATGAACTAGATACATGCAACAACATAAGTGGGTGAATACTAAAATAATTCTGGTGAATTAAAGTCAGACAAAATATGCATATATACTATAGTTTTATTCACATGACATTGTAGAATAAAGCATATCAGTTGTTTTCTAGGGCTGAATGCATGTGGCAGACAGGTATAAGGCAAGAGGGAGAAGAAATAATTATTACAACAGGGCACAAGGAAACTTTGGGGATATAATAGGTCCATTATCTTCATTGTGGTTATGGTTCATATATGGTTACTTACCAAATTTTTCACTTTAAGTATTTTCAATATTATTGTTGCTTTAGTCACTAAGGCATGTCTGATTCTTTGCAGTCCCATGGACTGCAGCCCACCAGGCTCCTAAGTCTGTGGAAAATTTTCCAGGCAAGAATATTGGAGTAGGTTGTCATTTCCTACTCCAGGGTTTTTCCAGCTCTGGGATCAAACTCACATCTTCTGAATTGGTAGATGGATTCTTTACCAATGAGCTACTTGGAAAGCCCATTTTCAATGTATTATATACATCAATTGGGCTTTCCTAATGGCTCAGCTTATAAGGAATCCCCCTGCAATGTGGGAGACCTGGATTTGATCCCTGGGTTGGAAAGATCCCCTGGGGAAGCAAATGAGTACTCACTCCAGTATACTTGCCTGGAGAATTCCATAGACTTTATAGTCCATGGGGTTGCAAAGAGCTGGACACGACTGAGCAGATTTCACTTATACATCAATTACATATCAATATTTTGATTCAAGAAAGTAGATGTTATCTTGTGAACACTCCCTTGTGAAAAAGCCATCAAGAAAGCACAAATGAAATGGCTATTAATTTAGGATGGTGACACATGAAAGGATGAGTTTCTCAGATTATTCTGCAATAATTATTCTTTTTCAGCTAACAGTAGCAATGGTAAGTTCAAATATTAAAAGATTTATAAAGTATAAATGGATTAGACCTGCAAGGCATTTAAATTCCTTTTATTCACATCATCATCTATTACTATTTGTAAGTTATATGTCTTTTACTTCTGTGAATAAAGCTGTTAAGAACAACAAAAAAGTTCTATTGTCTTAAAGATTGTGTTACTATAAATGAGACAGAGAATAGAAAGAAAATAGATGATGCTAGGTAGATAGATAAATACAAAGATGTATAGATAGATAGCAGTAGATGTGTATGTGTCTGGGATTGGGGGTGGTATGGACAAGGGTGAGGGGACTGATGATTTTGACAGAGTGGTCAAGAGAAGATCTCCTCAAGAATGTGAATTACTGGAAAGTCACAGACCAGTGTGCCTGGAAATTCCCTCTTTGTACTTGGAATATCCACACTATACAATGGATCCTTACCTAAATTTTGGGACTAGCTGTATTAAATTAAGGTTTTTTATTTGTTTGTTTTGAAAGTAACAGATGCAGTGTTGTTCTAAGTAATACTCTAATCAAATATACACAAACAGCAAAACAAAACAAAACAAAACAAAAAACTCTCACTCTATAGAGATAAGTAAAATCTCTAGATATCTTTATGTCAGCTCAGGTCAGATTTTTATCCCATATGATTTCAGGTTAGGCCAAGTATTTCACCAAATAAGTTATGGAAAAACTTGTATCCATAAAGTCTTCCTGAGCAAAGTTTGAAAACAATAGAATAACTTTCTGTGCCTTGATTAGCTGCTTCTGATGGTATAACACAGAACAGTCACAAGGGGAGAGGAAAGGATGTGTGTAAGGGACAGGGGAATAAAATGTCTGGGAAACTAAGTCTATCTAATATATTAAATAAGTAGGTAGGAAAGAGTTATGGTTCTGGAGTAAGAAAAGTTAAGTTTTAAATTTGACTTTAATATTAATAAAGCATGAGATCTTAAACAATTGATCTAAACTGTCTAAAATTTAGCTTAACCACTTGAAATGTGGCATTAATATAATACATTTAAGAAAGATTATCAAAACTTGGAAATAAAGCTAAAAGATGAGTGGTTATACAGGAGCACAGGCCCACTTGAGGACTAGTTAATTATTTAGAAAATATGCTTTGTACATTCCCAGCTTACTGTTTATTAAAGGTCTCAAAATTAGTGAATTTATATGTTATTTTTAGACTTTGGGCTGGTAGAGATGTAAATTATTTCTGTCCAATGGAAAATATAACCTCAAAGTTTATGGCTTATTATCTTGTAGGGTTCAGTTCAGTTCAGTTCAGTCGCTCAGTCATGTCCGACTCTTTGCGACCCCATGAATTGCAGCACACCAGGCCTCCCTGTCCATCACCAACTCCCGGAGTTCACTCAGACTCACGTCCATCGAGTCAGTGATGCCATCCAGCCATCTCATCCTCTGTCGTCCCCTCTCCTCCTGCCCCCAATCCCTCCCAGCATCAGAGTCTTTTCCAATGAGTCAACTCTTCGCATGAGGAGCCAAAATATTACAGTTTCAGCTTCAGCAGCATTCCTTCCAAAGAAATTTCAGGGCTGATCTCCTTCAGAATGGACTGGTTGGATCTCCTTGCTGTCCAAGGGACTCTCAAGAGTCTTTTCCAACACCACAGTTCAAAAACATCAGTTCTTCGGGGCTCAGCTTTCTTCACAGTCCAACTCTCACATCCATACATGACTACTGGAAAAACCATAGTCTTGACTAGACGGACCTTAGTCGGCAAAGTAATGTCTCTGCTTTTGAATATGCTATCTGGGTTGGTCATAACTTTTCTTCCAAGGAGTAAGCATCTTTTAATTTCATGGCTACAGTCACCATCTGCAGTGATTTTGGAGCCCCCAAAAAATAAATCTTACTCTGTTTCCCCATCTATTTCCCATGAAGTGATGGGACCGGATATCATGATCTTTGTTTTCTGAATGTTGAGCTTGAAGCCAACTTTTTCACTCTCCACTTTCACTTTCATCAAGAGGCTTTTGAGTTCCTCTTCACTTTCTGCCATAAGGGTGGTGTCATCTGTATCAGTTCAGTTCAGTTCAGTTCAGTTCAGTCGCTCAGTCGTGTCCGACTCTTTGCGACCCCATGAATCGCAGCACGCCAGGCCTCCCTGTTCATCACCATCTCTCGGAGTTCACTCAGACTCACNTATCTGAGGTTATTGATATTTCTCCTGGCAATCTTGATTCCAGCTTGTGCTTCTTCCAGTCCAGCGTTTCTCATGATGTACTCTGCATATAAGTTAAATAAGCAGGGTGACAATATACAGCCTTGACGTACTTCTTTTCCTATTTGGAACCAGTCTGTTGTTCCATGTCCAGTTCTAACTGTTGCTTCCTGACCTGCATACAGATTTCTCAAGAGGCAGGTCAAGTGGTCTGGTATTCCAATCTCTCTCAGAATTTTCCACAGTTTATTGTGATCCACACAGTCAAAGGCTTTGGCATAGTCAATAAAGCAGAAATAGATGTTTTTCTGGAACTCTCTTGCTTTTCCCATGATCCAGCGAACGTTGACAATTTGATCTCTGCTTCCTCTGCCTTTTCTAAAACCAGCTTGAACATCTGGAAGTTCACAGTTCACATATTGCTGAAGCCTAGCTTGGAGAATTTTGAGCATGACTTTACTAGCATGTGAGATGAGTGCAATTGTGGGGTAGTTTGAGCATTCTTTGGCATTGTCTTTATTTTGGATTGGAATGAAAACTGACCTTTTCCAGTCCTGTGGCCACTGCTGAGTTTTCCAAATTTGCTGGCATATTGAGTGTAACACTTTCACAGCATCATCTTTCAGGATTTGAAACAGCTCAACTGGAATTCCATAACCTCCACTAGTTTTGTTTGTAGTGATGCTTTCTAAGGCCCACTTGACTTCACATTCCAGAATGTCTGGCTCTAGATGAGTGATCACACCATCATGATTATCCGGGTCATGAAGATCTTTTTTGTACAGTTCTTCTGTGTATTCTTGCCACCTCTTCTTAATGTCTTCTGCTTCTGTTAGGTCCAAACCATTTCTGTCCTTTATTGAGCCCATCTTTGCATGAAATGTTCCCTTGATATCTCTAATTTTCTTGAAGAGATCTCTAGTCTTTCCCATTCTGTTCTTTTCTTGTAGGATATTAACCACATTAACCACTTTTGTAGCTAGCCTATCACTTTCATTCTAATATTATTTTATTAAAATGCTTATAAATGCCCAGATCTTCAAATGCATTTGGACCATGTTTAGCATATTATTAATTTCAGTATGAATGACTTTACTAAAATATTTTATGTGTATAAAATTTATACTTGTATAAGGGTCATATTTTTAACATTTTGAAAATCATACTTTAACAATACTAACATTATAAGGCTGGTTTGAGAATTAAGTGAGATGATCTAGGAAAATAGTAGGTACTCAGTATCTTGGTATATGTTAGATTGCTTTATTATCGTTATTATTAGTTTAAAATTATTATATCATTATCTTTAGAAATTACCTTGTTCATCTGGTATATAGCAATGTAATTGTTGCTCAGATGCATCTGTGAAGCATGCTATTAAAGTAAGATATAATTATTTGTAAATCTTCTCACATCCCAGCAGAAATGCTTTAGATGTTATATACACTTTCCAGGGGAGAAAGTGGTGATCCTCCCTCAGAGAAAAAGGGAACTCAGGAATTGATTTAATTTTGTCCAGTTAGAAATTTCATATAGCTTCAACCATGAAGAATGCTGTCAAGTTTCATCAATTTGTTGAGAGCATTTCACAACCCTTTTTATATCCAGAAATCTCAACTCTTTGGACATGAAGCAGGGAAACATACATTGACTTTTTTATTTTGTAGACACTTTTCTCTAAAAAATGGTGGTGCTAGTGATAAAGAACTCGCCTGCCAATGCAGGAGATGTAAGAGAAGCAGATTCCATCCCTGGGTCAGTAAGATCCCCTGTAGAAGAGCATGGCAACCCACTCCAGTATTCTTGCCTGGAGAATCCCATGGACAGAGGAACACCATTTTTGTGGCAGCGGGCTATGGTACATAGCCTCACAGAGGGTAGGACACAACTGAAGCAATTTAGCACAGCACAGGAACTTTTTAATAACATTTTATGATTTCAGCTTTTATTTAATCTTAATAACAACCTTCTGTGGAAACTAATAACATCTTCATTTTATAGATGAAAACACTAAGGTTCAAGGAGTTTGAATTGTTTTCTTAATATCATAAAACCTGTTTGTTACAGAAACTGTATTTTAATTATTTGTCAATGTACAAAGCTTTTTATTTTTCCTTTCAATAATATTGTACAATTTTTGGAAGGAACAAAAATACCTAAAAGCTTTCTTTGTATTTTTTAGTAGCAATTTTTGTGTAAAACAATTAGAAATCATGTTTGACTTGAACTCCTATATATACTCTCCTGCATCAAGATTGAAATCTTTATCTCCTTTGACAGAAGTATCTTTTCATTTCTCCATGAGACTAGTATATCACACCTCAATCAGATAAGCCCTAGCTACAACATGCATGATCTTAATCTGTTTAAGGTGTATATTCTTTCCTTTTCTTTTACTGATTCTGACTATATCTCATCAAAAAACCCAATGAATGTTTATAGATTATATGGATAGAACCATGGATTTCCTGATTACACTAAAAGGAATTGTGTGTTAGTTACTCAGTCGTGCCCAACTCATTGCGATCCCATGGACTGTGTCCCACCAGGCTCCTCTGTCCATGAAATTCTCCTAGCAAGAGTACTGGAATGGGTTGCCATTCCCTTCTCCAAGGAATCTTCCCCACCTATGGATAGAACACCTATAGTCTCCATATTGTTTACCATCTAAGCTACCAGGGAAGCCCATTCAGTTCAGTTCAGTTCAGTCAGTCGTGTCTGACTCTTTGCGACCCCATGAATTGCAGCACGCCAGGCCTCCCTGTCCATCACCAACTCCTGGAGTTCACTCAAACTCACATCCATCAAGTTAGTGACGCCATCCAGCCATCTCATCCTCTGTCATCCCTTTTTCCTCCTGCCCCCAATCCCTCCCAGCATCAGAATCTTTCCCAATGAGTCAACTCTTCTCATGAGGTGGCCAAAGTACTGGAGTTTCAGCTTTAGCATCATTCCTTGCAAAGAAATCCCAGGGCTGACCTCCTTTAGAGTGGACTGGTTGGATCTCCTTGCAGTCCAAGGGACTCTCAAGAGTCTTCTCCAACACCACAGTTCAAAAGCATCAATTCTTAAGTGCTTAGCTTTCTTCACAGTCCAACTCTCACATCCATACATGACCACTGAAAAAACAATAGCCTTGACTAGATGGACCTTTGTAGGCAAAGTAATGTCTCTGCTTTTGAATATGCTATCTAGGTTGGTCATAACTTTTCTTCCAAGGAGTAAGCATTTTTTAATTTCATGGCTGCAGTCACCATCTGCAGTGATTTTGGAGCCCCCCAAATAAATATGACACTATTTCCACTGTTTCCCCATCTATTTCCCATGAAGTGATGAGATCAGATGCCATGATCTTCATTTTTTGAATGTTGAGCTTGAAGCCAACTTTTTCACTCTCCTCTCACTTTCATCAAGAGGCTTTTTATTTCCTCTTCACTTTCTGCCATAATGGTGGTGTCATCTGCATATCTGAGGTTATTGATATTTCTCCCGGCAATCTTGAATCCAGTTTGTGCTTCTTCAAGCGCAGCATTTCTCATGATGTACTCTGCATATTAGGCATTCAGAAAACAATACATTTCAAAATGTATTTTTAAATATCTTTGAAGTATGATTTTTTTTCTAAGAGAAATGCTTAAAATATAATCTACATATGCACAGTTTTCTTTTCCACTCTTTCAGTCATCTAAATTATGTGTTTGTTATATGCCATATTTATGTTCCCATAGAAACTAACATGTTTATATATCCTCATTGTATATATGTATGAGTGTGTGTGTGCATGTGCACAGACACACACACACGTGCACATGAGAATGCACGCTCAGTCATGTATGACTCTTTGTGACCCATTGGACTGTAGCCCACCAGGCTCTCCTGACCATGGAAAATCTTCCAGGCAAGAATATGGGAGTGGGTTACGATTTCTTACTCCAGGGGTGTATATATGTATGAGTGTGTGTGTGCATGTGCACAGACACACACACACGTGCACATGAGAATGCACGCTCAGTCATGTATGACTCTTTGTGACCCATTGGACTGTAGCCCACCAGGCTCTCCTGACCATGGAAAACTTCCAGGCAAGAATATGGGAGTGGGTTACGATTTCTTACTCCAGGGGTTCTTCCTGACCCAGGGGTTTAACCCATGTCTCCTGAAATGGCAGGCGGATCCTTTACTACAGTGCCATCTGAGAATCCTCTCTCTCTATATATATATATATATACCCCCATGGAAACTAATATTTATTTCCAATTTGTTACCCTGGAAATTGTGATTGTTTTGTATTTTGGCATTAGGATGTTCTCATTAAACATAAAGCATAAAACACACACATTAAACTTAAAACACATTTAATATTCAGGAATGCACGATAGCCTACAATAAAATTAAAAACAATTACTTCATACTCTTACAGAACTTGTATTCAAGTAAAATATAAACTGTCAAGGCCAGTGCATCACTGAAATTCTGTCTCATTGCAGTCACATCTGGTTGTCTTTCAGATGTCTGTTGGGATACATTAGTGGTGCCAAAGTTTGGCAAGAACATGGCCATGACAGGGATGCAGCCCTCCAAGCAGGGAGAGAGATTCTGTCTTCTATTTGTTACTTACAAGCTGTTAGAACTTAATTTTATCGTCTGCTTGTTAAATTATATTATTTTTCAGAATTTCTCTTTCAGAAATCATAGATAATAATAACCCAGAAGGTAACTGTGAAACTGAAAATGTTAGTCGCTCAGTCATGTCCTACTCTGTGCAACACTGTGGACTGTAGCCCACCAGGCTCCTCTGTCCATGGGATTCTCCAGGCAAGAATACTGGAATGGGTTGCCATTTCTTTCTCCAGGGAAACTTCTGATCCAGGGATAGAACCCAGGTTTCCTGCATTATAGGCAAATTCTTTACCAACTGTGTCACCAGGTAATTGTGAGCTTTAAGTAAATTTGCACATGAAGCAGTTAACTAAAATTTATATAATTTATATTCATATTTTATACAGTTTAAAAGCTGTTTTTGTCTGCTTCCTATCAGAACTCATGGATAGTACATGTTGAGACCACTGATTGTCACATTAAAGCATGCTTTCATTCTTGTCAGATTTGTACTCAAGAGAACACTTGTGAAATGCATAATTCAAACTTGAGATGGTATAGAATTTATAGAATGGCCATAGTTCATACTGCAGCCTTTCTCTCTTCTCTAGACAGCAACACATGCAAGATACCTCCAGAGTACTCACTTCATTCTTAGTTTTCTAATCCACTGTCTGAAGGAAGACCTGAGTTAGTGGTTTTGTTATCATGAGATAACCCTGGAGTTGCATTTGAACTACTGAAGACTACAGTAGCTAGTAATTGTCACTGTGTAAATGCAGATAATGCTTAGCTACTTTTAAAGATAGCCTTGTATTTAAGCCTACCACAGTTCTGTAAATTGGCAATACTTAAATGTGAGCCATAATCACCAACTCAGAATTGCACAGGCAATTTAAGAGAGCTTAAACTATCATTGCTTTGTTTTTATTATAGACTGCCAAATGATTCAGTGTTTGGTTTTAGTCCTATTATTTAATTTTCACTTTTGAATAATGTTGGCATAAGATATCAAATTTCCATGAGTTTGTCATAAGACAGAAAGAAAAATACTTGAAAGTTTGAATTCTACAGTTAGACTATTTGGCTTAAATCCATGTTTTCTTCATATTGGCTCTATGATCTTTGGCAAACTACTTGGCCTTTAGAGAATCTCAGCTTATAAAATGGGGACAGTAAACTTAGTCACTTTGTAAGCTATGTTTTCTGAGAATAAATGAGTTAACATATGAAAATTATATATAACAGTGCCTAAAATATTAAGTGTTTAATAAATGTATGGGCTTCCCTGGTGGCTCAGCTGTTAAAGTTCTCACCTGCTGATGCATGAGAAGCAAGAGACTCAGGTTTGATCCCTGGGTCGGGAAGATCCCCTAGAGAAAAGCCTGGCAACACACTCTTGTATTCTTGTCTGGAAAATTCCATGGACAGAGGAGCCTGGTGGGCTATAGCTCATGGGGTTGCACAGATGCATACACACGAACAACATTCATCAAAAAGAAGTCACACATTGAAAAAGTAAAATATGCTGTAAGAACCTAATAAATTGGGCTATTAGAATATAGACTATTTGGATTCTAGTCTTGAAATGTCAGTTTGTATGAGGTATGAAAGTTTTTTAAGCTTTCTTTCTTTCTTCCTTTCTTTCTTCATTGATTTTTTAAGCATATTAATAAGTATCTTGCTTATCTCATGAGCTAAGAGTAATATGCATGAAATCAGCTAACAAGATTGAAATTTTACTATTTTATGTAATATTAAAGTGAAATAATGGAAATAATCTTCAATGTTAATGTTTTTAAATGCACTTTGCCTTATTTTCTAACATAAAAAGTAAGAACAAACAAATTTAACCAATAACCCTATCAATCATTTGTTGTATTTACACTACATTCCAGACATTGTACTATACACTTTACTTATCTGTGTTCTCAGTCACTTCAGTCATATCTGACTCTTTGTGACCCTATGGACTGTGGCCCACCAGGCACCTCTATCCATGAGATTCGCCAGGCAGGAATACCAGAGTGGGCCACCGTGTCCTTCTTGATAGGATCTTCCAAACTCAGGGATTGAACTGGCAACTCCTGCATTGTAGGCAGATTCTTTACCACTGAGCCACCAGGGAAGCCCTTTTATATTAATGTTTTCTCATTTAATCTCTAACTCAAGATACAATGTTTATGTTACATAATCAACAATGAGGAATATTTTTATTTCATTCATAACATCAATGTACAGATCAATAGTATTTACATTTTGTTAATGAGGAAACCAAGGCCTAGAAAGTTAAGTAATTCACCCAAAAGTACTAATCAATAATACTTGACATCCAAGTTCAGTTGCATAGTGCTTTATGCTAGAACTGAAGTTCTTAATAGGATAATATGCTATTTTTCCACTCTAGCTTTACAATCTCTTTTGGAGTCTTAAATAAACTAGAGAAATATTAACAAAAACATCAAGTCAGTTGTTTTTCATATCATTCCTGAAATGCCAAGAGCTGATGCAAAGAGTTCTTGAACATGGATCAGGATGAGAACCTTTAGCCTCCAGAGAAACAAATACACTAAATGTACATTGGAATGTGAAAAGCTATTCTGGCAAATACATGCTCTAGAGTTCTTAATGGGGAGTTAAATGACAGGAAGTGGAAAGTAGACATGAATAAACAGCTGACTGAAATTTATAGGGCCATAAACATAAAAAGTAATACTAGTCTAATACCTGGAAAGTGAAAGGTGTTTGACTTAAAACAGAAACAACAAGAAATGAGTTAATATAGTCTAAGACAATTGCTCTGTGTAAACAAGAGGGTGTTTGTTTTTCAACGTTAAGAAATGGAAGCTCTGAGCAGCATGCGTGTATTCGACAAGTTTCAAAATTCAAGTAGACTGATTTTATGCTTTACCTGTTTTAAGTTTTGTGAGAGGCAAAATATAGCCTTTTCTCCTTTTATGATTATAATCCACTTGTAATATGCTTTGTATTATTGTTATAATTCATGTTTTGTAAGATTTCATTACCAATTTTAATATGCCCAAAATGTGTTTTTAAGTACATTTTACCATACGGAGGCAATGTGTTTGTGAAGCAGTAGAGAAGAAGACAACTAATCTTTTCTAAGCAACTAATATATACAAGCCACTGGGAATTTTGCAGTGAATTTATCTGTCAATACTATCCGCTCAGTCATGTCTGACTCTGCGATCCCATGGACTGTGGCCTATCAGTCTCCTCTGTCCATGGGATTCTCCAGGCAAGAATACTGAAGTGGGTAGCCATTCCCTTCTCCAGGGGATCTTCCAGACTTAGGGACTGAATCCATGTCTCCTGAATGGCAGGCAGGTTCTTTACCATCTGAGCCAACAGGGAAACCGGCTATTCCCTGAAGGAGCTTATAAATTTAAGAGTAAGGATACAAAGATATTTTTATTTGAATAAAAATATAACATATTCAGCTGTTGATAAGTTTGTGCATGTACACTCAGTTGTGTCTGACTCTTTGTGACCTCATGGAGTGTTGACCCCCAGGTTCCAATGTCCGTGGGGTTCTCCAGGTAAGAATACTGGAGTTGGTTGCCATCTCCTTCTTCAGGGAATCTTTCTGACCCAGGGATTGAATCTGTGTCTCCTGAATTGCAGGTTGATTCTTTACTGCTTGAGCCCTCAAGGAAGCCCTGTTTATGTATAGGCAATGCTTTGTCATTTCCATTTGAACAGAGAAGAAAGGAGAATTCTTTGTGAATATTTGTGGGGAAATGTTTCAGGCAGAAGGCATAACATTCAAAGGGCAATTTGGGAATGAGATTGACAGAACACTATGGAATGAATATTGTGTTCCCTCAATTCATATGTTAAATCCTGATTACCCCCTGTGATGATATTGGGAAGTAAAGCCTTTGAAGGGGTGATTAAGTCATGATGGTAGATGCCTCAGGAAGAAGACAAATGCTTTTATAAAAGAGATCCCAGAGAACTCCCTTATGAGGGCAGAGCAAAAGGTGACCTCTCACCAGAGACAAGCTAACTACACCTTGTTCTTGGATTTACCAGCCAGCGGAACAGTGACAAATAAATGCTTGTTGTGTAAGCCACCAGATCCATGATATTCTAAGAACCTGAACTGACCACTACCTAAAGGACATTAAGGAGACTGCTTGGGCTGGATTGTGGTAAATGAGGGAGAGTCTGGCAGGATACTAGTTCAGAAACAGAAGCAAGATAGATTATATTGATGTTGCCTATTTGATTAAGAAATTTGGATGATATTATAGTGAATGGCCAAATATTGATATGAAATTTACCATTTATGAATTAGCATATAATGTGGGGTGGGTGGGTTGTTTGGACTAGAAGTAGAAAACTTGTAGGTAAGGAACAGTTAGGAAGTTGGTACAGAATTTTGGTCAAGAGATAATGATATAGTGGAAAATTGCTGAAAAATACCATCCTGACACTCTGTGATGACCTAGAGGGATAGGATTATATATATAATTGTTACTGATTTGCATTGCTTGTATGGATGGCAGAAACCAACACAAAATTGTAAAGTATTTTCTACCAATTAAACAATTAGAAAACAAATTAAAGATGACTCAGAATAAACTTATGAAGAAAAACTTGGAGATAGAGATGATAAAACAGAATGGATTTCATGATGGACTGGTTGTGAAGCCTAAGCAAGAGACTGAATGATGAACTTATTTATTACATAAAGTTTGAGGTGAGTATAATTGGAAGGGAAAATATGAATAATCGTGTTTTGGAAATTTAAGTTTGATGCATCTGTGAGTTAACAAATAAATGTTGAGTAAATAGTTGGAGATAAAATTCTAGAACTCAGATCTAGACTGGAAATAAATTTGAGAATCACAGGTAGTGATATAGTGTGGCAAATGTGACAACAGATGCATTGCCAAATTATTAACATGTCTGGCCAATGTGGGGATGTTTTACAGAGGAATTTACTTTAAAAATTAGGTTTTTAAGAGACAACAGTATTTGATATTTATTGAGCATTTATTTCCTATCAGGCCCTCAGTTCAGTTCAGTTCAGTCACTCAGTCATGCCTGACTCTTTGCGACCCCGTGAACCGCAGCACACCAGGCCTCCCTGTCCATCACCAACTCCCAGAATTTACCCAAAGTCATGTCCGGTGAGTTGGTGATGCCATGTAACCATCTCATCCTCTGTCACTCCCTTCTCCTCTTGCCTTCAATCTTTCCCAACAACAGAGTCTTTTCAAATGAGTCAGCTCTTCACATCAGGTGGTTAAAATATTGGAGTTTCAGTTTCAAGAACAGTCCTTCCAATGAACACCCGGGACTGATCTCCTTTAGGATGGACTGCTTGGATCTCCTTGCAGTCCAAGGGACTCTCAAGAGTCTACTCCAACACCACAGTTCAAAAGCATCAATTCTTTGGAGCTCACCTTTTTTTATAGTCCAACTCTCACATCCATACATGACTACTGGAAAAACCAGTAGTTTTGGAAAAACCATCTAGCCTTGACTAGATGGACCTTTGTTGACAAAACAATGTCTCTGCTTTTTAATATGCTGTCTAGGTTGGTCATAACTTTCCTTCCAAGGAGTAAAAGTCTTAATTTCATGGCTACAGTCACCATCTGCAGTGATTTTGGTGTCCCCCAAAATAGTCTGACACTGTTTCCACTGTTTCCCCATCTATTTGCCATGAAGTGATGGGACCAGATGCCATGATCTTCGTTTTCTGAATGTTGGGTTTTAAGCCAACATTTTCACTCTCCTCTTTCACTTTCATCAAGAGGCTCTTTAATTCTTCACTTTCTGCCATCAGACCCTATACATATACTATTTCTGGCCAAACAACATAAATATTAGGGGCTTCTCTGGTGATGCAGTGGTAAAAAATCTGCATGTCAATGCAGGCGACACAGGTTCTATCCCTGGGTGGGGAAGATCCTCTGGAGGAGGAATAGGCAATCCACTTCAGTATTCTTGCCTGAGAAATCCCACAGATAGAAGAACCTGGAAGGCTATAGTTCATGGTGTCAAAAAAGAGTTGAATATGACATAGTGACTGAACAACAACAGCCTGAACATTATGAGAAAACTGAGATACAGTGGAAATATGGCACTGAAGCCATGCAAACCCAAGAACCATGGTTGGAACCCACTTTCCTTTTGAGTTGATAAAATTATCCCTTTACTTTCTATCACACACACCTTGGATTTTTTCCAACAGAGGAGAGAACAATGTCAATCAGAGTGAGCAATAGGACAATGTGGGAGACAAAATGGTGTTTCACTGAAGAACAGTGCTCTCTGTGAGCTGAATGGAGTATGTGTAGGGTTGGACCTAGGAATCTAGGTTGGGGAATTAAAGTAGAAGTTAGGTGATGAAAGACCTAGTTTGATTGGTCTAGGATTTTGGCCCTGATCTTATGGAAAAATAAGGGCCATTCCCTCATAGCTCAGTCTATAAAGAATCTGCCTGCAATTTAGGAGACCCAGGTTAGATTCCTGGGTGGGAAAGATACCCTATGGAAAGAAATGGCAACCAACTCCACTATTCTTGCCTGAAGAATCCCATGGACAGAGGAGCCTAGCTGGCTACAGTCCATAGGGTCATGAGAGTAGGACATGACTTAGCAACTAAACCACCACCACTGAAGATTCCAATATGGGGAATGGTACTATGAAGCTAGGATTTCAGGAAGATTGAGTATGTAGATAGCACAGAGATAGAGCAACCTATTCAATCCATTTATTTCAGTTATCACTTAATTAAAATAACTATGTTTTTTAATTAAAGAGGTGTATTAGAAGAGTCAAAAATTCACCATTATTTGTTGATGCCAAGTAATGGAAATTTCCAAGAAGTGTACCTAAAAGTTTCTTAGAATGTAGCTTCTTCAGTTTTTTATCCTCATTCTGAACAAAATAAATTCCAAAAGCTTATAAGGTTTACCATATACTTCAAGAACTGTCATCTCTGATCCTGTCATTACAACCTATCATAATTATAAAACATTGATGAGATTTTGAAATTAAAAAAAAATTCCCAAATTTTACATTTTTGGAATGAACATATACAGCTTTTGTCTACCTTCTATACACATTGCACTAATATTCTTAGAATGTAGCTTCTTCAGTTTTTTATCCTCATTCTGAACAAAATAAATTCCAAAAGCTTATAAGGTTTACCATATACTTCAAGAACTGTCATCTCTGATCCTGTCATTACAACCTATCATAATTATAAAACATTGATGAGATTTTGAAATTAAAAAAAAATTCCCAAATTTTACATTTTTGGAATGAACATATACAGCTTTTGTCTACCTTCTATACACATTGCACTAATATAGATGACTTCATAGAATTTATATATGAATAAACTATATAGATATTGTGATATTTTACAATACACTTTAAAAAACCTCTTAGAGCAGTGATCTCAAACCATGTACACACTAACATGTGTACCAATAATTTGCATTGGGAATATGGATGAATAAACCATTTCTTACACCTGAGGACCTGACATCACAATTGACTACTTATTTTCACATTCTGAAAATGATACTTTATTTCTTAGTAAAACTGTCTTAGGAGACAGATGAGAAAGCTTAATAAGAGAGAGCACTCTTCAATATTTCTCTATATATTGGATTTAATTTTTTTTGAGGATCTTAAAACTAAATCACTCCCTCAAAATGGTAGAAAATGCCAAGTATAAGTAAATGCATTATTTCCTTATTCATTTCTTGACAAGTTCTTGTTACCTGACAAATTAATTCAAATCTCTTTAGTCTCAATGAATAAACATAATTCTCACATCCCCACTTGTTTTATTTATGACATGGACTTCCCTGGCGGCTCAGTGGTAAACAATCCAACTGCTAATGCAAGAGGCACGGTTTCGATCCCTGGGTTAGGAAGGAAATGGAAACCCACTCTATTATTCTTGCCTACAGAATTCCATGGACAGAGGAGCCTGGCAGGCCCAAGTACAGGTATGGCAGAGTCAGACATGACTGAGCGACTATCACTCACTAGTGACTATAAAACAACACACAAACACAAACCTACCCAGCTCAAAGAAGACAAGTTGCATAATATATCAGGGTATTTTTAATACTATACTTATTTTCTGGAGTTTGAGCTTCTACATCATTCCTTCCAAAGAACACCCAGGACTGATCTCCTTTAGAATGGACTGGTTGGATCTCCTTGAAGTCCAAGGGACTCTCAAAAGTCTTCTCCAACACCACAGTTCAAAAGCATCAATTCTTCGGTGCTCAGCTTTCTTCACATTCCAACTCTCACATCCATACATGACTACTGGAAAAAGCATAGACTTGACTAGATAGACCTATGTTGGCAACTAATGTCTCCTTTTCAATATGCCATCTAGGTTGGTCATAGCTTTCCTTCCAAGGAGTAAGCGTCTTTTAATTTCACGGTTGCAATCATCATTTGCAGTAACTTTGGCCACCTCATGCAAATAGTTGACTCATTGGAAAAGACTCCGATGCTGGGAGGGATTGGGGGCAGGAGGAAAAGGGGATGACAGAGGATGAGATGGCTGGATGTCTTCACCGACTTGATGGATGTGAGTTTCAGTGAACCCTGGGAGTTGGTGATGGACAGGGAGGCCTGGCATGCTGTGATTCGTGGAGTCGCAAAGAGTCGGACACGACTGAGCGACTGAACTGAACTGAGCTGAATTATTTTCTCATAGCTTACAGCAGATGAGAACTTCCCTGGTGGCTCAGAGGTTAAAGCGTCTGCCCGCAATGCGGGAGACCTGGGTTTGATCCCTGGGTTGGGAAGATCCCCTGGAGAAGAAAATGGCAACCCACTCCAGTATTCTTGCCTGGAGAACCCCATGGACGGAGGAGCCTGGTGGGCTACAGTAATCCACGGGGTCGCAAAGAGTCGGACACGACTGGGCGACTTCCCTTTCTTCTTTCTTTCTTTACAGCAGATGAGAATCTGTGAAAACAATTGTATAGCTACTGTCGGTAACCAGGTGATCTTTTATTTCACTTTGTTGCTGTTTGTCCACTAGGTGTCAGGCTTACACTAGTAACTTGAAAATACTGGCACTAAAGCAAAATAACTTTCACATCTATTTCTGTGTTTTCCAACAGAAATATACCTAATTAATTGATGATAATAATAAAAGGTATGGTTTTTAATGGCAATAAGTTCAGTTAGGTTGCTCAGTCGTGCACAGCTCTTTGCGACCCCATGAATCACCGCATGCCAGGCCTCCTTGTCCATCACCAACTCCTGGAGTTTACCCAAACTCATGTCCATCGAGTTGGTGATGCCATCCAGCCATCTCATCCTCTGTTGAACTCCAGGAGATGGTGATGGACAAGGAGGTCTGGTGTGCTGCAATTCATGGGGTCACAAAGAGTCGGACACGACAGAGCGACTGAACTGAGCTGAAGGAGAAATAAAAGGCAAGGATACTAATTAAAAAAGAAAAGAAAAGACAAAGGCTTGTTGGGGGTTGGGAGTTGGGGGGAAAGGCCAAGCACACTAAATAATTTAATTTCAGTTACAATAAATCTCAAGTGATAATACTCCACTCCTGAGGATGCTCCCTGGTGGGCAATGTTGAGGCATTTTATTTTAAGCAGAAAAGTACAGGGACAGGGTGACATCATAACATTCAGCATGAGGAACATTGCTCACGTTGGTCTGTGGGCCTACCCCTCCAGATTATTTAGGCTTCACAAATCAAGCCAAGAGGTATTTCCAAATCTAGTTTGTGAGGGAAAGGTTTCATAGAAGAATGTTGTTTTCTAGGAAATGAAAAAGCAGAAAGCAGAGGCCTCCTGCTTACTATGGCCTTCATGTTGCATAAGCAATATTAATAGAGTTGAGTATTAATCATTCAGAGCAGCTCACAAATTATCTATGTTCAGACTACACAGGGCCTTGCTTCACTTTTCTCACCATCTGGAGTCTGTCCATTTGACTCTTTCCTCGGCACTTGGAAGAGAAGCAAAACTGAAGTGTGCCAATTTTCTACTTGTTAACAGCCATGATAAAAAGTTCAGTAGGGGAAGGGATTTATACTGTTAAGAAAGTTTTTGGATTGCTTAAGGCTCCAATTTGTTGATGGGATTTCTAGAATTCACCAACACCGATATTTGAGAATTGAGTACTCTAGACAAGTTTGTACATTTACGAAAGTGTAACTAACAAGGGCTGTCCTTAAATTTCTTATCCAGGGCTGTCCTTAAATTTCTTATCCAGCTCTTCAGTTCTAAATTTATTGCCAATTTTGTTTATCAAACTTATTCTCAGAGGAGTGGTATTTGCTGTGGCCACAAGGAAACATCTGTGAGTTTAAACCTTAGAGGCAGATAGCCAGTTAGAACATTTGGCATTTAAGGCTTAGATTGCAGAAGAGAAAAATTAATCAAGGAAACCCTAAAAAATATTGAGAAGGCAACTTAAAAAAAGTCTTATCACTGATGAACTGAAGTACTGAGTTCATGTTAATTAAGAAATGTCAGGATTTATAATGAATCAATGAGGACTGTCATATTATGGCAAGGTTGGAAGTTGATGTCAATCTCTGTTGCCAGGATTTATGGTAGATTATATAATGGAATCCTGAGCTCTGTGAGATCAAAGGAAAATGCTGGCTCTTTCTTCATCCATTCTCTTAGGTCAAGCCTACCCAGCAAGAAGCCAAGTTGAGAGTTGAGCAATTATCTGAAGTGGGCAGTAAAGACTGCCAAAACCAGATAATACATAACCAGAAAGTCACCATTGAGGGAAAATGCGGACTGAAAATAGAAGGGAAGGGGGTAAAATGTCAAACAGTTTGGTCAGTGTCCACAGTCCAAAGTCACTGGAAAACAGCCAACTCCTGGCTTCATGTAATTATCTAGAATGAGTATAAAGACTAGAGTTAAAAAAAAAAGATGATTTCATTATCAAGGTTGTTGTATGTTTGTACAAAATTTCTCTGTATCTGTATTACTATCTGTGACATGTCGATTTTTGAGTATTTCCAGGGATTTTACTATTTTAGATTAGTATGTCGAGGTGACTGAGGAATCCCATGCACTCTATTGTCTTACATGGAGAACAAATTTTAGATTAATTGAACGTTGTATTTAATTAACCTTTTCCACCTACAGCATAGGCTTATGAATTTTCCATTGAAAACTTTGATTCTCTCTTACCTTTATCATTTCCTTATGTGGTAATTTCTGTATCTCCTTGATGTCCATAGAATTTATCAAGGAATTGTACAAACCCACTGGAATAGGGTTTGTATTATCTTTGGTTAAAAGATAAAAAATAAAACTACCAAAGTCTTAGATCAATGTCATTTTTTTTCTTCTATTTGAAATGGAAACCATAAACTACTTACTCTGAGAAGATGTTTCCTAGACCTAAAATATAGTTGTCATTCCTTGACCCCTATAAATCTGTCATTGTGTACCTGCTAATCTTGAAAACTCCTTAATTCAACATTAAACTTTCCATTTGTTGTTTTTTTTATTGAGAAAAAGTTCATAAATTAGATTCCCTGCTGCTTGGAATTAAGAAAAAACACAGTCAGGCTAGTATTACAGAGAGAAAAACAAAGTTAAGAGATGTGTATAAGAGACAGTCAGTCCTTCCAGTAAACACCCAGGACTGATCTCCTTTGGGATGGACTTGTTGGATCTCCTTGCAGTCCAAGGGACTCTCAAGAGTCTTCTCCAACACCACAGTTCAAAAGCATCGATTCTTCGGTGCTCAGCTTTCTTCACAGTCCAACTCTCACATCTATACATGACCACTGGAAAAACCATAGCCTTGACTAGACAAACCTTTGTTGGCAAAGTAATATCTCTGCTTTTCAATATACTGTCTAGGTTGGTCATGACTTTCCTTCAAAGGAGGAAGCATCTTTTAATTTCATGGCTGCAATCACCATCTGCAGTGATTTTGGAGCCTCAAAAAATAAAGTCTGACACTGTTTCCACTGTTTCCCCATCTATTTCCCATGAAGTGATGGGACCAAATGCCATGATCTTCATTTTCTGAATGTTGAGCTTTAAGCCAACTTTTCCATTCTCTTCTTTCACTTTCGTCAAGAAGCTTTTTAGTTCCTCTTCACTTTCTGTCATAAGGGTGGAGTCATCTGCATATATGAGGTTATTGATATTTCTCCCGGCAATCTTGATTCCAGCTTGTGCTTCTTCCAGCCCAGTGTTTCTTGTGTACTCTGCGTATAAATAGTAAACCATAAAGTGGAATATGAAAGGTATTCAAAATGAAAGCTGAAAATTGATTTACAAATGTGGTGTCTCCAAACAACATTCTAACATTCAGTTTTTTTCTTTTATCACAGTTAATATATAGAAATTTACCTAGTTTCTGCATTTGATAAAACAGGGCTTGAAAAGCATCATCAATTTTATGACAATGAAATTCCATGAGGTGAAAGAACCGGTGAGTGTTCTCCATTTTCATGGTCATCAACATAGTACAGAAGGTTAAATAGAATCATTCTAGATAACCTCCTGTGCAGCCCTGAAGTCACTGATCTGAAAGAATTCAGAACGGTTAAAAGCATCTCTCAAATAAAAGTCTTGGAAGCTATGGAGACAGATCAGAGAGGCTTAGAAACCTCTATTTACCATTTGGCTTTAATTACTCTTCTGGCTTTGTGAAACAACTGAAATGTCTCAAGTGACATTTCACTAAGACAGTTTTTCTGCCCAGTTAGAGAGGAGAATGACAGATAGCTGAAAGAAGTCTGCCGTGTTCTAAGAAATACTGCAAAATCTTCAGGTCTGTTTTACCATTGAAAAGGGAATACTACTCAAAAAGGATAAATGGAAGAGACCGTGGTGGGAGCAGGAGTAGAGTAAGACAATATGACAAGGATGTTCAATAGGCTTTAGACCAATTTTGGCCTAGAGAGTAATTTTTCCACTTAGGTTTCCCCTGCTTCTAAAGTAATTTGTTTCAAGTGGTATAGACGTGAAAAAAAACTGTATAGCCAGAGGGTCAAAAACATTATAGAGAAAAGAGCCTTTCTTTAAGAATACTAAAAGTACTTAAAAGATCAATATATGCCTTTTCTTGTTGCCTGTATTTTTATCTTGATTAATTTCATTCTTTTCCTAATTTACTTTTCTTTCTTTTTTAGTTTTTACCTCTTTTCTAATCCTCTTAGTTTTTTAAAAGAATCTTTTTTTTTTTTCCACAAATGAGAAATATCCTTTAATTTATTTGGCCACATATATTTTACTAATTTTTTGTCATTTTGTGTTTATAATTTTAACTTTTAAAATAAAGGACCATTTGAGAAGAAACAGTATTATATGCTCCCATATATACATAAACTCATATACATTTGTATATGGGTACATATATTAGATGAATGGTGGAGCATTCATGAGCTCACTTATTTGTTTTTTGTGTGTGAATAAATAATTTACTGAGAGAAAGTTATGCCCTTTGGGAAGCTACCACAGCTTTTAGCCTATTCAGCTGAATTCAGTGTTCCAAGCAAGTGATTCTGTTCTAAATACAAAAAAACTATCATTGCTACAGATAAAACTTAAATTTTTGCTTTAAGCATAAATTATTAAAGTGTTATGCTGACAAAAGAAATAATTCTTACCTAGTAACATATTTCTGTTCTGATGTTATTTTTTTTTTTTTTATTTTCTGCTTGGTTGGAATTCCTATGGCAGAGATATTTATACAATGATGTAAATATCTAAATTCATATTTTACAATACAGACTGAAATGCTATAAAGCTCAGAATATATAGACAAGTACATCTTAATTTCTTTGTTATATTATTTGTTAATGTGAGAATGGCTAGTAACATGCTCTATAGCAGTTATGTGCTATATTTTATTGCCTTTGGGTATCAATTATTTGGAATCCATTGGTTTTTTTATTATTTTACTGATGTTCTTATTGGATTATTGAAAAGACATTTCATTTCTCTAGGCTTGGCGGTTTTGGAGGTGTTCAAATTTCCCTGTGGCTGCAAGATTTGGATTTGTTACAAATGACTTAAATGATTTTAAGTAGCTTAAAGAGCATTTGTTGCATAGCACTCCTAACAAGCCAGAATGACATGGGCTAGGACACTAGCTTGCTAATTTGCCTTGAGCTCAGATATATTACTTTTTCTCTCTAGGCATATAGATACGAAAGATACAAATTCTTATTAAGGAGAGTACTGAAAAGAGCTACAGTGGAATAGTTGCTTATAGGACAATAACAACATAGAAACTGCAATAACAGCCAAAAAGCAAAATTTTGACTTGGAGTTCCAGAAAAACATACAGGTGTGTGACTGTTAGTGGTCAGAATATAGGTGAATCATTTTGAAGAAAAAGAGGTATGTGGAAAAGAAATCCAGGAGAAAAACCACTAAAAAAATTAGCCTTATCAATATCAAGTAAGTCATGGAAGCAGGATAATATTAGTAACTGAATGGTATGAGAAAATTACTAAAGATCCTGATCCTGTGAAATTCTACTTAATTATTGATAGATCATCAGTAATGCCATCAAGGGATGAATGGATATATAAAACTTGAAGAACGTGTCGTATACGCGCTATAGACACACAGTAAGCACTGAAACTCACCTATTTATAAACACAGAGACTTCTACATATAACAGACAGCCTGTAAGGTATAGTTTGGGCTAAGGCAGAAAAGAAAGGGAGATGACCTCAACAGAAGTAGGTTACCTTTATTCAGGCAAGGAGGGGCGACAGTCAGCCTAAGGACCAGGCTGAGCACAAGAGGGATCAGGGAGGCTTCATATTTAAAGGGAGGTTTGTGGAAATGATGCTTTTGAACTGTGGTGTTGGAGAAGACTCTTGAGTCCCTTGGACTGTAAGGAGATCCAACCAGTCCGTCCTAAAGGAGATCAGCCCTGGGATTTCTTTGGAGGGAATGATGCTAAAGCTGAAACTCCAGTACTTGGCCACCTCATGAGAAAAGTTGACTCATTTGGAAAAGACTCTGATGCTGGGAGAGATTGGGGGCAGGAGGAGAAGGGGACGACCAAGGATGAGATGGCTGGATGGCATCACAGACTCAATGGATGTGAGTCTGAGTGACCTCCGGGAGTTGGTGATGGACAGGGAGGCCTGGCGTGCTGCTATTCATGGGGTCGCAAAGAGTCGGGCACGACTGAGCGACTGAACTGAACTTGGTTGAGATGGAATTTTTAGTTGGGCAGGGAGTGATAAGTCTCTGGCAGATGTAGGAGGTGGATGGTTTCTGGACAGGGAGTGATAAGTCCCCTGGGCAGGGGCTGATAAGTCCCAGATAGATACAACCAGCCTGTAGCATCAGGGTGGAACCTAAACTTCGGTTTTCTTTTCTCCGGTTAGATGATTGAGCAAGGGCGTTCGAGACTGTTGTTTTCTTTTGTAGGCCCAAAGACTCCTTCAGAAACTGCTCTTAAAACAGCTACTCAACAGTCTGAACAAACACTCTGGCAGACCTTGAGTGTAGTGTTGACTTCATTCTTCTTAATGGAATCTACTTTTCTTCTGCAAAACAAATTCTTCATTCTAACTAGGGAATAAATGGCGATTTTACCAAGAGCTGATTCTATATTCATAAACTTCTAGTTTGAAGATATCTATTCATTCATTATCTATCCATTCCATAGATACTGAAAAGACTATGTTGAACAGAGTTCCAGACCCTCGGGATATAGCCTGAAACAGAGAGTCCTGTTTCTTGTTCTCTACGTTTGTTTATTTACTTACTTTGCTTATGGTTACCAAGGAGCAAGAGGAGGGTGGGATAAGTTGGAAGACTGGAGTTGACATATATATACATCACTATGTATAAAGGAGATAACTGATGTTATATAGCACAGGGAACTCTACTCTGTGCTCTGTGATGATCTAAATGGGAAGAAAATATATAAAAAAGTGGCTATATGTATATTTACGACTGACTCACTTTGCTATCCAGCAAAAACGAACACAATATTGTAAAGTAAATATACCCTAATAAAAATTAATAATGTTTTTATGATATAATCAACAGGTGTTTAACATAGTGATTCACAATTTTGCAAGGTTATATATATTCCATTTATAGTTATTATAAAATATTGCTTATATTCCTATTTTATATCACATATCTTTGTAGCTTATTTTATATTTAACAGTTTGTACCTCTTAATTCGGCTTCCCAGGTGGTTCAGTGGTCAAGAATAAGCCTGCAATGCAAGAGACATTCGTTTGCTTCCTCAGTCAAGAAGTTGCCCTGGAGAAGGAAATGGAAACCTGCTCCAGTATTCTTGCCTAGGAAGTCCCATGGACAGAAACGTCCATGGAGTCACAAAGAATCAGACACAACTTTGCCACTGAGCAACAACAAACCCCATATAAGCATAAACTTTGTTCTGCTCATCCCCATAATCTAATTGCTGCTGCTGCTGCTGCTAAGTCACTTCAGTCGTATCTGACTCTGTGCGACCCCATAGATGGCATCCCATCAGGCTCCCCCGTCCCTAGAATTCTCCAGGCAAGACTACCAGGCTCCCCCGTCCCTGGGACTCTCCAGGCAAAAATAATGGAGTGGGTTGCCATTTCCTTCTCCAAAGCATGAAAGTGAAAAGTGAAAGCGAAGTCGCTCAGTTGTGTCCGACTCAGTGACCCCATGGACTGCAGCCCACCAGGCTCTTCCACCCATGGGATTTTCCAGGCAAGAGTACTGGAGTGGGGTGCCATTGCTTTCTCCACAGAATCTAACTAAATGGTTTCATTTTGGAAGGGGGTGAATATATAAGAAGCCAAAGAGACAACTGGAAAGTAGATGCAAGAAGTTGGTTGTACATGTGAGTTCCTGTATGGAAATATATTTTAAATGGAAGATATATTTCTATGTAAATTTTCAAAATAAAAATCAAATACCATAATTAGCCAAAGGATTTTCTGTGGTAAATTTCAGAAGGAAATTGAAAACAAGCAAAATGTATCTTTTCCTCTACATGCTTAATGACCCACTGTCATTTACCAAACCTAACTAAGTAATCTTTTGGTTTTAGAAGGATCATCATTTCCTCAGGGATGTCTTCTGTCACTCCTCAGTTAGCTTTCCATTCTTGCTCTGTAGATGAGATCTATGTTCCTACAGTGCATTAAGAGTTACTTTGCCACAATGTTCTTACTATCATACTTACTATTATAATTGTTTCTTAATTATTTTTCTTACCCACAGTTTCCAAGGTCTGCAAGAGTGGAGCTTTAGGATCTTGTTTACATCGGTATGTGCAGTTTTTAGAAGAATTATCAGAATACAATAGTCTTTAATGAGTATTTCTTGAATGAATTACTGAATGATGGTTGCAAATAGGCAATTCTGATTGAATCCAATTCTTCAACTACTCCACAGTGACTCCTGTGAATCCTGAATTAGTTGAAGAAAAACAGAAGCCTGAAGATTTTTCTCATCTTAAATTCATTAAAGCTGACACACTATATCCCTTTGGTCCTTGCACTCTACCATTGTTCTAGGACAGTTTTTATTATCCTCCCTCTTTGAATCTCCAGCAACTTGTTTTCCATCTCCATTCCCCACTATTTGCCTTGCTTCCTATTTCACAGAGAAAATTAACCAAATTGGAAAGAATTTCTAGAAGCTATCACTGACCTGCATCTTTGTCCACTTTCTCCGCCATTTTTTCTGTTGTTTTTGTTCATCCCCTAGGAAATCGACTCTTCTCCTTGCCTGTCCTACTCTACCACCCCTTTTCTACTGAGAGATGAAGTTTCAACATTTCCCACCTTCTCCAAAATCAGAGAGTTTTGTTTTGAATTTGATCTTTCTCACCTATGCTACTAATATTCTCTTTAGAAAAAAAGAGAAAAAAAATCCTGCTTGTAGCATTCATCCTTCAGATATCATTCAATTTCCCTTTACAATAGGGATTCTCAATACAGCATTCATGCAAGAAGTGTGGACAGAATTCAGGTGGTCACTCTTCAAGGATAAAAAAGCAAAAAAATTCTTGATCATTAAGTGATGAAACACAATGACCTTCTATTATGTATGTATCTTGACAATTCACCTCAAACAATAGTAGCTCTAACTGAACTACTACTGTAATATCACAAAATACCTTTCATAGTCACCATCATTTTGAAATTGGGATATCAGACTTTTCTATACATTGCTTTTTAAAGGTTAAAAGCTCTTACCTTATAACAAGATTCTTTGAAGTGTTTGTTGATGTCACTGTTTTAAATTCTTTTTTTTTTTTTTTTTCTTTTCTTTTCTTTCCCCAACCCTGAGAACATTTTCAGTCAGGCTCCTGTCCATACTGATCTACAAAGTAGTTTTCTATAACTACTGAAAATATGCATTTGCTGAGTACAACAATCAAGGTTAAGTCTTCTCACTTTGGAAAGCATTTGTCACCCTTCTCTCTCTTATCTTAGAAGCACTGCCTTCATTTCCAAGGTCACATTCTCCTGCTTTCCTTCTACCCCATTCGTCCCTTATTTTTGAGTTTCCTTTGCAAGTCTATCTCCATAAAAAAACTTTTTTTTTTTTTTATGTTGGAATCCTACAGGTTTAGTACTTAGACATCTTTTTTACTTAATTGATAGTCTGTTGTATGATCTCATGTAGTTCCATGACTTTACATAAACTAAATGATGGTGATTCCCAAATGCATAACTCTCCAGACCTCTTACCTGAACAACCGATTGGCATTTTAAACTACCTCCACGTTTATCTTGAATGTTTAAATGATATCTTCAAATGAACCTGTCCAAAATTGAATCTGAATCTCTTTCCCTATCCCACCCTCAGCCCTCAGCCTCCTGCTACATCATATTTATCTCAATTATGACAACTCTAACTTTTTAGCTCTTTGGTTCAAAATCTCAGAGTCATCTTTCACTCTTCTTTATTATTTCATGACTTTTAATCAATGAAGCTTGGCAATTCTACATTGAAAATGTATCCTACATACAACCACATATCATTTTCTAAGCAGCTATTATGTTGACCCAAGCCACAACTTTTTGTAACTTACATTATTGTAAGAGCCCACTAACGATCTCTGTTTTCATCCATGATTCCCTCCAATATATTCCAAAGGCAGAAGTCTAAGTAATCTTGTTACATAGAAAGGCAAATCACATTTCTTCTTTGCTCTGAACTCTCCAATAGCTTTGCATCTCACTTGGGATCAAAGCAGAGGACAGTACATATTCTGATTACCCATTTACCTTTGACATCTTCTATTATACGCCCCCCTGGCTCATTCTGCACAAGCTGCACCGATCTTCTTGTTCTCCTCCAAATACATGGCAGTATCCCTTTCTCAGGATGTTTGCACTTTCTTCCTCTTATTTCTAGAAAACTATGATTCCAACTGTATGATTTCCTTGCTCACTTTCAGGCTTTATTATATGTCTGCTTCTGAATAAGGTTTTCCCTTGCCACTTCAGTTATCCTTTGGCAATTTTTATTTTCCTTTATCTATTTATTTATCATTGAGAAAATTATTAGCAATTGCTATATTTTACTTATTGCGTTTGCTGTCTGTCTTCACCCTTGCCTCTAGAATATAAGTTCTCTGAAACAACTTTTTCTATATCCTCTGGGGCCTAGAATATTATTATCTGATTGAAATGGTAATTCATTTTTTTAATGAATGAATAAATAAGTGAATAAATGACCAAACATATCTTTGCCATACATCTTTTCATTTATCTGTTTTAATCACCTTGCTTTTAGATGATATAATGTCATGACATAAAATGTCACCACTAGTTTCCAGCAAATAACACAAAATCATAATAATTCTATTTCAGACTTCTCTCATTACCAAATTTGAGCAGAATTAGATGTCTTTTTATGTTAAATACTCAAATATTTGAATGCTTAACTTCTGTAAAGTTTACTATAAATATTGCTCTATCTAATTGTACTAATTTGGGAATATCTCAAGGATATAATTCTCATATATCTCAAAACAGCCACATACAGGAAAATCAGATCTGTACAGAGAAATAAGCATTGTGGCATAAAACTTCAGTTTTAAAATTCTATAACTTCATTTAAATAAGATATTTATTAATTTCCCTTCTCATACTAAGAATTCTGTAAAATATAGACATTCTCAAAATACTAATATTTAGATGGCCAGTAAGTTCATTCTAGATGTTACAAAAAGACTCGAATGAACTTTTTGGCCAACCTAATACAATTGGTTACAGACACTTTATTATATAATACATGTTAATGATTTCTTTAGTATCAGAGAAGGGTCAAGAATTGGACTAATTAATTAAATTACTGTAAAAAGATGAAAAGGGAGGTTATAAAGAGACTACAAAGGCAGACACTGACCTACAGAATGTTGCTGAAATTTTGCCTCTGTTTAGGGAAAACTTGAAAGTAAACTTCATCCCCAGATATTAGTGGTTATTCATTCTACAAAGCAAACATCACTCTGGTACCGAAGACAGAGAAAGATAGTACAAGAAAAGAAAACTACAGGTAAAAATCTATGATGAATATACATCAAAAATTCTCAACAACATACTATCAAACTGAATTTAGCAACACATTAAAAGGATCATATACCATGATCCAGTAAGATTTATCCCTGGGATGCAAAGATGGTTCAACATAAGCAAATTAATAACTGTGATACATCACATCAATAGTAAAGGATAAAATCCTGTGATCTCCTCAGTACATACAGAAAAAAACATTTGCCAAAATTCAACATCATTTTATGATAAATTCCTCCATTATTCTTATAATTAAAAATGGTATAATCATCTGGCAGGCAAAATGTTATAATTCTATATACTTTTTTTCTTATGGAAATAGAATATCAGAGGATGTTTCTTTGAGGACATCTTTGGGTGAGATATTTCCATTGTGATGGAACCCACCATAGTCTCACTAATGTAATCAGCCTGCAACCAGCTCTGCTACTGCTAAGTCACATCAGTCGTGTCCGACTCTGTGCAACCCCATCTACGGCAGCCCACCAGGCTCCTTTGTCCCTGGGATTCTCCAGGCAAGAACACTGGAGTGGGTTGCCATTTCCTTCTCCAATGCATGAAAGTGAAAAGTGAAAGGGAAGCCGCTCAGTCGTGTCTGACTTCTAGCAACCCCATGGACTGCAGCCTACCAGGCTCCTCCATCCATGGGATTTTCCAGGCAAGGGTACTGGAGTGGGGTGCCATTGCTTCACCATGATTAAAAGCTGTGTCTCCATTTCATTATAAGAAGATGCACAGAAAGATTGAAAAGCATTAAATGGAAGCAGTTTCATCAGGGAGAGATGATTGTAGAATTCAAAATAATGCTATTGAAATCTCAGCCAAAGCAATACCATCCTAGAACTTCTTCTGGTGACAAAATGTATCTTCTGGAGCTCTGTTTTCCTTTGAGATTGAGATGAAAAAAGATGCTGATGAATTTATGTTTAATAAAAACAGATATTGGATATTATTCAACATCTGTGTTATTACAGATTATGTGTGTAACTATGTAATATTTTAGGAGATTTATTGAGGTGGTACTGTATATTTTTTTCTAAATATGAGCAAATCCAATTAAAAGTTTTGATGACTAAATTAGGAATGATAAATGCTTACTATATGTCAATGCATTATCACAGATATTTACATATATATTCTTATTCAATTTTCATAACAATGACATATCATTTTTCATTACATATGAGAAAACTTTGGCTCAGAGATGTTCACTAACTTGCTCAAGATGATATAGCTAGAAGTTGGCAGTTATAAATTTGAACACAGATGTTTCTGCTTTAATTACAAAATCAATACTTTTTACAA